>OZ038492.1:66154486-66299486 GCA_964036315.1 Acanthosepion esculentum | reverse complement strand
TTCAAAGTAAGGGTTTCTTGCCCCAAGCTATCTTTCAAAGGCCTCTTGTAATCCCTTGAGCCTCAAGTGTTTTTCCTGAAAAATGTTTTTTTTTTTTGCTTTTTGTAGTTCAAGTGTTCCAAGCAGGAACTAAAAAGAAGAAAAAAAGCCATCTCAAATTTTAGGTTATTTTATTCTATTGTTCTGCAGATGTATTTGTGAATGGGTGGTACTTGATTAAGAAATTTAGTCCAGTGACAAAGCAGAAGGGTGAAGGTTAAAAGAAGTTCCATTCCAGTTAATCATTAACATATTCCTCTGGAAAAATGATTAACTTATTTTATAATTGGCAGCACAGAATAACACAAGTTATTGACACTGAAACCGAGTTCAGGCTCTAGCTGAGGTATTTATTTTCATTAGTAAAGGCATGAATTTATTTCTCCCTATGCTCTAAATCTTAAAAAAAAAAAAAAAAAAAAAAATGTCTTATCACTAGCATACTAGTTGCTGGAGAAGAAAATGGGTGAGTAAACACACTGCCAAACCCCTACCATAAATACCTACCTGTCCAGGCAGTAACAGCAAAAAGGTGTTAACCACAGTATCAACCATGACAGGAACCAGTTATCATTTTAGAGATCCCAGTACTGTAATAAAAATAAACAAGCAGTAAGTTGGTAAGCTTGAATCAAAAGAAAAAACATTTCCAGATCTATTTTATTTATTTACTTCTACAAAGATCTTTAAGAGTCATTAACTAATTTGAGGGGGTTAAGGAAGTCTTACTGAGGCCCTACTGCTCCGACCCCATTTTTTGGTAGCTTGGGAAATAATCACCAGCTGTGTGTTTCACTCATGTGAAAGGTGAGGAAATTTGGAGCTAGCTGGATGCTACTTTTTATGTGTATGAACTGAGTTTTATAATGTTGGATGCAGAATGGCTTGAGTATCAGGTATACAATGAGATTTTATGATCAGAAGGACAGAGAATGCCAGGTGACTCAAAAACGATCCTGTAACAGGTCAGTAGAACCAATGAAACAAAAATAGAAATTTACAATTACTTTTAGATTTATTTTATGACCTTTATCAGGAATGAATGCTCTCTAATGAATTACATATATTAAATGATGCTGATAAGTTCTTGGGTTCCTGATATTAGTTTATTTGGTTAGATTTCGGCAAGTGGGTTGGATTGAATTTTTCAGCACTCTCTCCAACTGATATATAATCCAGTATCATTTACTTATACTTAGTTCTTACCTTTCCTTACCCATATATAATTAAAACATCTCATGGAATAGGTGAAGTATGAGTGATTCCCCCAGTCCTCATAATGACAAAAACCCAAAACCAAGCGTAACGACAAAAAAAAAAACCCCAAAAAAAAAACGGACAAAATGACACCCCCCCAAGAAATAAAATGACAAAAATAAAAAAACAGCAAACACAAATGGACAAACAAAATGACAAAAAACAAAATAGAATGCAAACAAAATGACAACCCCCCCCAAAAAAAAATGCAAACAAAATGATTAAAAAAAAAAAGTAAACAAAATGACAAAAAAAGACAAACTTTGATATAACTCAAAATGGCAAAAGTATTTTCCTAAAATTAAAACATCATGACAGGCAACACGCAATTTCTTAACTGGACATATTTTATACCACTTGAAATGTAGATTTTATGAGCATGAGACTGACAGTTGTTATGTGAGATAAAATGGTAAACCTAAGGTTTAACTACTATGCTAGCTTTTGTGCCTGTGCATGTATGGGTTCACAGCATGCATGTTATGTGTCATGATCAAATCAGAAGTTAGGAACCACTTTTTGGCATGAAGGCTCACAAGGCATATAGTTGTGACAGGCTATGTAAGGTTAAATTCTTATGTCATTCAAGGACAGAAAAATCAATCTTTAAAGTCACTGGAGGTACAATCTGTATGTGGCCTTTAGAATTTATTAAATGGAAAAGTCCTTTCAAATTTTTGAGATGATCAATTTGAGGGTACTATTTCAATACTTATAGCAAAATAAGCATTAATTTTTATGTTCTGTTTGTTTTCTTTCTCTGCAGATTACTTAATATTAGAGTGGGTACATTTTGTATTGTTTTACCCTTTTAAAATGAATTTAGGTCAGTCCAATATCAGTCACTGTATAATGTAAGAATTAAAAACAAAGTAGAGGAGGAAAAGGAGTCTTCAACAATGGAAGCAGTAAAAAATACTTGTTCTGTCAATTAAAATGAAGCTTCAAGTGTCTGGACATGGCAATGATAGTTTGACCAGTTTTGATTGATAATTTTCAAAAGACAAATTTACTAATCTGAACAACCAAGTTCTGTCAATGTTGAACTTCTGAAGAAAATCCTAAGTAAAACTGATCTCTCCATACTTTTTTTTTTTAATAGCCAGCTCTATGTTCTTGAGTTGGATCATACTGGGACCCACTGAGAAATGCACCAATGTTGTGTACATAAAAGCACCCCAAACTAAAAGGACAACATCACTTGTTTTATTTATCAGAATATTTTTTTCATAGCAGTCACTTTTTCAAATATAAATATTTTTTTTTCTATATTTATTATGTAAAAAGAGATATATTTAAGATAATTTTTTAGTGTCATATTTGAAATTATTTTTCCTCCAGGCAATATTAGGTTAGTTAAAATTATGAAATCTCATACACCTTGCATGAAATTGCACACTGAAAAAAAAAAAAGAAAAGAAGTCTAGTCTAATCATTAATGTTAGTTTTATGCTTTAGTTGGAAGTGTTTGATCCACCTACAGTACTCTGCTTTTATAAGCCTGTGTCAGACTAAGGTAAGTTTAATAAATATTAGATTTTTCTTGTTTCAAATGTTAGATTTTTTTTACACTCCTAAACCATGGATGTGACAAAAGATTCAAAAGAATACAATAATTCTTAACCTATTTTTTAAAACTTGCAATTCCTTTCAACTACAAGTCAATAGATAAAAATATTGACCTTGAACTAATCTTCTATATGCCCTTCTTTTATCTACAAACCTTTAATACATTAGATATATATATAAATAGTACATATATAGTTATATACAATATATTGTTTTACAATTGTATTAGCACAAAGAGTAGCTTTGAAAAAGTTTGCAAGCTTCTAAATTATAGTAGGTACAAAATAAGTCTTAAAACAAAAAGATACATATACAGATATTTTAATAGTAAACATCAACATTAATTACTGGGTTGCAATTATAAAAAGTTGCATGCGTCTGTAAGCAAGAAAGATAGGCAGGTCTTTAAGACATGGTGACATCACCAAAGCCAAGATGTTTAGGAAGTCTAACCTAACTTTTGTAAAGTAGGTCTGCATAAATAATTGGCATTGAGGACACATGCTAACTAGACATCATTTTGTCAAATCTTAGTCACAGGTCAGTGTTAAAAAGTGCCTAGAGGAAAGAGTGGGAGGGTTGAAGGGAGAAAATGTGCAGTGGGAAGTATGAAGAGAGGGGAAGGTAACTCAGGGGGAGTAGGTGAAGAGAAGGAGAGACACCAAAATGTATAAGTAGATAATCTTTATAGATTAGAAAAATGCCAGGTTTGTATTAGTAACATAGTGCAGTGAAGAATCCTTTCTAGTTATTGACTTAAAAAAAAATATATATATATATATATATATATATATATATATATATATATATACACCAATAAAAATTTAGCATAACCAATGTTACATTCAAAATTATAATCTGTGGTGACAAAGAAGTCTTTATTCAGAAAACAATTTGTGTTCTGTTAAAAAAAAAAAAAAATATTGAGTAAAGTTTGGTCATCAAAATATGATAATTGTTAGTGTTTCCTTACCAGTCTTGACCAATCACAACCTTTCTTACCCCAAGTACTCTACTTTGGAACACAAGACCATTTTTCTTTAGCTCTTCTCGTTTGAAGAGGTCAATTGTGCATTGTGAGTAGTGATGTGAATTTTTGATCCTTTTGATTTACGACCCTTGAACTTGTGAGACCGATTTTTGAACCTTGGAATTACAACCTCAGACATTTCTTTTGGGAGGGATCTGAACCTCTTTATTGCTATTTAACTCATGATTATCACGAATAAAAAGGAAAACTTTTAAGAATTTGATTTGAAATCTGAAGAAATGTTCTAATTAAAAAACTTAATAGTTTTTAGCTAGCAAGCATCAAGGAGCTTTCCCATATGTGAAATTAGTAAGTGTGATACCCATATGTTGATAGTTGCATCATAAAAATTTGCAGCTTAATGATAAAATGCAAAGAAACATTTACTTTCTACAGCAAATATTTTTCAGCATAATTCAGTGGTAATTATTAATTTCACCGATTAAACATTATACAGTGAAAATTTCAGACCCAAATTAAGCTAATACTTATACATTTGGCCCAAAATATTGTAAAAGCATTAGTTTTAACTGCTACTGATAAAAATTAGTTTCAAGATAATAAAATCAAACTAATAATTATGCATTCAGCCCAAGGCAGTACCTATATAACATTTGGATTCTACTTGAGCCAGTCTCATGTATAGTAAAGGCATTACAGTTTTAGTTGTATTGATGCTGGTGATAAAAATTACATGAATTTAATGTTCCTCATAATTTCTTAGCAAAACACCAATGTAAAGGAAAGAGTTGTATACTAAGCACTTTCTGAACAAACAGGTGCTTATTAAGAGCAGGGCATTGTCATATTGGAGTGGTAAAGGGGTAAATATCCTGCTATAGACATCAGCAAATAGCTGGGCACTTGTGAAAGATTACAGTATAATTACCAGGCTTAAAATTAAGGTGCCCTTCCTGTTAGTTGGGTTGGTAAAGTTCTCCGTGGTCAATTAGGGTATTGACTGGAATAACCTTGTGATCAATTAATAAATAACAATGTGTAACTCCTCAATAATAAGAATGAAGATTGTTAAAGAGTTGATGGAAACAGATGAAAATGTAAAAAAAAAGTACAGTGGTTAAAGACTTAAGGTTATAAATTATGGGAAGAAATACAAAGAAGCAATGCTCAGATCTGAGACAGAAAATTGCTTTTCTTGGTCCAATCTTATTGAATAGCAAGTAATTTATTTACTTATTTTAACTTATTTAAGATAGGAGAGATGAGCAGAAAAAAAATGGGCAAAGAAATAAGGAGATTATCTGAATAATTTAAGAAGAGTGTGCGCATGCATTTCCAGTTTTTTTAATGCACATTTGCTTCTTGGATTTACTGTTTACACACATCTTTATTCAACAAGATGTTAACAGAAAAATGTTTTTACTTTGTGTTGCGGAAATAAACCACTCCAGTTGGCATATTATAAACAATTTTGTTCCTATTTCGTTAGGTGAGGAGGAGGGGTTCCTCTTTCCCTATGGATTACTCACCTGAAAATGGATGTAGAATGGATTGGTTGAAATGTAACAACACAAAAGGAGTTCAACTGTCCAAATAAATCTTGAAATATTATAGACAATATGATTATCACTGGTTATATTGCAAGACACCTCAGAATCCAAAATTTGCTCATAGTGTTTTGAGAATGATTATCTCTTATTAACTGAAGGATTATTTTTTATTAACTCAGATTTGGTAGTGTTTAATTCTTTTTTTATTGTACCTATTTTTGATGTTTTAAACATACAATTTAAGAATCATTCAAATCTCCCACACAAAAATTTTTTTTTTTTAATATTTTTCTATTACTGCAGGAAGAGGTGCTGAAAAGTTCTCAGTCCAACCTACTTCCCCAAAATCAGTATTCTGATCATGCGATTCTCAGAGGGTGTAAGTTGACATACGCCCATTTTTGAAATGAGCTAACCGATCTCTATGACAGACAATATTCCAAATACAAAGACCTTTTGTGAAGTTAGGCCCAAACTTTAAAAGAAAATCATATGTATTTTTATTCTGAATTTTGATCTTTAAGCAATTTTCTTATTTCTTAAAAAAAAAAAAAAAAAAAGCACTTATGTCTTTTGGTATTACTGCTGCAGTGGACTAGGACCGAAAACTATTCAGCAGCCCCTTGCAAGTAGCAAAGATTGAAATTTTATTTTCCCAAAAAACTGAGAAAAAGCTTCAAAATTAGAACATTTCAAGAGAAATATGTTTAAATTTTTAAGGAAGATGATATATTTTTATAAATAGTAAGTGTTTAATGCACATTTTTCAGGTAAAAAAAAACAAAAAAACATAAATCACCCCACTTCTAGCTTGAAATTTTAATTACAAGGGAGATATATTAAACCTATTAAAAATCAATGTAAAACAAATGTTTACTAACTCTAGCCTAACTAAATAGGGGGTTATATTGTCCTGTGCAAATCTTCCAAATGAGGCCTGATTTTTAATCATTTGCAGTGATAGGAAGTATGCAACTACCATAGCCACAGAGCAGGACCAATAGTGTTAAGTATATATGCCATAGTAAGCAAACTACCTGTCACAAACTGATGCATTATAAATCTTTTTATTGTTATGAAGTCTTAAGAAAAACAAGAACAAAGAAATTTCTAATCAGAAAGAGACACTTAAGCTTTCTCGGGGGACACAATTAGGAAAGAGAGCCTAGAGAATTTAACACTCACAGGGCATACTGAAATCGAAAGAAGCAGGGAAAACATAAGCTACTTTTGTGAACGTTTGGCAGGACAGAGACAAAAGATGATAATGGGTAAAAAATACTTAGAGCAACAGAAGATAGGAAGTTGTGGAGAGACATTGCTTGACCATGTCCTGAAAAGACTTGGTAAATTAAAAATGAAAACTGCTATGATCATCAAGCTTTGTTCTTTACTATTATTCCTTTTCTTTCCTGGTTTATTTAAATAAAGGAAAAAAAAAAAAAAAAAAAAAAAAAAAACCCCAAAAAAAACTCCTGTTTATTATTTTGTTAAAACAGAAAAGAGAGACGATGTATAATCAAAATAGTAAACTGCAAAAAATGTGCAAGTGGATTCCTTCTTTCAAGTTCATGTAAACTAAAGAGCAGACAAGCAGCAGTCAGCTTTATTGTTGTTGGTATGAAGGGTGGACAGAAACTTGCAAGATTGTTGGTCGGCTCAGGTAAACTGAGGAAAGTAGTTACAAGACAGAAAAGTCATGCATATGACAAGGTCAAATTTTTTTTGTTTGTTCAAAGTCACAAGTTTTTAACATTTCAAAGCAAGGTAAAGAAAAAATACAAAACAAAAAGTGTTTAATTAATCTAAACATTAATTTGCGTGCTAATAATTGTTTTATGGAATAACCAGGTGATATTTGCATATCAAACATGTATTCCTTTCAAACTAAAATTCTGGTGCAAAAAGTTGTCCTTGTAAGTTAATAGGAACAGAAGCAGACATGATAATAAATTGTTGGGCGTCATCACTCCTAAAGTTTTGGTGGTTATGGTATTTTTAATGAATTATATTATTTTTTGTAAAAACTGAAAAAAAAAAAAAACTCCACACATATTGGAAATTATTCCCCACACCCAAACATTTTTAATGTCTTAATAGTGACTCACTTTCATGACAAACTGGCAAGCTAACTTCTTGTTAAAGATTTTTCTTTAAAAAAACATGAGCTATGTTAAATTAGAGATTTTATTTTTAATAATACTTTTTAAGTATTAAACTTTTATAGTTTTACAAAAGTCAAAACCACTTATCAAAGGTTGTACTTGCTTGAGATTTATATTATTATATATAAGAACAATTTTAGGGTATACCGTATAATGTATGAGAAAGTGGGGGAAAAAAGTTTGTATGATGCATTTTGTCCTTTATGACTTCATTGGACTAAACTGATGTTTACTTTGGTGTGACTACATACACACACATTTGATTTTAATTTACTAGTGAAACTGATTATTTCTAAAAACCACCCTCAATATGTTACGATTCACTTTTGATGCTAGAAAAACCTAGGCTCCTTAAAATCTTTCTCCAAATTCAAGATTTCTTTTTTAAGTAACCTTATAATAATTAAAAATACATTAAATAGCTTTTTGCAATTTTGATTAAAAATTATTACTAAAATTTATACTAAAATAATTTCTTTAACATTTCAAAATTTGCATGTCATGTTAATTATTAGGTCATCCCATAAGTTCTGTCTGAATTTTAACTTTTTGTTAAAATGAACAAAATTTAAAGAGTATTTTATAATGTCTAATGGAGCTGAACATTATTTTTATGTTTAGATGCATTTAAACTGATCCAATTTTATTTCAGAGAACAATAAAATTAAATTTTGTTTGATTAAAACCCTGCTAACATGGAAGTATCCAAGAATCATTTGAGGCACATAATGCTTTATGTGTTCAAGAAAGGAAACTCAGCAGCCCAAGCGGCTAGAAACATTCACTCAGTTTATGGAGAGGAATGTGTGTGAATGAAAGAACTTGCAGAAGATGGTTTGCAAAATTCAGAGATGGAGATTTCACACTTGAAGATGAAGATTGAACCGGACGTCCAGTTGAGTTTGATGAAAAGCTTCTTGAAGCAGCCCTTGAAGAAAATCCTGCTTTAAGTTGGCAGTGGTTCTCAGTTCAAACCATACAACTGTTCATCATCTTCAACAACTTGGAAAAGTTCCTAAACTTGGAAAATAGGTGCCTCATGAATTGTCTGAAAACAACCTCAAATCCAGAGTTGACATCTGCTCTTCTCTCCATTCTCGCCAACTTGTTTCACCTTTTTTGGATAGACTTGTGACTGGCAACGAAAAATGGATCTTTTATTGAAATGTTAAGCGTTGTAGACAGTGGCTTGGTAAAGGGAAGGACCCCAGCGACAGCCGAGAAGGGAACTTCATGGGTAAAAGGTTCTTCTTTCAATCTGGTGGGATTGCCAAGGAATAATCCACTTTGAATTCTTACCACCTAATGCAACAATTAATGCTCAAATATACTGTCAGCAATTAAAGCGTTTGAACCAAGCTTTGAGGAAAAAAAAGACCTGCTCTAGTGAATCAAAAACGGGTGATGTTTCATCAGGACAATGCGTGACCACACACAGCAAGAATCATGTCACAAAATATCAAAGAACTTGGTTGGGAGAAAATTCCTCATCCACCTTATTCTCCCGACCTTGCTCCTTCAGACTACCATTTGTTTCGTAGCTTACAGAATCATTTGGAAGAAACGGCTTTTGTAACACAGGAAGAGGTTAAAACTGACATTTGTGAGATCTTCAAATCAAAGCCAAAAGAATTTTACAGTAATGGAATTAGTAAGCTTGTTAATAGATGGAAGGAAGTCATAGATAATCAGGGAAAATACATTGTTGATAGAATCTGTAATTAAATGTAACATTTGGTCACTTGTTTTCTTTATTCAAAATTCGGACAGAACTTATGGGATGACCTTATATATATAAGTTAACACTTAGAGATGACAGGCTGTTTCATGCTAGGTGCAATCGTTAGGCCACAACAATTGCACCTAGCATGAAACAGCCTGGTGCCTCTAAGTGTTGACTTCAATATTTACACACACTATCTCTGATACTGAGCCCTTTATCCCATAAATATAGCACATCTTAAGACTATATTTCTTCATTTGTATATATATATATATATATATATAAATCTCTGTGGATTTTGAAGAGAAAAAAATACATCATTAGATGAAAACTAATATTCAATTTTGTAAATATTTTAAATCTTATCTTCATATTTAGAAAATTCTTATAGCAGTCGAAATGAATAAGTCTTTTACAAAAAAGTAATGTCCACTAAATAGGTTTTTAGACTAACCTTTCTCGTCTTAAAAGAAATAAAAATAAATAAATCAAGTCCATTGTCCTAAAACAGAACATTTAAGAAATGAAACCAAGTCAACTATGGTTTTGAGGTGGAAAAACATTGATTAAAGAATTAGTAACTGAGAAAATAATAGCTACCTCAGAACTTCCCTTAACACCCCTAACCCAGCTACTTGGTAAGCAATAAACAGGTGTTTCATTCAAATATATTAATAGGTGCCAGTGTTACCGATTTCTTTTTATCTTCAAGGTGATTGACAAGTAGAAAAATCTTTATAAGCTTATATTGACCTGTTTAAAATAATCTCTGACCTTCATAAAATATTCTGAGGAGAGATGAGTGGGTAGTGGTGGAAGAAATAGATAAATGATAATTAAGAACTACATCTATATTTTCAAAATGGCATAGATATAGAAGTGTTGGGCATTATAAAGCAGCCACTGTAATTTTTGTGTGTAAACAGACCTCTCCACCATATATATCATAAAAGTTTGCTTGGGTCAATGTGGTCACTACATCAATTGTCAGATATCCACAGAATGCTCCTGAAACCAATTCCATGTAATTTGTGCCTGATTACACACATTATGATGCTGGAATAACCTATCATCGCTGGGGTACTGCAAGTTCATTAATAGAATAAAATGATCATGAAGCAGTATACTAAGGCTGTCACTGGTCAATGATCTGTTTAAGCAGAGCTGCAGACCCAACCAATGCTATGTGAACATACCTTATAGCATTATGAAACCACCACCAGTCTGCACAGTTTCTTATTGACAATGTGGGTACACGGATCTCAACTATACCATCAACCTGAAATAAATTAAATTGTGGCTCATCAAAACATACCATCCATTGTCAGTCATTCATGGTCCAATTGGTGACATCAGTCTCTGGTGTTGCAGTGTTAACAGTGGCACCCAGGTGGGTCTTCTGCTTCAATTTCTTATGGAAGCTAAAGAATACTTAACTGACCTACTAGTTATGTCAGTAGGTTCTCATTGAATGTGGATGTAATTCAAATCGGTGATGTTTGTCTGTTACTGTAGACAGATGCCTCTGGTCATGATCATTAAGGACTTGTGGTTAGCCTCTACACTATCCATGGAAGATGGTAATGCTTTCCATCCAGTATTCCTGATGGACGTGTGATTGTAGATTGAAGGATGTCAAATGTCACAATTTCAGAAATGGAATGTTTATCTATCTGACACTCACAATCATGCCATGTTTCAACTGATAAGTCACATTATTTCATCATGAGCAGCCAAACTGGTGCTTACACTGATTCACAAGATGTCAGAAGATAGCTCCTATAGGGTTGGGTATCAATTTTACATATTGAATCACATGATTCTTGACACATCACTGTAAATAAATAACTAAAATGAGCCATCAAATAAAAACATTTGATAGAAAATAGGTCCAGTGAATTATCATATATTGGTTGATTCAATAATATCTTTTTGATATATGCAATTATGATATGTTAAAAGATTCAAACTGCTGTTCTCATCTTGGTCATTATACAAGGTGTTCCCCAAAAACTGACATTTAAAATGTGAATATCTGAGCAATGACATGTTTCAGGCAGATTAAATTAAATTGGAGTAATGGACAGCGACTCGGATTGAGGAATTGGAGAGCTGAGTTCGAATTCCAGTCAAATCCATTACATTCACTTATGTGCTATTACCCTTGGGAAAGGCATGAATCCACTTCTCCCTCCGGCTATGGGTAAATAGCATGACAGACTGGATTTTATAGTCTTGGATGGTCACTGGTCTACTGCAGAAAGAAATGGCAACCTACTGCAGGAAAAAAATCTCCCTTGTCAGTCATGTATTAAAAGATACATGATCACCTAAGTGGGTATGAACAGTAAAATAATTATTTATCAAAATTCAAACATGATATGCAAAGGGATGTAAATTTTATAACCGATTTCACAAAGTTTCACAAATGTTCAATAGGTGCACCACCTGACACTGCAAGTCGGTAGTCTAACTCCTGTCAGATATGCCGTAGCATGTTGTGTAAAATTCTCCAGTGCCTCAGTGATTCTCTGCTTAAGTTCCTCTAGACTTGTAGGAAGCGGGGGATATAGACCTGTCCTTTCACATAACCCTATAGAAAAAAAATTACAAGGTGTCAAGTCAGGTGAATGTGGAGTAGGTTTCAACAGTTGATTGTTATTATCACTGGCACATCTTCCTAGTAGATTCTCATCGAGATAAGTCTGCACAGTCAACTTAGTTTTTACACATTTTATTAAAATTTGAGATCATTTGAGTGAGAAGTGACTATGTTATTAGACTACAGAATAATGTAAATTTCTGTATATTCCAAGTTTTAACTACTGTCTCTCTCCAACCTTTTGTCATATTCAGTAATCTTTTGGCAACAACATATGGAGGTAACTTTTTTCATCCTGCTTTCCATGCAAAGGGATATCACACATCAACTAATTCTTTTCAGTTCATCCTTGTGATGCTATTTTTGCTTTTCCTAACAACACAGAGTAATGACTTTCACTGCCCAAACACAGGTATTGAATTTGTAACTACCAGATGCTTTTAACCACTTGCTTGCATGCTTGTGATAGAGGAAGTAGGTTGCATTGAGGCAAAATTATGCAGACCTTTGGAGCCAGGTAATAACTTAAATGGTAAAGGTATATTAATTAGTAATAACATCTGGATAATACATCAAACACTGACATACAAAATGTCTTCCATCTTGAATTAAGATGACTTCAAGGAAAGCTATGACATTAAGTTTACAGATAAAACACGAAAAACAAGTCAAGACAAAGAAATTACTCTGAAGGAGACCACATACAATGATTGCGGATTATATTAAAAAAAAAAAAAAAATGTTAAAAATAGTTACTCCATTACAAATATTTCTAAAATATAATTTATTCCCAGATTCAAGACCAAAAGCATATTTTATACAAAATTTATATTGGTCCTATACAGCCCTCCATTTGGACAATTGTCCAATTAAGACAAGTTTGATAACTGACATTTGCACTGTTTAGTATATTATGATATTTGATTAGGAAACCCTGCTTCTAATTTCAGTAGCAGACTTCCATATGAATCAACACTCCACAGAGTTAATGTTTAAAACAAACTTTCCTTTGAAATATAATATGAATTTATTTTAAAGCTAATGTATTTTTTAAATAGACTGACTCCACAAAGATGATGTAGGTTTTAGCATTTGTTAAAGATGATATTAAACTTTAGATATTGAAGGAGAAAAATAAGCAGTATAAAGCCAAGTACAGTGTGCTCCTTCCACCATTCTGCAGTTTCACTTTCCATTATTTTAATTGCCCATGGTCAATTCAAGAAAATTAATAAGTTTTACTTGATGGCAATTTAGATATGTCAAAAACAAGTCAAACTGTACTTTTACAAATGAAAAAAAAAGTTCTTGAATTTATAAGGAAAGAATATATATTAAGGTTGGTAAGAAATATTTTATTAGTCACATAAATTTCTTAGTATATTGTCATGATCATGGCAGAAATACCTCCTGTATAATGGTAAGACATTAGCTAGATGAAAACACTATTGCCACTAATGTCTTACCATTATGCGGTAGGTATTTCTGCTGCACCCTGTATTATTGCTTTCTTGTTTTGCCTAATTTATAAATTAATGTTATCATAGGTATGTATCATTAGAAAAAAAAAACAAAAAAAAAAACAACACAGTAAATACAGAGTTCAGTACTATCTGCATTTACAGGTATTTCAGTTTACATGAATGTGATTAATGGTCCAATACAAGATCAACGATACTTCTAAAATGGATAAACCAAGGTAAAAATTTACAAATATTTCATACTTTACATGTATGTATCTGTGCTTATAAAATCCATATTTCACAAACTGATAAAAATTAGATTTACTGAGATAATCTATACTAGTGAGTGACAAGCTCTGTAGTGAGTTATATTGGCATTGAGTATTGATAGGGTGCCAAGAAAAATATAATGGTTTTGATCAATATTTTCCTGCTGATATTGATTTACATTAATTTTTAATTTCAATACCAGTGTGATTTTTTTCACACAGACACATGTTAGACAATAAAACGATGAGAATTCTCTGGAGATTAAATAGCATCTATAAAAAGCAGCACATGTTAATCACAGCAGTGTGCAAAGAACAAAATGAAGACAAGGCATGGATTTTCAAAAGGAAAATGTTAGATAACATCATTTTGCACTGAAACTTGTCAGAGACAAGGAATGAGAAATTGAATGGAGTCTTATTTAGCATTTTCACTGCTGCATTGTTAATTGGATATGTTGGCCATCTTTTGAAAAAGATAGGTAATTGCCATTTACTGGAAATAAAATCCTATTATAATTGTGCTTGCTTCTTCCTTCATTAATTCACACGACTAATACGGCCTGCCAATATCTCATAAATAATGGCTTAATCTGTTTTGATTGTGTGGAAAGAGAAGCAAAAGACTACTTGGTCTCAGTGTGTGAGTGAGTGAGTGAGTGAGTGAGTGAGTGAGTGAGTGAGTGAGTGAGTGAGAGAGAGAGAGAGAGAGAGAGAGAGAGAGAGAGAGAGAGAGAGAGAGAGAGAGATCAGATTAAGCTGATAAGAACAGATACTACACTTTTGATCATATTGACTGAAGGAAACTGAGCAAGGCAATCACCAAAAATCCAGTTACCATAAATAACATTAGCTGAATTATTTTTAAAAGAAATGTTTGTAAGACAGGGTTTTGGCTAGTAACCATAATGATGCTAATGGCTAATTTCTCATGGATGCCACCATTTTGTTTTTGATTAGACACTCTACAGTACAGACTTAGCTAAATAACACCTCCGACACAATAAAAACAAGTCGCAAAACAAGTCATATTGTACACAACTATGGGTCTATGCTGGTTTGGAAATAGCACTAAGCGCTACTTAGTTTATAATACAAACACTAAGGACTGACTTATTAGACTACTTATATTCAGACTATTGTCTGCATCTTAGTTATGTTTTGGCTATTGTTTTCTCCAGTCTTCAGGTGTATATTGATCTACAAAGAATTCTGAACAAAATACTTTAATCTATGGAGATAACTTCTCATTCCACTGTTTATGTCTAGGGATATCGTCTAGTTCTTAATTTTATTTAATATTGTTCACTTATTGCTTGCCCATTTCCACCGAGTGCAAGTACACACTGCCTGATCCAGGGATTGAACTCACAACCACTATGTCACCAAATTCGCAGACTAACACATTTATCTACAAGGCCATTGTCTCAAACAGAAAATAGGACTGATATTTCACAGTGTCTTTAAAGCATACACACAAATATGTGTGTGTGTGTGTGTGTGTGTGTGTGTGTGTGTGTGTGTGTGTGTGTGTGTGTGTGTGTGTGTGTGTGACAACCCTACCACCTTTCTTCTTACGAGATCGATAGTGGAGGATCCATAATGTATATTATTATTTTAACATGTGTACAATTATTACAAATTTCTTTCCCCAAGGGTCCCTTTCTGGTTTATCAAACACAGTGGAGCTGGCTGAATTGCTTAAGAAACACACACAGCAGGTGACAAACAAAAACACAGATGCAGAGTTAACAATTAAATAAATTTATTACTGTAACATACAATGGGAAAACAATGAAAGATACCGTGAAAACAAAAACAATAAGTCAAAAAGAAATGTTGTGGGACATAATGGGAAGGGGAGTTTATCCTCTCAGAAAGGTAACTAGCTGATTAATAGAAGATCTTAGGTCAGGCTTGCATGCAAATACACAACATGACAAAATACACTGAGCAAAGCATAAACATGTAAGAGAAACAACGACTTATCTGATTGTTATCAAAGTTTGTTTACTTTTATCTTTTTTAGCTTAATGTCTTGTGTTTCTTTTCTCTTTTTTTTGTTTTATATTTCTTTTTAGATCTCTTTTCTCTTTCTTCTGATGTCTTTCCTTTCTTTTCACTTCTGGTCTAGGGGCTTGAGTGACAAGAATCAATTGAAGCTGTCATTTCATAGCTCTCAGGATAATGTGTATCTTTCTTCCGATTCTGATACAACTTCACTTCTCTGTGCCAAAGTGTACTTCTTTTTTTTTTTGGTTTAAACTTTGTTAAAGCTGTTCGGGCTTTGAAATCATCTTGGATTTCTATTCCTTTTGCATATCTAAATTGATAGCTGGCTGTCACCTTCCTGCCAAACAATCCATTCAGTGTAACTACTGAAGGAAGGTTATTTCGCAAACGTGAATTTATAGCGGATTATTGTATTTATCGTGAACCTGTCTGTTCAGTTTGGCTACTGAAGTCGGACTAACTTGGCGCCATTCATTTTTCGTGCCTCAGTTTCATCTGATTTCCAAATATGGACCTTTTCCCTGCATGGACAAAAAAGATCACTGACCCTTTCTCTCTTCTGTTGAGTTTCAAAGAGTTCAAGGTTGTTTCACTGTCCAAGTTTCATCTGGTTAAATCACATCGCCAACACGTAATCAAAAGAGAAAGGAAAATGTACAAACTTTGCTCAAATGCATGCAAGTTTGGTTAAAATTTGTCAATATTTGATTTTACTTTATTCCTCTTTTTTCTTCTATCACTACAGTTTCTGAGAGCACTGACTTTTTATTTAACATGCTTCTAAAATATAAGCATGGACACAGATTTTAGAAGGAACTTAGATGAGGGTCTGTAACTATATATATATATATATATATATATATATATATATAAAATACTAAATTATTGCTGATCTTAGCTTAGTATTGGATAGAAATAGATAATGTAGAAGAAAATTGTGGAAGTGTTAATCTTTCAAGTAACAATGATCTGCCAGCCAAGTAAATCAGCATTTAAAATCATTCACCTGGGTTCAAACATTGACATTTAGTAGAAACCACACAATTTAACCAACAGTTAAGCCCTAATAATTTCAGATATAATTTTTAAAAAAATTCAAGTGAGAGGCTTTTTATTAATACAAGTTTTCCTATAGCTGCCACCCATGGAAACATGCACTATTTGTTTTAAATTCCCTTACTGATCCATGAAAGAAAACAAAAAGCACTTTCCTGTAAGTGGTGATGGTAGCAGGGGGAGTGGTGACTTAAATATTTCATCCATAAGGTAATCTACAACTAAATCATCAAAAAAATTTTATTCACACAATACTTGCTTAATGTATATCTTTTTCTGCATTGCTTACTTAGTGTAGATGTTAAATTTTAATTATGCTTGTCGAATTTTATTCAGTCTAAACTAAGCCAATTGGTTAGGAGTCCAAAAACTAGAGGTACTCAAAATACACAAGATACAGAAGTAACAAGACATACATATACACACATATACACACACACACACACACACACACACACATATGTATATATTTATTCAGACAGACTATCGTCATTCAAGCATTTTTTGTCTAGACATATCAAATTCACAGATCAATTTCTTAATGTTGTTATTAAACTTATTAAGGAAGACACCATAGTTTTTCTTTTGTTTTGTTTTTTTTAATTTCTTTTATTTTCCCAAGTATTTTCAATCTAATATAAGATCATCTTCGGGGTGATTTGCTAAGACAAAAAAAATTAATGCAATTTTTTTTTTTGCAAATGCACCTGAAAAACACTTAATTCAAAAATTAATGTTATTTAAGGGAGGTAACTTAATTTATATTTGTAAATACAAAAAAAATTACAATTTAAGTATTTTAAAACATTGCTGTTATAGACATTTTAAAATGTTGCTATACTCATAGTCTTATTTAGTGTTAGTTGTATTTTTCTTATATAGAGGGCTTCAAGAATGAAGATTTGGTTTTTATTTTCATGTTGGAGTATACTTGTATTGTCAATATTTCTCTAAATCGTGAATGCGGACAAGAATGTTCTTTTAAATGTTGTGCAATAGAGCTTGAATCCGACATATGTAAGTCTCCTTGATAATGTTGTCGTGAGATATGAAATCAATATTATGTTTAGTGCACTCTCTGATGCTCATCCTGAAATGATAAAACCAGTTTAGCATATTAAAATACTTTTGGAAGTTAGAATATGGATCAAGTTAAAGTATCTAATTGTATTATTTTGAAAAGGATAAGATTTATTGGTAAAGGTATAATAATATGGTCCCTGAGAGACCAAAATCTCATCTAATAATACCCAGATTTCTGTGTCTATACATCAACTACATAAAAACTGAATACAATTAGGATAACCTAAATATAATCAAAATATATGTAACAGCTGGTAGATTGAAACTTAAGCTTCATACTCAATACAGATGTGTGTGAGTAAATATTTACAATTTTACAAGTCTGTACTAAATATTTGGGGAAAAAATTCTTGCATACTAAAATACACATTTATTTCCATTATACTTACCATAATTTCTCGAAAATAATATGCACCCCAACAAATGATCCCAAAATTAAGAAATATGTATCCGTATGTATATTATGTATATCTATAAATTTTGCAAAAAAAAAAGAGAAGACATTGTCGACCTTGACATTAATAAAATTAAAACTAAGCAGCAAAAATAATGTTGGAAATTACCACATGGTTTTCCAGATAAAATATAACATTTCATTTTACCGCCAAAATGTCATCAAAATGTGCAAGTTATAGTGCAAATTTTAAACAAACAGTAATAGAATTAGCAAAAAGAATAGGAAACAAAGCTGCAGCTAGAGAATATGAGTTGAATGAGGCTAACATATGTTTATGTAGAAAGAATAAAAATGAACTAAAGTGTAAATTAAGTGCCAAAGCTATAGGTAGTGGAAGAAAAGCTCAATATCCAGATAGGGAACAAAGTTTAGTTGAATTTGTGAAAGAAAGGCAATCAAGTGGATGTTCCATAAGTACTGTGAAAATAAGGATGAAAGCAAAAGAACTTATGAAAACCATGTATCCTGGAAATACATTTAAAGCTTCAGCAAAGTGGTGTTTTCTTTTTATGAAGAGTTTTGATATATCTATCAGGAGAAGAACATCCATAGCCCAACATTTGCCTGATGACTACAAAGATAAGCTTTTGAATTTTCAGTGTTTTCTTTTTTCAGCTAAGAAAAAAGCACAACTATCCTTTAGGCTGTATTGAAAATGCTGACCAAACACCCTTGACTTTTGATGTGCCTCATTTTCAAACTCTGGAATTCTAAGGGGGTGAAGTCTGTTTCAATAAAAACAAATGAGATGAATAGGTTCACAGTCATGCTTGGTGCGTATGGTGATGGTAAGATGGTGACCCCTTATGTAATTTTTAAACAGAAAACCTTGCCAAAAAATATTGAGTGCCCAGCTGTTATGATAGTAAAATGTCATGAAAAGGGGTAGATGGATGAGGATCTCACAAAGGACTGGCTGCTGAATATTTGGTGTAAATGCACTGTTTTTTAATTAAAAAGTATAAATTATATGTTGTCATTGTTTAAATTAAGATATGCTTTGTGAGCAGAAATGATTGATCTAGAAAAATTGTTGAAGGTGTATGTGTTTATAAACAGTATTTGGACTTTTCTAACCAGGCACTTCTCTGTGGCTGAATGGTAACATCATGTCAGGCTATATGATGGTTCCTATAAGGGTTACAGTTTTGAGTCCTCTCAGAGAATGCATATTTTCTATGAAATTTCTAACATTCAGGCAAGTAAATGTAATTAATACTATATATATATATATATATGGATATTGCACACTAATCAATTGCTGGTGCTAATAAAATAGTGCTTGATGTAATATAACAGTCATTATGAATATATTAATAAATATGCATATTATTCCTCACTGGTAACACACATACAAAGTTGCCGAGTAGCAACAGTCCCGACCTACAATGATTTGTGGTTATGACAATCTCTATTAATCTTGTTTCAATTTATGCTGTTTGCCTTGTGCAGTGGAAGAAAAAATACATAGCAGAAGAATTAGTTGTCATATGCCACTAGAGTGAGGAAGATGGCATGGGTCATTGGCTTGTTGTGCATTTGATATTTGTTTTGTGTTTGTGGAAACTTATTGCCTTTCATTATGGCTCCCAAGTGTAGTGTAACTTCTGATGGTGGTGCTTAGAAGAAAAGGAATGCCATCACAATAAAAATGAAATTTGACATTGTTAAATGCTCTGAAAAGGGAGAAACAACAATGAACATTGGCCAGTTACTTGGCATAAGTCATTTGACTGTCACAATGATTATCAAGGATAAAGATTTCCTCCTTGAACATGTGAAATGATCTGTTCCAATGAAATCCACTGTTATTAAGCAGTGTGGTGATCTTATTGAGATAGAAAGACTGGTGCTTTGGCCTGAAGACCAGAATCAATGGTGTATCTTTGCTAAGCTTATGATAATTCAGGAGAAAGCTAAAAGATCGAGGCCTTGAAAGTGAAAAGGGGGAAAGGAGTGAATGTCAGGAATTTTTGGCTTGTGGGGGTTAGTTTAAAGCTTGTGCTAATTTGCATAACTTTAAGGTGCAAAGTAAAGCTGTTAATAGTGATGAGAAAGCAGCAAGTAATTTTCCTAATGCATTGGCTAAGATTATTAGGAAGGAAGATTACTGTGCTGAACAAGTGTTAATGTGGATGAGACAGGTTTGTTCTGGAAATGCATGCCTAATTGTACATACATCATCAAGTAGAAGACATACCAAGAGACAATGACACTATCGGCAATAAATATACAAGCAGCTTAAAACAATTTCATTTTATTATGTCCTAGATGTGATTTTTAGTTCTAATTATGTTAGCATATATCATAGAAATATGTTATGTCCTAGCTTATTACTTTACTATTATATTAGCATGGGGGAGTGGCGTGATTATTCCTGGAAACTTGCATGTATGTTCTGGCTTAGATAGAAAATCGTGTTACAACTCATCGTAGGAACGGAACTGTCATAAGTTGAGGACCCCTTATATATATATATATATATATATATATATATATATATATAATGATTCTGTGGCTTTAACCAATTTTGTATTATTAAAGCATGACTGCTTAATATACATAGATGAGAGAGAGGAAAGGATAAAACAAAATTACGTAAATACCCTTATAAACAGATTAAAACTTGCCTCACAGACAGTCACTACTGAAGTGAGTTCGGTCATCGCTAGGTGCCTCATTTTTGTTCTTGTATCATACTAAGCTAAACATGAATGTTTATTCTATGTTTGCACAGATATTTAAATCGACATCTGTAACTGATTATTATTTTTTTAAATTAAAAGGAGTTACATAATGTCTTAATATAGAACATTTTTATACAAAAAAAAAAAAAAAAAAAAAAAAAAAAAAGACTATTTTGCCAAACATGCCATTGCACAGGCTCACATTACAAGACAGAAACACAAATCATTAATATAAATTCTTTTCATTTTACTTTAAATACAAAATTGCAACTGAATTTTAAAAAATAAAGTCATGTCAAAAGCATTTGCTGTGTAACATAAGAACCAATTTGTGTAGACATCTTTCTTGATACACATACATCACCACAAAAAAAACCATTGAAATATTCTTATTAAAAACAACAAAACCAAGAGATTCAAATATAAACAACATAAGAAACAATTCAAATCAATTATTCAATTTAGGTTCATTGATATCAAATCCTATCAATATTTATGTAAAGAAATAAAAATGAAAAACAGAACTGCCATCATTAACACTACACACTTACCCATCTCCCTCACTTAAGGGTGGAGTGAATTTAAATCAGAGTTATTTTCCATAGTCTTAAATGAAACCAAACACTCAAAATTGCAAAAGTGGATTTGCTTTTTTCTGACATCCTTCAGAAGAATATAATTGCTTTCTATTTGCATTCCTCAGACACAAACGTACTTCCTGAGTTTCACAAGGACCTTATCCTCTTATTGAAAAATATGAAAGCAGTGAGACCTGGTAGTCTTAGAGGTTGGTACACAGGAAGAAAATATACATATATATGGAAACCAACTGGTTGCTTTGTATTTTGTATTCACAAAGTGGTAGTGAGGGATCTAGAAAAGAAAAAAAAATAACAAGTAAAAAGCTTGAAGTGATTGTTGCTCAACTGATATGAACAACTTTATTGAAGACCACCAAGTTGTAGTATAGTGGTTAACAAGCTAGTATTATTGCTGTAGTGAGTTTGCTCTCAAATGTGATCCCTGACCTCTTGAATCAGTCTGAGCTAAGTTTAGTAAATATTGAGGAAAACTTGTATCAGACATAAATATTGCCCACCAGTGTTTGAGGTCATGCATAAAAATTAAAAAAAAGAAAAAACAAAACCAAAGAAGTCTATCTACTACATGATGAATTGCATTATCTGAGTGTCTCCATTTCAATTCCTCTTTATACCAAACTAAGCTCACTCAAATAATAGAGCTTACTATAAGATTAGGGTTAGTAAGTTTGTCTCTCAAGACATTTCATTTGTATAGTGATTTTGATCTTCATTTTCTGCCTCACTACTGTAACCTTGTACCAGACCAAACTAAACTTAATAAGTACTGAAAACACAAGACAATGTATAGTTAATAATATGAACATAAAAACTTAAATGAAAGCATTTAAAGAATTTTAGATTTTTTGCTAAAAAGAAAAGTGACTTGTGTCAATCAAAGGAGACTGCATAAATGTTATACAATTTAGCAAACAAAATCTACAAATAAATAAGTAAAATAATGAGGTTTGAAAAACACACACACTAATTAATATATATATATATATATATATATATATATATATATATATATATATATACATACATACATACATACATATACACACACACACTTTTTATGTTTATACATTCTTTTTATAGATACAAATATTTAAGTAAATGCTCTGTTTATAATAAACAGTATTAACAACATTTACTGGCCTGAATGTCCGAGAGATTTTCATAGAAAATATGTGTCCTCCGACAGGAATCAAACCTGTATCCTATATGGAACCGTCATATAGCCTGACATGCTTTTACTGACTGAGCCACAGAGGACGCATATTTTCTATGAAAATTTCTCGGACATTCAGGTCAGTAAATGTTGTTAATACTGTTTATTATAAACAGAGCATTTACTTAAATATTTGTATCTATAAAAAGAATGTATAAACATAAAAAAATGTCTTAAAATAATTATCGGACTGTCCATTTCATAATGTATGATGTCATTTGTTTACATTTGGATATGCATCGAGCAGATATGAATGTATGAGAGAAAATCATGGAGAATTGTGGTTTAAAAACAGTAAAATCATCCTTGCTAACTGAAACGCTTCTCTGTGGCTAAATCGGTAAAAGCACGTCAGGCTATATGACAGTTCCGTATAGGATACAGGTTCGATTCCTGTTGGAGGACGCATATTTTCTATGAAAATTTCTCGGTCATTCAGGTCAGTAAATGTTGTTAATACTGTTTATTATAAACAGAGCATTTACTTAAATAATGTTTCTATAAAAAGAATGTATAAACATAAAAAATTAAAATAATTGTTGGATTTTTCATAATATATATATATATAGAGTCAACAATGAAATTATTCATACACCCATCAATTTTGAATATTTTTATCCATTTCTCAGAATCCAATGCCCGTATGATGACAGGTTTTTATATGTTAATAAGTACAAAGGAATATCAAACTCAATTTTCAGAACAACAGGTTAAATACAACTAATTTAACAGGTGAATTATGCAGAAGAGGAAAAATTCAAAATTATTTGTACAGTAGAAAATATTTTACATTGATCTATTTGTGTAAGTATAAGAAATTTACATAATTATTTTTATTGGTGAAGCCTTCTAGACTACTTATTTAGAATATTTGTGATCATTCCAGCAAAGAACATCATGCGGTGCATAGAGTGTCACCATTGTTATTCTTAAGTTAACATGATGGGGAAGACAAAGGAACTTAGCATTGACTTGAGACAGACAATTATTAATTTGCACAAGTCGGGAAATAGTTACAACTATTTCAAACCAGTTAGCTATCCCTATAGCTACAGTACAGACTCTTATAAAGAAGTTTAATCAGTTTGGCATGACAGAGAATTTGCCTGGGCGTGGAAGAAAACCCAAATTGTCACTGAGAACTGCACAAAAACTGTGTCACAAGGTTAATATAAACCCAAGAGATGTTTTGAAAGACATTGCCAAAAAATTTGGATACGATAGGTATCAGCATAAGTACTCATACAATACAATTTTGTTTAAATAGAAATGGGTTGTATGGAAACCGACCATAACAAACCCCTCTTTACAAACCATGTCACATTGTTGTGTGGTTTAATTTTGCCAAAATGTTCTTGGACAAAGAAAATTGCTTTTTGGAACAAGTACTATGGAATGATGAAACAAAAATTGAGCTTTTTGGACACAATGATGTACAGAAGATTTGGTGCAAGAAAGGTGAGGCTTTCCTCCCAAAGAACACAGTGACAACATTAAAACATGGAGGTGGGTTGATGATGTTTTAGGGTTGTTTTAGCTCAAGGGGGACTGGACAATTAACTGAAATAAGAGGAATAATAAAATCTGCAGACTATATCAAAATTCTGGATGAAAAGCTACAATTATCAGTGCAAAATGTTCATCGATGTTGGTGATTTACTTTCCAGCAAGATAATGATCCCAAACAGATGTCTAAATCAGTGACTATGTGGCTTCAGAAAAAGAAGATAATAGTTCTGTCATGGCCTTCAATGAGCCCTGACCCGAATCCTATTGAAAATCTATGGCAAGAATTGAAAGTTCCAATAAATCGTTAGTCACCAAAAAAAACCTTCAGGAATTGGAATGTGTAACCATTGAAAAATGGAAGAAAATTCCAGAAAAGACTTGTTCAAATCTCATCAAAAAACTTAAGACAACTTACAAAGATGTGAGGCCATGCTATTGACTTGATATTGTGAAAATTGTTCAATTTTTTCTACTTTTCATACTGTATGAATAATTTTGTCTTTTCCTATTTTGCATAATTCGCCTACCAAATTTGTTGTATTTAACCTATTGTTTTGGAAATTGAGTTTTATATTCCTTTTTTTATGCTTAATTACATAACAAAACCTGGCATCATACAGGCATTGATGGGCATACGAATAGTTTCGTCATTGCGTTTGTGTATGTATATATATATATTGTCTTTCAAACGAGATCCGTGTTTCCATCATTTAGCAAAGATCAGTTATCCTATCTTCAGAAGAGTTCTGTTATATATAAATTTAAATGCAGTTTTGATGAGGTATACATAGAATGGATCAAGGACTGGAAGCACGCTTTACACAAGTGCTTGCCTATTTGCCTTTGAAAAGAACCACTCAATCTGTGCAACTGTGCTGCCGATTACAATGACAAATTTTTTCTACCTTACATAGAGCTTGCTCGATCCACCATTTTAGAGTTATTGAGGCTGTGTATGTTAAATTTCATCAGCCAAGCCTATGTAAGCAAAAAGAATGCTTCATTCATTACTTATGCTTGATTGAGAGAATATAAGTAATTTTTTTTTTTATATTTTATACTCTCATTTTGTTTTTAGTTGTCAATTTGTTTATAATTAAAATCTATTTTAATCGTGTTTCAATTGTGTGTGTGTGTGTGTGCATAGATAAAAAGCAAATGTTATATATTCAGCATTGTGGTATGGTCAATGAGGATCATGACATGGGAACAACTGAGGACACATCAAGTGCTGAAGTGGATTTGGCCAGGGAATACATATATAAATTGAACAGTATGAATTTGGTAATGACAATCACTCTAGTTGGGGTACTAAGATATATTGTTATAGCCAAATAATTTGAAATATTGTTCTTTGTTTATTTCAGATTGTCTGAAATAAACAAGGAACAATATTTAAAATCATCTATTTCTAACAATATGTTATAGTACCCTAACTAGAGTGATTACCAAATCACTATTTGAACTTTCTTATCGTATCCATTTTAGCTTTGAATAAAGAGGTGAAGGCTGCTATCAACTATAGACCAAAGATTTTTTTATACTATGACAACAGAAAATTACTGGCTGTTGCATAGCCTGTTTATACGACATTTCATGGGACTATATATATATATATATATATATATATATATATATAATTATTTCAATAATGTATATTTGGGCAGCAACCTTTCTTTTAAACATCTTTCATTAAATATGACAGACAAGGGAAATTTTATTAATTTTTTTAATTTGTTTTTTCAGTGTTCTTATATTTTTTTGTTTGTTTGGCGAGAGTGAGGGAGTACAAAAACTAAATCATCGATTGTTCCAAATGCTTTGAGTCACTTCTTTAGCCATTTTCAAGGCGGGGTTGTTTTTGGTGCTGTTAGTTTATTTTCATGTTTTGACTGCTGGAATTAAAGTAAGCATCTTTTTTTTTTCATTTCAAATTACAGCTATGCCCAACAAATGAAAGCTCAGAATAAACACTCCTACTAATATTAAAAACCACACAAAAAATACATCCCAAACAGTCAAAACATGAAAAGGAACTAACACCACCAAAACAAAACCCTCTTGAAAATGGCTGAAATCACTTGGGACAATGGACAGTTCTTGTACTCCCTCATTCTCACCAAATGTAAAATGTAAGAATCCGGAACAACTATATTTATTTTGGCAACTTATGATACTCAATCTGTATGTTATACATTGAGTAATCATTGTCAATGGTCAAGAATTAAAGTTATTGGTGAACAGTCAAACATTTATTTGCAAGAAACAACCATATTATATATATATATATATATATATATATATATATATATATGGTACAGAACAAGTTTTTTGTTATTTCTGTTTATCAATTTTGAAAATTTGCTAAAACAAACAAATGCTTGGTTACTAACTACAGCAAAGAAAAAAAACTATTGAGTGTAGGAAGAAAAGACTGTAAAGAAAGAGAAAATACTTGTATAAGTGAGAGGTAGAATACTGCATAAAAACTACTGTCCAAGAAAAGATTTACTCATTAAACTTATAAAAACTGAAGGGAACAGGGTAAACTATGACTTAGAACATATATGTAAAGATCTTGTGTTAGCCGACTGCATATCAGCAAAGATCTTGTGAAGTGTGAGCACTGGAGTTACCAAAAAATATCTTCAGTTAGTATAAAAACTGAATTGGATTATAAAGTAATACAGAAAATGAAATTACAGTTAAAGAAAAAACATTCAAAACAGCTGTTGTTTCAAGCTGCTACAACCAGGGAAAAACCCTATAATAAACAAGGAGAAAGTAAAGGAAAGAGATCTGGTGGTATTGTGATCAAATTTCTAAGATGGTTGTAGGCAGATGAGTGGGAAACCAGATCGAATTCCAGTCTCAGAAAGAGGCTGTGAAAACATTGCAACCTTGTAGGAGGCAAAATGAATGCAAGCAAAGCAATTTTCATTCACAATAGAAAACATTGAACAGAAGTAAAATTCTAGAAAGAAACTAACCCAATGCACAAAAAAGAAGTTAGGCAAAAGGAAAAAAAGAAAAGAAAAAAGCTGTTCTCAAACCAGAGTTGGGTCATAAAACAGAAGAGCTTTTGATAACAGAAACAGTATACAATTCATGAGCACCATACAACAAATTTGAAATCTTGACTAAGTGAACAAAAACTTTCTAGGATGAGGTTTATATCAAAACTTTATATTTTGATTTGTATCGTTATCTTTATTTTCCACACAACTTGCCATCCTTCAACAATTATGTAAACACTATTGTGATCTTATAATATAAGATACTGCTACTGGTAATATCTGCTACTACTGCAGCTAATAACAAATTTTACCACTTAAGCACCATTTAGCATAGTCTGCCTTATGACCCAGAAACTATTTGATAACACTGCTAGCTGGTCAAGCTTTTTGTAAAAAAAAATCAAACATTATAAAAAAAAAAAAAAAAAAAAAAAAAAAAGGCATTAATAAAATTAAAAATATATTTAATCAGATGCTTCCAAATCCCAAACTCTTTTGTTGTAAGTTTTTCATACTATTGCTTTCTTGATTCCTAACAAATTAAATAATAAAACTTAAATTTCATGTCATTTTTATAGGCAGGAACTCAAAAATGCATGCTGGGTTTTCTTCCTAGCCAATAAGATTGTCTCCATCTGTCTTGTCTTGAAGCCAGAATGCTACATTCGTTTATCTGAATTTGCTCTTGTGTGTCAACCCCAATTCTTAGTTTGCAAACTTTTTGCCTTATTACTGTTAATTTGCCTTGCATATATTTTTTCTTTGCTTGCTCGATTTATATTATTTTTTTCCCTGTTTTTTTTCTTCTTTTTCTTGTTATTGTTTATTACAAACCTTGTCAATTCTGTTTGCTGGACAGTTCTGCCATTTATTTACATTTAATCATAGCCACTCACTCTACATCTTGTATGAACATCTTTGATAGCAAGTACAGAATTTTGACAACATTTCACATTCATTCCAAATTATTATTTTTGTTACTTGAGCTAAAAATGTACATACAGTATATTCTGTGCAAGTGGAAGACATCGGAACCACAAGGTTTGGTTCATAAATAATCATTATTTTTAAATGACATACATAAAGAGGCCAAAAATATACACACGCATACAAGTAGTTAATCCTTGTAACCATGACAAGAATAAATGGCAAGCAAGCTAATCCTGCAGACTATAACTACTACACTGAATTGGATCTATCATGATTATTTAAGCCAAGCAAATATTTAAGCATTTTATTAGAGAACCGAGATTAACAAGGTGCAAACCATAACTGATGCAGTTATTCTCACTCATTGCCTTGCACAAGAATAAGCTAAGCAAATACATATAAAGGGATCAACCAGAGGATGACGACTTGTTTTATAAATCATTTCACTAATGCAGTGAATTAGTTTCTCATTGAATACTCTTCTGCTAGATAAAGCTAATCTAAAGAACTAAACACTACCTACATCAGAAACAATGAAATATATCAAGTCAACAAAACTAGGAAAACATCAGACTGCTATTCTTGCATTGTAACGGAGAACCATCAAAATCTAGTGCCTTGGGTTAGTAGTAAGGGTGTTTATTTCCTGAAACAATTCCGTGGCCCCAGGTTTATCATCTTGGTGAAAGCTTTGTTGAGAAGTAGAACTGTAGGTACTTTAGTAGAAAGTGTGTGTGTGTGTGGTGAGAGAAAGAGATAGTCTTTTTGTAATACAAAGAAAGTGTTTTAATATTAATTAGGTAATACTGTCAGCATGCAGACATCTGTTGGCACTCAGTTATAATTTGAACAAAAACCATCCAATTCCAAACCACTGGTTCAGAAAAATTGAGATTTATAAGATATATTTTTGAGCAGTTATAACTTTGAACAGAGTGCCTCGGAAAGAGAAATATCAGACATTATGGTAGAATGAATTTTATTAATAACATTGTAGCTACTAAAAAAAAAATTGTGGCATTGGTATTTCTGCTTAGTATCTGCATGCTCTGTGAAAAGGGTTACAGAGACACACCCATATACCATCAAACATTTATCTGATCACAACAACAGGATTGGGAAAAGCAAGAGGAGGAAAGATAGAGGATAAAAAAAAGCTACTTAAAAAAGGACAAGTTGATTAAAGGAAATGGATAGAAAGACATGCTTGATATCTTGAGTTGTTTTACTTTATTTGATTTTTAAAGTGGGGCAAATTTAGGTAGATATAGTATTGATACATAGTTTTCTATGTTGAGGAAATTGTATGGCAAAGTGGAAAAAGTTTACTTGTGATGCGCTTCATCCTTCAGGACTTCAGTGGACTAAATTTGTTATGTTGGTAGAACTACACATGCACAAGTGCATGGGATTTTAAAATTTAAAAAAATTCCTATATCTACCTGAATTCATTTGGAGTCTTTCTTTTTTTTTACAAAATAATACGTCAAATATGTTGGTTGCCTACTGGAATGAGACTGACCACAATTTTGTAATAAAAAAAATGCTACTCCAATCAAAGGAGAAAACAATTCCTTATGATGTAAATATCTAGAGTGTGCTCATTGCAAGGTCAGCTACAGTAAATTTGTGCCCTGGCTCTTACATTTCAACACTCCTGGAAGTTCTATTATCACAGTGTGGGATATCTACTAACAAAAGTGATGGAAAGAAAAAGACTAAATGAATTTGCCTAGATATAAAAATAAAAAAAAAACTTTATATTCTAAAATCCTCAGCACCCCTCATTTGTGCAGATGTGTAGTCGTATCAACATAAATTTAGTTTGAAGTCCTGAAGGATGAAATGTGTCACAAACTTTTTCCACTTTGTTATACAATTTCCCCAACAATATACTTCACAATTCTTTATATATATAAAAATATCGTTATCTCAGTTTTCTAAAAAAAAAAAAAAAAAAAAAAAAAAAAAAGTTGAAAGTTAATTTACAAAATAAAAAAAATGCCACATACTTTGCTGTTATACATCTTCAGTAAAATGAATGGAGCACTTTGGCTGATGGGCATTTGTTTACATTTGTAAAAACAATACGCTAGATTTAGTTGTGTAACTCTACCGAGTGAAGATAGCTCTGACTGACACCAAATTAGTTGTTTCAATCCTGGCTTGAGGCATTCGTAAGTCTAGTCGCACTGAGGAGCTGTGATACAACGAAACAGTACTGTCTGTGAATGACATACATATATACATATATATACATATATATATATATATATATATATATATATATATATATATAGCAATTAAGATATATTTTAGAGCTTTGTTGCATGAAAATACATATTTTTTTTTCATCTTTTTTACCACCTATAATCTTGAATTTATGTGCATACAAAATTAGAAATCTTAAAAAAAATAATTTTGTAATTAGAATCAATCTTTTGTCTTCTTGTCCTGGTTCTTCATATACAAAAAATGTAACTTATTAGTCAATTTTAAACATGAGTAATAAAAAAGAAAACTAGTATTTTATGGAAAGGAAAGAGAGAATTAGCTTACAAAATTTAATTTCTTTATGCATGATCATTAAGAAAGCGAAATAAATCAGATATAAAAGATTAGCTTTTAACTGGATTAGAACTTGTACCCTCTATCATTGGAAAACCGTATGAAGGGAACAGTATCATTAATGGTGTAAGAAATATGAGCAAATTAAATTTATTTCTTTATACACTTCAGCATACATTATTATACTAATGATCAAGGTATACTAGTTTTAGTGGTGAAAGTTCATTTCTTGAAACAAAAACTTTTACCTTTCATGACCCCTGGTTTTATTTTTATTAGATACAGCTGAAAAATCATGCTAAATCATCAGTCCCATGATCAGGTGTAATTGTAGGGTTGCTGTATACCTGACCAGCTCCCTCTATAGGCTTCAGTTGTCTGTCAATGTTTGAGTATCTGTGAATGATGTTCCAGTTCACTCAGTGATGTTGTCAGCCCATTATTTTTCCTTTTGCTGAAGGTGGTACCTTTTTATGATGGCAGTGTAAAATTGCTGGCTTTTATGACAATATGACATGTCTATACCATTTCAGCTTTGTCTTGATGGTGAGTATGAGGTCTTCCAATGGGCCTGTTTCTTGTTTGATTGTCTCTTGCACTGTATCAATTGGAATGTGGTTTATATAGCAGATGTCTAGGATGGTTCTGTAGCATCTCATTTCTAATGCTTAGATTCTTCACTGTAATTCTGCTGTTAACGTCCAAGATCCACAGGTGTACAGAATAAGAAGGCCAATGCACACAACAGTCTGATCTTTGATTTCAGGCAGATGTTCTGGTCTTTCCAAATGGTTCTTAGTTTTGTGATAGTTGTCAATATTGGTGCTACTCTAGAAATTATTTTTATTCTGGAGCACACTTTCTTGATAATTGACCCAAGATATTTGAATTGTCCCACTATTTTATAAGTTTTAATCACTGACTTAGCCCTTTCTCATTGTTTGTATGACTGTGTATGTGTTTTTTTTTTGCTGTTTTTTTTTAAAACTCATTACTCCCCAGGCCATGTCTGAAGGGGTTTCATCCAGGTTCTTCAGACTAATAAGTTCTTTCCCTTTGCAAGATAAACCATCTATTATGTCTGAAAAGCCTGGGTTTGTGATGTTGCAACATCTGATGCTGACAGTTGCCTAGGGTTCCTCAAAGGAATCACTCATTTGAAGATGTTAAAGAGTGCAGTGGGTGCATGGGTAATTATACTTTTAAATTTTATTATATGATTGGAGTATACCACTTTTTTTTTTAGCATGGTAAAAAACTAATTCCAGATGTGCACTTTTAGAAAAATATGTTTGTATACATTACAGGAGTGCTTAAGATATTCTTGGAGAACATTACTATTGTATAGAAAATGAGAGGTTCAGTAAGCGCTCCACACTTGTGGCCTTATGCCACATTCAATAAATAAGAGAAATATATATATATATATATAGTTTGCTTTATACAAAACTGACAAGCCTTTCTGCTTGGTTATTGAAAATATAAATCACTTTTCTTATCCACACAAAACAATGTGTGTTTATTGGGTGTATCTAAACAGCAAATGTTAATTCAAGCAAGTTTTTTAAAGACAAAACAAGTTATAGCCTTTATATTATTTTTTAATGTTTTTCTTTTTAGCAGATTAGATTCTGTGTCTTGGTGTTCAATGTGAAAAACAACTGACCACAGTTCATATTAGTTCTTGTTAACTTCCCAAACTTTCAATTGGTTTCACTCATTATGAAAGAAAAGGTCATCAAATAAAATTCAAAGTTTGTGTGACAGATGAGAATGTTGGAATTATTTTGAATGTGAGTTATCAAATGAGTGTGATAATACTGTTCAAGTTTCTAACCTCTGATGTCATGTGACAATGTCAGCGTGGATTTTGAGAATTAATACATTTTACAATGCCTATTTTTATAATCATTGGCGTTGATGTTATTTGTTGGTTTGGACATAATATGGATAGCTTCTAAAATTTGTAATCATTGTTTACAGTTTGTTTTACTGAGTATTACTGTATCATTCACAAGGAGCTGTCATATATTATTGTAATTTCTTTTTAAATATTTTTTAATTTCATATATTTTTCTTCTTTCTTGATAACGACCAAACTTTGAACAGAAAACTATGGAAACTAATCAGCCAAGAAGAATGTTTTAGAAATATAGGCATAACTGTGTGTGTGTGTGTGTGTGTGTGTATATATTTTTTTTTTTCTGATTACAGATACTCTGATCATTATTGAATTTTTTTAAAATTTTTTTTTTGTAGCATAACCTTTTTATGGGTTATTTAAAGCTGAAACATTGGGATTATAAGAATTCATTTTTGTGAGAATATTATATTAACAAATTTTAAGAATAACAATGATTATCCAGATAAATGTCCTACTATTTAACCCATAGCTGGAGGAGGAGAAAACTCACCTCTCCCAAGGGTATCAGCATATGAATGAATGTAATGAACCTAACTGGAATTCGAACTCAGTTTCCCTGATTTCTCATTCTGAGATGCTATCCACACACTGACCATAAGCAGAAGTAGTAATTTTATATAAGTAGTTACCTCTAAAGAAAAACAATACCTGAGGTTTAAAAGCATTTTTAAAACAAAAGATTTTTCTTGAAGCTTATATTTTTGTTTTAATTTCAAGCTAATTAATAGATTAAATTTAATATTTCCAATAAGCAAAATACTTTGCTGTATTTCAAACTGAACTTAAATTGATTGGAATGACTTATTAGAAAAAAAAAAAAACAAACAAAAAAACAGTATAAACACTAAAGTTGTCCATATTGACAATTCTGTCAACAATTTTATTAAAAAAAAAAAAAAAAAAATACTTTTCTGAAACTTTTCAGGGGATTAGCTGATTTATGGTTTAATTAATCTGATTTGAAATAAATATTACTTTTAGTTTAAAAAATTGCAGAAAAGCATTTTTAACATGGAGGTGAGTGTTTTGATTAGGTGTTGGTAAGTCTCTTGATAGATTTATGTTTGGGAACTTTTTCTAAGGGAGACATAACTATAACAATTACTTGACAAATATAACATGAATTTTTATTTTTTTATTTTTATTTTTTTTTTTTAACTGTGCAGTAATCTTAAAAATTTAAGAAAATATTCTAATCAAGCAAATATTTTATTGAATTTTAGGTATTTTGGCTTAGCTTGAAGATGCTTGTTGAGGAAATGTTAAAAAATTAGCAATTAATTATAACTTTACTATAATTACCCTTCTTATTTTCTGATAATGTCGCATTTGGACATGTATTTTTGTAAATACAGATGCTTTTATACATGCACAAAATAAACTCAAAATTCTTTTTAAAATATTGGCAGTCGTTGAAATGTAGTAAGCTTTTTCCATTTATGATTAGTATATACAGTCTTAATTTAATAAAAATATCACTTAACTTCTAAAATACAGAATTTTAAGATTTCGAAGTTTATGAATTATTCTAATTAAAATTTTAAAAATTTCAAACAATTCTTGTAAAATTCATTATTAAAAAAAAAAAGTGTCCATAATATATTTTATGCATAAAAACAAAAACTTTTCTAATTAAATAATGTCTTAGTTTTATTGCATTGTTTTATTTTACAATTCAGAGCAGATTTTATGTTCTGCGAGTCTTGTTTGACCAAAAAAATTTGATAATTTAAATTCTTTGATGACTTGTCCTTATAACTAATATAAACATTAAGAATTTCTCTAAATTTCATAAAACTAAATAAGTGGGGTTTAACCAATGTAATATAATTTTACTAAGATTTAAAAAATAAAAAAAAAAGAAACATTTAAAAAATTTCATTCATTCATTTGTGAGGAAGTTCTGAAAGTTTTGTTAAAATCTGACAATTATATGATAATTTAAAAAATTTCCCACACTAGTTTACAGTACAATTTTGACGCTAGAAAACAAGTTTTAAGCAAAATTTCAAAGGATTAAAAGAAATAATATTTTTTTTTTTTCATAAAAAACTTTTGATCTATCCTCTTAATAATAACAAATATTTTGACTATAAAACTGTTTTTATTTAGTCTTGAGCATTTTTTAAAATCCTGTATGCTTGTTTTTCAGGGAATCTTTGAAGGATCCAACATACAGTCTGCAAAAAAAAACAAAAAAAACTTGTCTTTTGTAATTTTATTTTTTCATAGGACCCTAAAGGATGTCGTGTATTGCAGAAAACCAACTACATTGGCGTCCCTTAGACAAGAAATTGAAAATGTATGTGCAGCAATCCCACTTGACACTTTGGCCAATATTGCCTAAGCAGTAGTTCATCATACTAGTAAATGTCTGGAAGCTAAAGGCCACCATTTTGAGTATCTCTTGTAACTGTAGAATCCAAAGGTAACTTGCATAATTGAATTAATCTTATAATGTCTGAATAAATTTAGTATTACAATATTTATACAAGTTTTTCCTTTCCTGAAGTGTGCATACATTCTGTTGGTGGACTATGTATAAGCAACAAGTAAAGTAATACATTCATTGCTCATTTTAAATAGTTATGCAAGAAATTTAACAATTTTTTTTTTCTTTGCTTTAAAAGATTTTCTTTGAAAAGTAATATGTACAGAGAACTGGGTGTATAATTACACACACACACACAACTGATTTTAGTATATTACTTGTACTGGTACAAATTTAAAAAGAAACAAAAGGTTGTCATAATTATTTTCATATTAGCGGCAGCAGTATGCTATGGGGATTGTAATCTAATCATGTCAAGTTGTGTTGTAGGTGGCACTGAATGACCTTTTGGGCATAGCTATACTATTTTTAGCTATCTTCCTACCATCTTCCTCTCTTTAAAGTGAGAGGTAAAAATATATATATATATATATATATATATATATATATATATATATATATATATATATATATATAATACTAGCCCTAGCCACATGGCTAAGCCACAGTTAAAAAGTTTAAATAAATAAATAAAATGTTAATTTAAGGACTACAGCCTATTTCCTCTGCTGAACTGGTTTTTGTACCCATTCACTGGCTCCCATGAGAGAAAGGCATAATTTGAGAGAGACACACCGGAACCTGTACATGGGAACTTTAGGACAAAGAGTCTTAAGTTACACATACCTTACCTGGATGACAGATCTTTTCTGTTTTTAGAATTTAGAGGTTTTAAATTTATCAAATGATAAGGTTAGACACAGTTGATTGTTAAAAGCATTTGTCTTTAACTCTTGGCTAAAATCTGACTGAGAAAATATAGTTTCGCTCACTTCATGTGAACTTGTTATAATATTCAACCTTGCGGAAATCTTACAGTGAATCCTTGAAATATCTTTTTATAAAATAGAAAATATTTATACTTAAGTATTGCCTCATCCAATTAAAAAAAAAAACAAACAAAAAAAACACCATTACTAAAACACTTATATTTTGCAATATTCTGTTCAAAGAAAAAAAAGCAATATGAAGTTGTTATTGGCTAAATACTGGCTGTGGTAAATTTGCTTCAATTTTGTAAGACTAGGCCTATACACATGCACACGCACACAGGCTACTTAAGTGCATGTGAACAAATGCTTTTTTTTTTTTTTTTACACAACTTTCTAATCAACCAATAATGTGACAGCAATTTAATGGATATACAAATTTTAAACATGGTCATGGCAACTTGTTGAATTACAATTCGTGCATTAGTATGGGAAAGAAAGATGATTTAAGTGACTTTGAATGCATCATACTTGTTGATACTTGATGGGTGGATCAGAGTATTTCAATAACTACTGAACAACTAGGATTTGTTTTACACACTAACTACCTCTAGGGTTTACAGAGAATGGCTAGAGAAAGAAAAGAATGTCAGTAACTAGCTGTAGGTGGCAATTCCTTGCTGATGAAAGAAATCAAAGGAGAATGGCTAAATTGGTTCAAGCAGATAGAAAAAGCAACTCAAATCACACTTTACAATAGAGACATACAGAAGAGAAACTTTAAATGCACAACACATTGAAGCAGATTGGCTATAATAGCAGAAGATGATAGTAGGTGCAACTACAAGTGAGAAACTGAAGCTACAATTTGCTTAAAATCATAAAAATTGGACAAGAGAAGATTGGAAAAAATGTTAATCCCTTGGAGATGGAGCCTCATTTGCAGTTTCAGTGCCAAGACAACGGAACACAGCAAACTATCAAAGAATAAGAAACCACCATTGAAAGGCCCAGATATGTAAGAAATGAGAGAAGCATTTTGATTGGCTGGTTGTCATACCAGCCAGCTAATCTTGAGGCTTGTATTATCAGGCCAATGGGTCAGCTCAGTTGTCTGTCATTCAACTTTTTGAACATTTGAACAAAGATTGGCCCTGTCATCTTCCAAGAGTTAATTTATTTCTGAGGAAAAAATAAAACAGACTCTGCATGCCCACCAATATTTGATTATCTACAGCACCTGACAACATAACAAATCCTAATTTATCTTTAGTTTTAACTTTTATTTCTGCTATATTCTGTGCTAATAGGAATATATACTTGAAAAACAAGGTGGATAAAATAAGTAAAGGCTTATTGTAAAAAACCAGTACAATAAGAATAAAGGTAACAGTTATGCATGTCGCCGCAAATCAATCCAGTAGTGAGTGCTACCAATTTACTAATAAAAGCTATCAATTGTATTTTGTATTTATATGTTACAATAATTAATGAAGAATTGCTTACAACAGAGATTGAATTCTGTATCTGAATAGAAAAGTTAGGAATGCTCTATATTGGGAATAAAACATTTGTAGATATAAGCAGCATAGGCTTAGAAATCAATATGGCACAACGCCTTGTGTCCATACTGTTATATATCTCCCCCAGTATGAATATATTGAAAAGATTAATAAATGTATTTAATAAGCAATTATTCTTATGGGCACATGGCCGAGTGGTTAGAATGTTCACATTCTGACCAGGAGATCTGGGTTTGAATTTCACCAGGGACGATTTGTCAGGAAGGAGACTTCCTGATGTTATCGGACTGGAGGGGGGGGGTCGATCCCAGTGTGCAGCACCTTTGGAAAGTGCCTGAAGCCTATACTTGGGTTGACCCAAGCCTTGTAAGTGAAATTGGGTAGACAGAACCCGTGGGTGCCATCAATAGCTGTGCTAGCATGAAGTCACAAGTCATCGTGGTCGAGGGCTTGAGCATGCTGGCCTTGTTCAAATTGTTGATCACGCTAGATAACATGCTTTTTCACCAGAAACTGTAACTAAGGCCTGCTCAGCATAGTTGCAGTATAAACAACAGGTGGACTCTGTGAGTGTTGAATAAACACAAATGTGCCTGAGCAAGCGTCAGCAATAGGGATTGGCTAGCCACCCTAGTAAATGGGTATACTCGAATATGAATGGCCAGCTATACATACATTTTTGTAGGAATTATTTAGAAGTGCTAGGAAGTTTTTAACTGATGTTGCCATCATTTATTCTTTAATAATCTCTATGCATGATGAAGCTTACCACAATTTAATTTGATTTTGATAAAGAAGAATTGGTATATCTGACTAATCCCAATCCGTAATGATTAGAGATTAATCTATTCTTTAGTGCTTTAACTTGTTTTTCTTATAGATTAAATGATCTGTGAAAGATGGTGGCAAGCCTAATTTCAACAAATGGCAGCACCATGAAAATGTTTCAGGCTTCATTAAAGAAACTCTATTGATTCTTATCATTTGGGAACAGGTCTAACTTCCTTACAAGCTTTGGTGATAAAACTAATACAGAATGAACTCAAGATCATGTAATTTAATCCTATTGTATACCAACTATTCAAGTTTTTTTTTCTTTCTTTTTTATTACTTCAAAGTATGTTGACAATCTATTGTGGTGCACAGGTTAGAAAATGGTATGAAAGATCATTACTACCAAATAGCAAGTTAAATCTTTGCTAGGTGCCCATATGCTGAAAACTAACTTTTATTATATGCACATGTATATATACAAATGCTTAATGTTGAGATTACATAAAATGTTTACTTATCTTTGCTCACATAATCTACTTATCAGGAGATAAAAGTATTTTTCAATTATTTTTATATAATATTTTTCTTAAAGAATATTAAATTATATTGTAAAATTATTTGAATGTTTTTCTTAAGACATTAGTTTATGATGTAAGATTATTTGAATTTATTCATAAGTTTGGTATTAAAGCAAATTTTAAAGAGAATTATATATATATATATATATATATATATATATATATATATTAGTTTTAAGCTATGCTATATTTATGGGTTAAAGTGCTCAATATCAGGGATAGACCATATGTAGATATAGAAGTGGACATTGTTTCATGGCTTGACATGAGAGACTGTGGCCTCTGGATGTTAACTTCAATGTCCACTTATACATACATACATACATACATACGTCAGCATTCTTTAAATACAATATGTTATTATTTTCTAATCAGAGCTTAGATATGGTACAAGGCCAAAAGCATGGAGCAGCAAGTGAGGATTGGTCTACAATGTGTTATGACCTGTATTTTTAGTCATCATTTTGGTATATTATTATAACTTAACCATGAAACCCAAAATTAAAATACTTATTTTGATGATATCTACAGATATAAGATTCTATCAAATTTCAAGTATGTAGGGAGTTCAAGGCGATTATTATCTATTATTGTATCAGAGAAACAAGTATTTTCTTCATCTTCTGTGAAACTAATTGTACATGTAACAAAAATCACAAATTTTGTAAAGATTATCAAAATTATTTTTTCTCTGAAATTCACATTTTTTGTAAAGTATTTTCAGATTTTGTTGATACATGATTTGGTAAAATGTTGAAATTGCTTTCTAATTGTATTACACAGTTATATTTTCTGTAATCAATTGGTACAAACAAATTAACTCATTATTTTGGCAATAAGTCAGTAATTGTAAGCCACTTCCTAATATGTATTAACTAATTACTGGACATTACTAACAAATTTCTTGTTACAAATTTTCTCCGTAATTTTTATTTAGGTCTCCCCATGTTCACCCCTAGTCGTGGACCTGAGTTGCATGGTTGCTATGCCCGAGTTAAGGATTGCCTTGAGGAAGTGTAATTAATTTTCAATTCTATTTAAGATCTTATTTCTTATTATCTTAATTAAAACATTATACTGAATGAAGTGCTTACTCTTAGGTCTATGCAACAGGTGTTTAAACCCAGTGACTTAATCACCCTTCTTATCCACTTCCATTCAATGGGAAGTCAACTTTTCTGAAATGGTCCTTTCACAATGCAAGCTTATATTAAAAGACTGAATTATTTCTAAATTCTTCATCACATACACCTTTAACTACACATTTCATAAACAAATTTAATCTAACAAAAAACACAAAGTGATGTAATGACAATGTCATGTTCATAAGTTGACTGTATTACAAGTAACACTTTGCCCATGCAATATAGAATTCAAATATTTTAATGCTAAGACATTGGTGGAGATCATTAATGGTTGAATCATATAAAGATATGATCTGTCATGCTTAGTATAACAGATATTCCTACATAGTCCTCCATCTAAGTACTGATTGGTCTTACCAGAGTTTAATTTTGGTGATTAACATGAATGATGCTTTCAATATCTTCTTTTAGCCTTTTAGACTGATAACATTAGATTTTTCATTAGATTTTGTCAAGAATCTAGAGATGTATATAACAGGAGCACCAGACAGATGTGGCACAAATTTTTGTCATTCATTACAAAAGTTTCTCAAAGTATATAAGTTTGATAATTGATTCCATTCTTTTTTCAATAACTTTAAGAGCTCTTTCATCTTTTTTTTCCCCCACTCCTCTGTCAAGTTCATCTGAGACTAAATTTGGGAGTTCCTTCAAACTTTTGAACTATAGTGTATACATGGTCAAATCATAGTCACACACACACACACACACACAACTTAAATTCTGTTAGTTGTAGTTTTTTTGGAGTTCAAGGGGGGGAAAAAAAAATCTTTATTCATGAAAATATATCTACTACTTTCTCTTTGTATTGATTAAGTAAATGAAAAGTTATTGTACCTGCTATAACACTTCAGTAATCTTATAACATGTCACCATTTTTTGTCCTAAATTTCTGTTGGCAAGAAGTATTAGAACCATTAACATGGTCTTCAATGAATAGTTACATACAGACACACATTATATATATACATAAACACACACACACGCATGCATGCACGCACAAGAGAGAGAGAGAAAATGAGAGAGTGGAAAAGCTTTTTAAGCACACGTTGGCAAAATGTGGCATTAAAAAGCTTTTCTACTCAGTCCCATTATCGCCACTTTCGTTTAGGATGCTATTTTACATTCTACTAACATGTACACATATACCTAAAAATATTTTTTTCAGTGTGCTGAAATATTTTTCAAAAAATAGGCTCTAGTTAATTTTTTTTCTTACCAAAAGTATTTATTTGGTACATTCTGGTCAGCTTTTGTTTTTTTTTTTTACTTTTTAACTTCTGGAAAGGGTTAAATTGCATATGGTTTGTATTTAGATTTAGGAGCAATCTAATCAATTGATTAGAATACAAAACAGCAAGAAGTCATTATTAATCAAAGAACAAGGTAACATCTTAAAACATTACATGGGGACATCAGATTGAACTACTGAGTTGGTAATAAGAGGCTAAAATTTTATTTTTAATATCAAACATAACTTGGGGGGAAAAATAAAAAACAATATTCAGTAGCATTTTAAAAGCAAGTTAAAAGGAAATAACAAGAGAAAAAAGAAAAACAGTCAGTAGCAAAGATAAACAGCAAAGTGTAATAGAATGCCACGTGTCTGACCCAAAAATACCAAGTAATACTTAATGGTTTAAGCAAAAACAATCAATTATACACAATCATGATTCCTACCTCTGCCCTTTATAAAAATGAAGTTTCTCATATATATAAAAAGAACAAAATAAAGATTGTGAAAAAGCAATATCTGTATGTATCAAATAGTACCAAATGTTTTCCTTGCTTTTTAGGTTATGGGGCCTATTCTGACTGCATTCCAGGAACATGGTGAAATTGAACAGTGTAATGTATTGTGCTTTGCTGCTGACCAGCTGAAACCAGTAATTTGTCACAAAAGATGGGGACTTTTGTCCAAAGGAGTGCTACTGCTCAGTGACAATGCAGATTTGTATACAGCAACAGTAATGGTTGAGACTGTGCAACAACTTGGATTGGAATTGCTTCCACTCCCTGCTTACAGCCCAGATCTGCCACTATCCGATTACCACAATTTTGGCATCTTGAAGAGATGCTATGCAGTTGCAGCTCCAGCTCCAATGATAAGGTCCAGCAAGCGGTGTAGATATGGCTTTGCGAACAACTGAAAAGATTTTTTGGAATGGATGAAGAAGCTCATTGAATGATACCAGAAGTGTATCACCATACAGGGGACTGTCTTAAAAGTGATATATGCATTTGTTCAGTGGAAATAAAATTGCCTTTGTTTTTGTAAATTTATTTACTCTTGTATGTAAAACAAATACTCTTTTGATTAAACAATGGACTTAGTAATGTGATGTGTGTGTGTGTTTCCTTTGAGAAACTGTTGACTTAGCAAGATATTAGCAATACAGAAAATTTATATAAATATTACCAGGATAAAAGATCTTAAACTTTTAAGCACACCCAAGGATATTGAGATTAAAAATATGGAAACAATGAACACAGAAAGTCAAAGTGTCTTTGTCAATTTTTTTTTTAAGAGCACATTAACCTAAGACGCAGAATATAATATTCTGGGAATAAGCTCATGAAACAATCTTTAAAATAATGTTACATCAGTGGATTGCTACATATCCTTATATAAACTATTTTGTAAATATGAAGCTAACAAAAATTAAGAGGCTTTTTGCATGAGTTTGAAGTTTTGAAAACAGTAACAAGTTAAGACTGGCAGAATAAATACAAATTGACACAGTTTTTCTAATTCTATTTTTGGCAAGAAAACCACTGCTTTTGGAAATTGGAATCTTATATAGGGAGGAGAGAAAAGAAAGAGTTACAGCAATTATTTGACATTTAGTCTGTATATATATATAACACTGAACCTTAAAAATCAACTAGTTTTGTAAAATTTAATTGTTAATCATCTAAACAGTTTACAAGAAATGAAAATTTGAAGATTTTGAAATGAGTTGAAACAGAACTGTGTGGATTACATTCAAATAAACATTTCTTTATACAAGACAACTGCAAACACTAATCACAAACAAAAAACAACATGGCAATATGTTCATACTATGAATTATAAAATATATTAAAAAATATTAACAATAAAGTTATGTATACATTAAACCCAATAATGGGACAACCCTGTGACCCATTGAGTCACCCTTCAAGAATGATGGAGGGAAAAAATAAATAACATCATTGAATACACTACATTCGTGTTACATGCAAAAAGAGCTTTATTTGCACACACATTGCTTTTATTCATATGCAAATAAGTAAATACATAAGAGATAACATTAGTTTCCCTTGGAAATTTTTTAGTTTTCTCAAATGAACATTGATAAAACAGGATCTTGATCGATAAACTGAGTGACAGCACTTCAGACAATAGAAAAATTAATCTTGAAGAAAAATTTCAGTAAACTTAAATAATGCCTAAAGGTTAAATCCACTTTAACAGGAAGGGAAACAAGCCTGCTACTGTTACTGCTTAGAACACATCCATTAAGCTGAGGAGTGATGAGTTCAATCCTTAGTAGGACCACAAGAGTCAGCAAAGTTAACAAACATGATCACAGATACCACAATATTATCATCATTTTCAAATCACCTGGATTATTTTTAAAACATTTAAGTTAGTATATGTTAGTAATCAACTAAATATCTCAGGCTACAATGCTCCATTTTGGTTACATAGCAGTTATATACAGACATACAAAATGAGACTTAGTATTATATAGATTTATTAGATAACAGATTAAAATTATTACAAATTTGTCATCTTTTTTCCATCCTATTATTATTTTTTATCTTAACATACTAGGTTGATACAGGTTTTATTATATTAGTTTTACTCTATCTTATTGCTTTTCATCCCAATACAGTGAGTCACCCATATTCACGGGGGTTAGGGACAAGAACTGGCTGCAAATAGTTAGAATTTGCAAATATTTTAACTCAACCTAAAAGTGCCTATAAGTACCTACTTTGATTGTTAAAACCCCATATGCCTTAAACTTTCATCCTAAACACTTTAGAAACATTCCAGACCCTTTGTAAAACATTTTTGAAAAATAGTATTGGTGACCATACACTTAGCGTAAATTTCCTTTCATATGTACAATAACCGTTTTTAATTATGCATAGATCGATACAACCATTGAAATATTTAACAAGACATAAAATATAAAGTTCAAAACATTTTCTAAAAACAGAACAGAACATGATGCCCCCAGACTTAGCATAAGCCACTTTTATGACCCCCCAGTTGCAGTCCCTAACAAAGAACAAAGACCCAGCAATACACTTTTTTTTTTTTTTACAATGAAGATGCACAATTCTGCCAATTTTTACCATAAAAATGGACTGTTATGTTTTAAGTCACTTAAATAACAGGAAAATAATACAAGAATTTTTTAAATATGTTCTATCAAAAGAATGTGAATTGAGGGAGTTCGCAGTGAATAATTTGTACATATGTTCTTCAGAAAAACACATGAATATTCGGGGTTCCTGTGAATAACAAGTACATATGTTCTAAAGAAAAATCCACGAATATTGTGAAGCTGCGAATGCTGAAACATGAATAGGCAGGGGCTCAGTGTACACAGGTTGATACAATCTTTGAAATATAGTATTTTACAAAGTATAGGCTAAGTATGAGATCCTTCCGGATTTTGAACACTTGCCTAAAACCTAAGGGTTTTGTGCCCTTTTTCAAAACTAATTTCAGCTAGCTCACTTTGGACCAGAGGGACTTTTTCTTTAATCATTTCACCCCAAGTAAGGGGGGGAAAAAAAACAAAAAAACAACACACACACAAAAAACAAAACAAAAAACACAAAAAAAAAAAGAAAAGAAAAAAATACAAGAGGTTACTGAAAAATAAAGAAAATGAGAAAATGTTAGTGAAGAGAAAGGACAAAAAAAAAAAACCCAGAAGATGGTAGTTGATGTACATTTAAATGTTTGACAGGAAAGCAGAGAGTTGCTTAGTTGAGCTGTCAATCTAGTGCTATGCTTAAATTCATGACGTCAAGGGACCAAAGAGGTAAGCTCATCAGAACAATTGCTATGAAAATATAGACAAATGCACAGGGAAGCTACAATACAACAGTGGGCTAAGTGACTGAAGATTAGATACTAGGTCAGGACCAATAATGTTACAGATACTTTGTTGGATTTTGTCAAGAATCTAGAGATATAACAGGCACACCAGACCAGATGTGGCAGCAAGATTCAGTGCATAGTTGAATGGTAGACATATAAACGTGCAAGACTCATAAACATGCATTACCAAAGTTAAGCAATGTTGAACCTGGTCAGTCACTAGATGGGTGACTGTTTGCGAATACCCAGGTGCTGCAAGCTTTATTGTGCAGGTGGTGTAGTGGATAGTAGGTAGGAAAGAGAAATCGGAGATCTGAGTTTGAATTTCAGTTGAGTTTGTTATACTCACCTATATGCAAATACTCTTGAGAAAGGAATTAATTCACTTTTTCCCCCTCCTCACAGTAGGACAGATTGGGCTCTATAGCCTTGGTTAGCAACCAGTCTAAAAGGAGGAAAACTAAATCCAAATGAGCCTGGAGAGTATTGGCAAAAGGTGGACGAGGTTCTTACATGAGCCAATGGCCAGCATGAAAATAGGAAAACAAAAAAAAAAAAAAACTTGTTAAAAAAGAAAGAAGCCTGTGATTGTAGCATCACCTGACATGAAGCACACAGTGTAGAGGTACAGGACAGTGCTCTGATGGAGAGAATGCATTGCAGGGCATAGGCAACTGACCACTTTAAACAATTCTTCTGCAAAGGTTGTTCAGTAAAAACTTAGAATTTACTGAACCCTTATCCATTGTTCTTGACAGGACAACCCATCTACATATATCACACACACACACACACACACACACTGATTATGATATATGAGGTCTAATAATTCAGTTGTAAAAATCAAACTGCCAGACTACCAACACTTGATTTGATTATAGTGGTGAAGGCTTGTGCTGATAATAGAACTAGTGTACAATGTTACACAAAGTCTCTAAAGTGCCCTTCTCAGGTTTTGAATTTGGAGTGTCCTACTTTGGTTGCCAACTAAGGCTAAAGAGCCCAGTTTGTCTTGCTATTTAACACATAGCTTGAGGGTGAGGCAGAAGAGATGGATTGATACCTTTACCAAAGGTATTTGGACAAAAGTGAATGTAACAAACAATTGGAATTTGAACTCTGGTTACTGATTTCTCATTCTGAACTGCTAACCATTACACTACCTGCACAGCTTATATAGATAAATAGATGAGAGACAGAAATAAGAAAGTAGCCATTATATAACATGCCTGGCATGTATGAGCATGTTATCTCTATAATAAGGTTATAGATTTTGATATCAATGTATGAAAGTTTGTCAGATCCTTTTACATTAAAATAATACACAAAAAAATTCTTTTTGTAATATTTTCAATTTTACAACACAAAAATCTAAGTTTTTGCAATCTTGTTTTAAAAACTCAGGAGTCTTCAGTCTTTGTTAAAACAATATTTTAATATTTCTTTTATTTATAACTTTATTGTACCATTCTGTCTAAGACAACAATATATTGTTAAACAAGAACAAGCAGCTGGCAAATGTTTCAGACTTAAATTTTCATGAAGGATTCTTTTCCTTATTTTGTCATTTACTATTTTCCAAGTTTGTCAGCCTTTTAACACTTTTCCTGCTATGAACAGGTAGAAAAAGTGGGGAGCTACTGAAGTATGCAGTCTACTTGGAGTCACCAGATTAAGAAAGGAGTTAAGTAGTTGTTTCACTGGGAAATACAGATGTAGAAATTTAAAGACAAAAACTGAAGTCATAACTATTTTAAGAAGAAAGAAAAATTAACAACGGGGCACAGTGGATAAATTGTCTAAATTACGCAAAAATGAAAATAACACTGACATCTCATTTTAACAGATATTTACCAAAATTACATAAAAATATCTTTAAATACTAAAGAGTAAATTTATTCAATAAAATCGACTGTCTTCAACCATGGCCCCCAAACATCTTTGGAATCTCCTGCATCTCTTCTGGATGGTCTCCTTGTTTAAGTTTGTGAATGCTGCCATAATCCTTGTCTTCAGTTCATCTTTGGTGTTACAAGTTTTGTGGGTCTCTTGCTCAACCATACCCCACACATAATAATCAAGGGGGTTGCAGTCTGGGGAGATAGGTGGCCAGATGTAAGGGGTGATGCAGTCACAGAAATTGTCTGACAGCCATGACCGTGTTCTCCTGCTTGTGTGGTATGGTGCAGAGTCCTGTTGCCAGACAGGGTTTTCCAGCAGCACTACCTCTTGACCCAGGGAAGCACTACCTCAAGATACTTGACGTAGGTCTTCATGTTGGGAAGATGAATGGAGGCATAATGTCGCAATCACTAGTGATCACTCTAAACATCATGATGTTGACTGGATATATCATCCAACCCTTTCTGAATTCTCTGCACAGTCCTCAGATTGACGCCCAAACACTCTGAAATGTTCATATTGGAGCTTCAGTCATGAATGCCAAGCAGTACAGCAGGCTGTTTCCAAAATTCTGGCAAAGTGAATTGTGTCATGGTGCTATTTTTCTCACAGACTGTGTCCAACTAAACCTGCTATACTGTGCAGTCAACAAAATCAAAAACAATATGCATGCACAAAATTAAAGGTATAAAATGGCGACAATTTACCAGTATTTACCCAGTAATACATCTAGGTCATAAGTAGAGGTCAAAGGTTAACTGAAATTTCTGCTGTATTAACAAAATGTAGAAATAGCCATTGTGGGAAAGTATAACTCTTAGCATTAAACATTTTGGAGAGCTAGGCTGGTGAGAGAGTTTATCTCCTAGTGGGTCCAACCTATCTAGACAGGTCAATGGGCAGGACTATACAAGTCTTTAGTCTCCTAGGAGGAGCAAATATCAATGACAGAAGCAAAAAAAAAAAAAATTAAATAGAACCTCTTGGCTTGATATGCATTGATTGATGGCAGATGAAAAGTGACACAATTAACTACAATGTCATGGATCAATTAATTCTAAGCAGCTGAATACTGCAGTTGCTAGTAGAAGTTGTGATCAATAGTACTGTGTTGTACTTACAAGTGTGAAAACAATTAAAAAAAAACATGATTAGTAAATCCAATTCATTACCACATTGCTCATCATGTGAATTTAGACAGTGGAATTGAAGAAACGAGTTAATAGTGTTTGATTTCACTTGGAAAAGAAGCGGAAGAATTAAAAAAGACGGATGGAGTAATATTACAATTATGTCTGACTACCAACTGTTTTGTCATGTGGAACTAAATTTGTACAGTATGCACATTTTGGTTAACTGTATACTACAGTATCACCAAAATATAACAAATGGATTTTATATGAATTGACAAACTCAGACATTATCTTTTTGAGGTGGACAAATAGGGACAGAAAAAAAAGAAAAGAAAAAAAGTATGCTTTTTTTTAAGGTATAAAAATGTCATTGGAAATAAAACTTATGACATTTCTTGAAGAAGAAAAAAACGAAAATATTTTTATTTAGAATTAATAATATCTTAATTTACTTAATATTTTTCTAATTTAAAAGTAATCTAACGTGTAATAATGAAATGCTATCTTTGTAAACCAAGTCTAGACAATAGCCTTAATGCTCATTCCCATTGTCATCAGCAAAATTTTTGAGGCTATCATCAAAAGGTTTTCGATCATCTCAACAACAACCACCTCCTGTGACAAACAGTATGGATTTTGCTCCTTTAGGTCTACTGCTGATGTCTTAACCATCATTATGCATAGAATCAGTGAAGTGCTTGATAATAAACCCATCATAAGACCAATTGCCTTGGATATTTTGAAGGCTTTTGACAAAGTGTGGCATAAGGGATTGCTACAGAAACTCTCCCGCTATGTCATTTCTGGTAGGTTCATGAAGGTTGTTAATGGCCTACCCCTTTTCTGCTTTATATTAACAATCTGTCTAAGAACATTTTCAGTTTACTAGTAAATATATATGCAGAGGATACCAAAGTTTATGAGAGCACCACCAAAAATCTAAATGATCAGAACATGGCAGCTGACTTTGCTTGCACAACTCAATGGAAGAGGAACTGGCTTGTAATATTCAATAGTTCCAAAACCAAGTTAATAAGATTTCATCATCACCAGTGATGTGGTGATGTTTGGTGATGCTCAGGGCCAACTCCTTGATTGTGTGCCCCTAAGACTCAAATAGGGAGGGGGAGGGCTATAGGCCTAGTACTGAGAAATGTTAGAAAGGAAAACATTTTAACTATGTAAAAACAGATGAAACATGAAATAAACACTTTATTCAAATTAAACATAAACTAAATTTTTATTTCACTGACTGGATGCCCGAGGTTGTCCCACCCTCTTTCCCCCTTTTGCATGCTACTGATCATACAGTAGACCCTAGTTTTCTACAATCATGATGAATGGTTTTACTATCAATGGAAATCATTGTCTGGAATGTCTATTGGGACTCAAGGTCACACCAGGCCTACATTGGAACTAGTATATTACAATCCATCACTAAAGATGCTGTAAAAATGGTCAGTTTTCTGTAAACTCCAGAAAGTACCTAAATTCTGTCATGCTGTATTGCTACAAGAGCCAGATCAAACCAAAAATGGGGTATTGCTGCTATGTCTGGGCCAGAGCCAGCTTATCCTTGACAGAGTTCAAAAGCATTTACATGGCTTTGTAGGAGATGAATTGTTTTCCTTCATGTTTCTCACATATGAAACATCACTACCCTTTTGTTGTTCTACAGCTATTTTCATGGTAGATGTTCAGGCAAACTTCATTTCTTGATCCCACCAGTCCAGACCTTCACAGCTAGGACCAAACATGCCATGTACACTATCATCCTCATTCCTTTCATATTCCATTGATAAGTAGTATGTTTTACTTAGGCAGTTTCCTCCTTAGAACTTGCAATGTAGAACAGACTCCCAAGGGGATGTTTCCCTGATCACTACAATGTTGACCTCTTCAAGTTGAGGGTTAGCTGTTAATCTATTTTACATATACTTAGAATATGCAACCTCTGCTCCCTCCTTATGTCTTTACAACATTCCCACTCAATAAACCTCTACCTTGAGTGGCACTTTGGCTTTGTATTGAGTTGTAAACAATATTAAAAAAAAATTCATTACTATAAAGTAAATGATATTTTAAGATAATAATGAGGACTTCAGTGTCTTTTCCTGTTCTTTATTAGAAGCAATAAAGACTAATTTTTCAAAAGAGCTGTTCCTATTTTACAACATAGACAATCATAGCATTTCAGTTTCCATTTCTTCAGTATCCGTAAATTACTGATTTTTTGGGAAATGTTTTTGAATTTAGAATAGTTTTTTTCCCTCGAGACTGGTTGTCACTCAAGGTTACAGACAGTGTATAATTTGCTATTTGTTAACCCATTGCTGAGAACAGGAAAAATAGAATCATGCCTTTTCCAAGGACATCAGTGTGAAGGTAAACTAGGATGGAACTTGAACTCTACCTAAACATCAGTTTTGAATCCAATGAAAAATGAAACTGAATTTGTGAGATGAGGAATTCTGTTATACTCGGGCTATTGTCAAAAATTTGTTATAAAAAAATAAAAATTAAAATAAAATAAAAAACGAAAGCTTCCCTTTTATTTTTAGTTTTCTTTCATATATTTTTACTTTTTCTTGTTAAATTTTGGCAATTCATTTATTTATTAGATACAAAACAACCTATTTTTTATATCCCTCAGCCATTCAGGATTTTTTGTTTTGTTTTTTTAATTTTAATCAATTTATTTATTCCCACACAAAAAAAAAATATATAGAGGTCTTCTTAAACTGAACGGGTTCATCGTGTTTTTGACATCAAGTCTAGTTTAATTCTCACTAATTTTATAGACGTCTGGATAGCGATGGTTTGACCAAATGGGGGTCAATAGGTTTGTTGAAAGAGTATTGAGAGAAAATGTCAGAGAGTTGAAAGAAAGTAAAAATACTAAGACGATCATGTCAATCACTTCCCCCGCCTTCCATATTCTTATTACTGTTTGAAGATTGAGTGAGAAAGAGAGAAAGAGAAAGAGAGAAAGAAAACTAAAAAGGAAAGAAGGCAAAAGAAAAGATACAGAAAGACTAAGTGTACACTGTGTAGAAGTGTACATGGGTACAAAGGAAAAATGCTGATAAAACCGAAGAAATTTTAAACTTTGTGTTGTCTAGAATGAAAATGAAAATAAAAAGGGATAAAGAAGCTACTCGCAATAATTCAAGGTTCCAATGTGATTTTAGGGTTGTCCTAATATTTTTATCGTAAAAAGACGGTTGTTTTACCCCCTCCTACTAATAATAAGCTCAGCTCCTTTAAGTTTTCTTTAAAAAGTAAAAAAACTGTCTTGGTTCTTACTTCAAGTTTAGTGTTTCAATCGAATTTTTGCCTATCAAACACTAATTCACCTCTCCATAATTATTTTTAACTGAACTCATATTCTGAGCCTGCTTTTTGATTGGAAAGTCATGCACAAAAAAAAAAAAAAAAATGACTCAGAATTACTTGTAATCGTAAATAAACTTGACCTCTTTTCCTTTATAGAGATTATTTTTCGTTTTTATTAAAAAAAAAAAAAAAAAAAAATTTATGCGTTACAAGCGCTAAGTTTCGTTTTTTTTTTTTATATGCATAAATCAAATGAAATCCAAAGGAGGGTTCGGAATATGAGGCGTGTATTCAAAAGATTTCAGCGGGAGTGCAAGGGAACTAAATCAGTGTTCGGTATGCAAAAACTGTTTGAAACCCTAAATAAAATTAATATTCGTGATCACTATAGTAAAAGACTAAAGAGTTAACATTTTTTTATGTATATTTCATTTTTTATCATGACATTTAGAAGTACGAAATGAACTGGTACATTCATAAAAAAAATTTGTTTTTTTAAGAAAAGTTTTTCTACTGAACCTTTCCTTTGTGGATCTTTGGGGAGTTTGTTTCGCCTACTCCCTTTTCGATAATTCATGTGTACTTTTTTCATTTGGGGAGAGAGACGCGAATTTTTTTTTACACTACAAGTATATAAAAAGAAAAATCCAGGAAGATGTTATTTCAGCAAAAGAAATTATGCAATAATAATATCAACAGGTGTGAACATCATACGGAAAATTCGTTTCGAACCTTACCAAGAGTAATTCAACAAAACTAAAAAAATAAAATTCTCTCACAGTTGGTACTTGCCTAATTTTTAAACATTCGGTTATTTTATTTCAGATTGGACAGAAAAAAAGAAAAAAAAACTAAAAAGAAACAAATACTTGTAAAATTTTGCAATGCGATTTTGAAATTCATCCCCTCGTTTTTATTAGTATGCTTTTTTTTAACAACTGTAAGGTTATTTTTTATATGGATGTTCAAAAAGGAAATAATTCTGATTTTACTACTGTCCCCTATCGAAAGAATATGATCAATCAATCAATAACTCTCACAAAGAGCTCAGTGAATGCATTTAAATAAATTTCTTTTTTATATTTCTCTAAAGTAATATAAGAAAAATAAAATTAATTCTACTAAGTTTAATAAAAGTATTTAGAATAAAAATATATTCTTAAACTATTGGTTATAAAAGTCAATTTAAAAAAAAACAAATACCAATTTCTTGATTATGGCATTGCTGATATTCAGCATATTTTTTTTAATTTTTCGCGCGTTTTTTAAGTCGGGGTGAAATTATACAGTTTTTTTTTGTTGACCTATGACATCACAGGCTACTGTGCGTAAATAAACATTATTTTCAATGTTTTTAAGTAAAAAAATAGTAAGCATTTATTACTTTTACAAAATCCAGTTAATTAATCCTTAAAAAATTAATACCGTTTGAAATACATCTCTAAGACAAATATTGGATTTTTAAGAGATTTTTAAATTTGTTGTTTACATTTTTCGTCTAATGGTACTTCGAGGAGTTGAGAAGAGACGAGTGAATGTGCGAATGTTTGAAACTGTCTAAAAACTTTTATATATGGAAATTATTTTTCTTTTATTACGGATTAGTAGAGATAGGTTATAAAATCAAAATCTAACGCCGAAGAAGACATTTTTTTATTTTATTTTAAAATATATTTTTTCCTCTCTGTAGGAAGTCTCTGTCAGTAAAAAACAAATTTATTAATTTATGAAAGTTTTTTCTCTTTAAAACAGTCTTTATCTTTAACTTAAGGTAACCGACTCTTTGGTCTTACTCTTACTGAAATGTCAACAAGTCTAAGCGAAGACAGATTTGTTGATGTTGTGCGGAACAACACAAGAAGTCATAGAACTATTTCAAGTTTTAGTTTTGGTAATGAAAAATTTTTTATTCTGAATTCCAAATCGTAAAGAATGAAACAACGGGCCCCCACACATTACTTTTTCAAATAGTCGTAAACTCGTAACAATTCACAGAAAAGAAAGAATCTGTGGAGAGCCATAATCGCCTACGTCCTTAAAGGACAGGACATTTAAAAGTAAAAAAAAAAAAAAAAAAAAAGAAGTTCTTAATGATTACTAAATAAACCCCACTTTTTCGCTAGAAAAGAAAAAAAAAAGCATCATGATGAAAAAAGGTCCCCAAAAACTCAATAAAAACAAAGTTTTATCGTCAAACAAACAAAAAAGATATGTTATTAAGAAAAAAAGACCAACCAAAGTATTTTTAATTATTTAAAATTTTTTAATCCTTTCTAGCACGTTCGAAATTCTGGTTATTTTTTTTTTGCGTTTAGATCGAAGTAATATACTAAATTTGGTACTACTTAAATGGAATGGTCCAACTATAAAAAATAATGGAATTTGATGAGGGAGCGTAATTTTTGTAGATTAGCATTCTTAGATCATCTTTAGGTTGCGACACTTGTTAGAATTGAGAAATATCGATTTGTTATCGATTTAGAAGGGGTCCTGTTTATAATATCGATACAATTAATTACAATGTCATTTAATCCAGAGTTACTTTTAGTTTTACAGAAACCCGTTTTCAGTTTTGTGTACGAAAACAGACATTTTTCTGTTTGTGAGGTGGGGTTACAAAAAGATTTAATGAAGACTAAAACCCAAACAGTAAGTAACTATCTTCGTAAAGAAAGTGGATAAAATGATTTTTGTAATATTTTTCTGCTTTCGTATGTTTTTGGAGAAATTATTTAAATGACTGAAGAGAATTTGAGAAACATTTTTTTTTAGCACAAATTTCAAGTTTAAACTATTTTCTTAAACAAAATATGACGAAAGTAACAACACAAATGGATTTTTTTTCGTCAATAAATTTGTTACATCAAAAAAAGTCTAAAGTTAAATTAGTAAAATGAAATTACCTATTTAATTACAAATTACTTATCTTCACATACGATAAGAAGCTAGGCATTTTTTGTTGCTTCAATTCCCCTATTGAAGGAGAGAGAGAGAGCCTACCTTTAAAAATCAGCTGCTTTTAGAAAGAAATTTAACTACAACAAAAACACATGTCCAATAACCAACACAAAATTATGTAACAAACAAGATTCTTTTCTCGGAATAAATCATTTTTTTCTTAGTCAATGTTTGTGCCTCAAAAACAAAAATTAAAGAAGCACACATATGAGGCCAAGTAAAAACATTCCCAGCTTTGATATTTTTTGTAAGTATTTACTTTCTAGTTGGCTGATACTTCCTTGCAAGAAGAAAATGTACCAGTTACTAACGTTATGTGGACTTTGTCACTTTTACTGAGATTTTTAGAAGAGAATTTATTTAGACTAGAGAGAGAGAGTGCCATGGAAAATGAAATCTGAAGCGATCGTAAATTCCGGGCGAGACTATATTCATATTTATTATTAACTTATACGAATGCACTTAAAGACGTGAACCTATGACGTTCCATCATCAGATATCTTTTCAAATATCTCTTCACTGGCATGCCACAATGACTGATGGAGAAAGTACGATTTTTTTGGAGGGGGTGGAAGAGAGAGAAAAACTTGTAATAAAACTACCTTACCTACTCAGACAGTTTAACACATGGGATTATAAAACTAAAAGTAATTGAATTAATATTGCATATTGTATTCATATTGAGATTGATTTGTTTCGCGTTGAAAACTATAAATTTTTTAAGTCGACCTCCTCTGAAATAATCGAAACCAAATAATCAGCATTGACAATTAAAATAAACCTTATCAGTTTTAAATCACAATGTATGTGAAAATGATTTATTAGTTTATCTAAAAAAAAAAAAAAAAAGCCAAAATCTTGTTTGCCTTGTCACAATTTATTCTACTATTCAATTTGAAAATCTTATTTGAAAAGCCTATAAATACCACATCGACATAATTGTTTTGGAATTAACAAAACATTGTTACAATTCCTTATCCGATTTAACTTATAGAAAATACAAAGATTTACTATTTTTTTTTTCATATAAATATTTTTTGTTGTTGTTAGATGTAATTGTGGTTCAACAATTAAAAGTTGAGTCATACTTAGAAAAGATTAACCTAATGCACTAAAAATACAGCAATTTGAAGTTGAAAAAAAGCTAGTGCCGTTGTATTTTTACCTTTCTCTTCCCCAGGCTAATTGCAGGATGTGAGGGGCGTAATTAATTCGATTTTGGGTGTTCACCAGAAAATGAAAATCCCTCAAGTAAAAAAAAAAAAAAAAAAAAAAAAAAAGTATTTTTAACATTTTTAAAATACTTTTAAGTTTGTGAGAAAAATTTTTAATAATCGGAATAAAAACATTTTTCTTTATTCAATTTTGTTTGTTTAAAAAATGATTTAAAACAAGATAACGTGTGCATCAAAACTCAAAAGTACATACATATAGAAATTAATAGAGTAAAAAGCACATGCATCATTGACTTATTAGATTTCACATTCAATTCGTTTGACTAAAAAAAAAAAAAAAAATGAGGTTACAATTGTATACATAAATAAGAAAATAAGGATCTTCGCCAACAAACGGAATATGACCACAAGTTATTAACTAAAATTGTAACCACAGCTTTGTTAATGATCTCAAGAAAGTAGTGCTAATGGACATTCATTAAATTAATTTAAAAACTCATTCATTATTGATCCAAAAATTTAACAGTGAGGATGCTTAAGTAAAAATTTATTTTTAGTTCAGAAAAAAAGAAAGGGTTTTTAAGAATTATGTATGACGTTTAAAATTAAAAGAGCTTATTAATTTATTTTAGAATCCAATTAAAAACTGGTCTTTTAGTACTTTTAGGAATTATTTTATTTTTTCATGATGATATACTCTTTGTGTTGGAAATATTGACTAGAAAATAAAATTGTGTCAGGAAAACAGCTTTATTTATTTACTTTTACAAAATGATCGATGATAGATAGAAATATTCGATTATACAAATAAATCGTTGAATGAAGTCAATCCCCAAGCAGAGCCGGCAATTTTTTAGAAGCAGATCGACAGATTTTTAGTTTTATACATTATTTTATTTTTTTAATCATAAAAATGAAAAAAAAAGGCAAGAGAACGAAAGTTTGTAGGGGTCTTGTCAGTTTGCTTTCTAAATTTTAAAATTTATTCTTAACGTACGAATTCATTACTTACTAATCGACAACTTCCCATCTATCTCTTACTTTCTCACCGAGTAAGATCCCCCCAACACTAACAGTATTTTTTCCGTATCTTACCAACAGTTTCCTAAAATAAATACTTCCCAAGAAGAGTTTTAAGTCGCTCTTTGCAATGGGTTGTGGGTTAAAAACAGTTTTCCATAATTTTATTTTTTAAAAAAGGTGCCAGGATCTTCTTATTCTTATATTTTCGATTTCAACAAGTTGGTCAGTTATCAGATTTTTTTTCTTCCAAAATTACCCCTTTTTCGTTTATGGACAGATTGTAGAGAATTTGTGTCATTGCATTGTACGTCAATGAACTCCCAGACTTCTTTAGGAAAGAGGAGAAGTGCATAAAGTACCGGATAAATCTGCATTCAACAAATCAAATGTCTTTTTTTTCTTTATAAATGCCATAAACAAATAAAACAGCAAGAACGATCTCCTTAGCGATTAAACATTGTTTCAAAATATTGATGCGGGATATTTAAAACGTAAAATCCTGGTTGAGTTTTCATTTGGTACAAATAACGAACCTCAACAAAACCGCGTGAGTAAACTAAGAACACTATTGAATCTGTTACGCTTCAGCTGATGAGTAGTACAGCCCATTTGGAGCATTCAATGAAAAAAAAAAAAAAATTACAACTCAGTGTGTATGTTATAGAATTAGATAGAGAGAGAAAAAAAAGTTTAGCTTCTCTGCTTAACTCAGACGAAAGATTTGTTTATTTTGTTTTGAGTTTGTCTCGGTTCCCGGGGGTTAGTAAAAATAAAAAATAATTGAATACCGAGGTCAATGAGAACAATTTAAAACTGACCAAAATTGTATAAAAAATTAAATGATTAAAATTAAAAGAAATAAAAATTACACTAGCATTGGCAATAGAAATACTGAAATAATTTAATGAAATCTGGTTAATTAAAAAAATCTGGCGTTAATAGGTTTCAAACTAATGAATGAAAATTTCTAAAAACAAAGTTAACTTAAAAATAAATAGTTTGCATTAAATCAGGAAAAAATAAAGGAAAATAAATTTCCGTAGAAAAATAATTTTTTTTTTTTAGTTTAGTAAGTAACTACTAACCGGTTTTTTAGATTGTCATAAAAAAGTAAAACTAACTACGACTTTAACTTCCTCAATATGAAGACAGCTAAAAAAAATCTAAGGAAGTTAAAAAATACACGTGGCTGAAGCGAGCAAATCAAGTCTACCTAAAAATTGATTTTTTTTCTTTTAAGTCTGAGTTAAAAAAAATAATAAGGTGTTTGTTCTGAATAAGAGAAAAATTATTAGATTTAGTGACTAGTCAGAATGAACCAATTGTAAAGACTTGGTTTCATTTTTTTTTTAACAATAAAACAAGAAATATATACGATAATGTCAATCAAACAAAAAAAGTAAGCCTCCATATTTTTACTAACATTTAAAAATCTATATTATAAATACCGCTATTGATATATAAAAAAAACAAAACAAATTTAAACAAAGTTATAAAAATAAAAATATTTTTACCTAGTTCTCATATAGCGAAAATAAAATCCTGAGGAAAGAAAACAGTAAAACACTTAACATTTCAACAAACAGTTGTCAATTTTGTTCAACGAAATGTTTTCATTTATCTTAGTGTACTGTAGTTACTCCGGACTAATCGCCACCTCTCCCTACCAACGTTTCGGACGTGTACTCTATGGCCCTCCTCAGGTGTCTCTTCTTTTGTGAAGGATAGGAAAATGAGGAAATTAGTTTGGTTTGGACCATCAACATCATAGAATGACTTTAAAAAAAAAAAAGGAAAAGAAAGTATTTCCATGGTATTTACACATAAGTAAGCTGAAATTTCGTATTAGTGTCAGGCAAACTTCAACAGAGTCATAGACGTATGGCCTTACTACATCTCCTTCAATTTCAGGTTGTCTTAAGTGTCAGTTTCGTTGCATGTTCGCTTCATACAACAAAAACATGTTTAGTTCTAACGCAAAAAACAAAAACAACTATGAAATAGTAACGTTCGGTTAAAAACTTAAAAAAATATTTTTTCAAAATACGAGACAGACGAAGCTAATTATGACAATTGACGTTTGAAATAACTATCACCTTAAGAAAAATTCAAGTTGCATGTTCCTAAACTAAGCTAAGTGTTTTACGACTACGTGAATAACATTTTAGGTGGCCCACAACAAAACACAAAATTTTTTATGATGTGTTGTTGTGGGCCACCTTTCAAAAAGTTAGCAATTTCAAAGTTTTTATTTTTTTTATCAGCCACTGGAACGTGACGAAGTTATTCAGATTTAAGAAGAGAATAAGACAGATTTTAAGTTTCTAAAAGGAAAAGTGTCTCTAGTCTAAAAGAAACTTTAGCCTTTTTTAGAGAGTTAATTTCTAAGTAAAAAATGTTAGAAATAATTTTACAAACATCTCAATTTTGGGGCTTTGAATTTATTTATATCAGTCAAAAAAATAATTTTCTCGATTTTTAAAAACATAGGAAGAAATATTTAGATAAAGTACTTTTAATTTGCAAGTAATTAAATTGAGAAGAAAAAAAATCAAACCAGTTTTTCATTCATTGTGACAAAAAACAAACATTTGGGCAAAGGAACAATAAAAATACTTACATGAAAAAAATATTCGCAAGAAGTTTTTCTTTGTGTATATCAGATTGGAAATCCTTTTTCTTTCAAATCGCAAAGAACTTAAGAAATACATTTCAATCATTCCAAACACAGAAAAAAAGTAATCGAAGCTCCATTATCAAGTGTATTATTCCAGCAAATAATAATCGACTTTCTTTAGCTTACAAGTTAAAACTTAGCTTTACAATGTAAACTAAAACACTGTTTGTAATATTTAGTCTTTAATTTTATTCCTTCCAGCTTCAGGTTAGGTAAATCCAGTCGTGTGTAAGTAAATATATTTCGTTGGTCAATTCGATCCGTGCAAGTTTTTTTTTTAAAAAAAAAGTAAAGAAAAATTCGTCCGAGCCCGCAAAAAATCGGCTTTCGTTTTTGTCTCACAATGCCGGACAGCAAGTTACAGTCACGTGACCCCACCCACGGAGGAGGTGAGGGTATATGGGAGAACCGAGCCACTATAAAAACTGATGAGATATCTGCCTTTCTCCTTCGCCACGTGATTAATCGATGTTTGCGAACGCAGCACGCAACAATGTCAACACACTTACAGGCGAAATTATTTATTGCAATGTTGTTGTTTTTTCTTCTTCTTCTTTCCTTGCTGCAATAACAACCATTTACAACGAATCACATATAAGAAAATTTAATTCTTAGCAAAGCAGAGTCAGAGACTGTCTAACTAACAACTTACTTGTCTAAACTTATTTAACTAACTTTATCATTCTGTTTTTTTTTCTTGCCTTTCTTTTTTTCCTTGTAGTTTATAAAGACGATACAATCGGTCTTTTATATTCGCGGAGTTAGAATCCTATTCAACCACCCACGGATTGTAAATATCAACAAAATTAGTAAAATAATGATAGTAGTAGTAGAAGAGAAAATTTCCCAAAAATCAAAACTCGAATTTGCCGCTCGCCACGCACTACGCCGAATGCACGGGAATGAAGTGATGATTATTTATGCAGTCCCCCGCCATTTAACGAGTCCTAAGTCTTTTTGCAGTCTCTAGCACTTGTTGTTTGGGCATTGTTTGCTTCGTTCGGGCGCCTTTTTGGTTTTGTTTTATATGTTCTCCGAAATTTGGAATGGAAACTTCTTTTAAAAAATAATCTTTTTTTAAACAAGTACCGAACATTTTATTAAAGTCTTATTACTTTTTTGGTATATTTTTAAAATCGAGGTGATTTTCGCCTAAATATTTTCTCTTGCAAATGCTTATTACTATACTTTTTTCTGTTTTGTTTGTTTGCAAGTAAACAACTTATCACAAAATATCTCTAGTTCTTTTGCGTACGTAAATCATTTTTTTATCAGAATTTTTTCAGTGTTTCTTGACATAAAGATTTTGATATAATTTTCCTTTATACTTTTTTCTCGGGTAGAATTTTTTAATGACTATATTATTGAGTAAAATAATTATTGACATAACAATTTATATTTAGAAAATGTATATTTAAAATCTATGCTGTATTGTTACCCCAACAGACCATTGTATTTGTATTGATTGATTTGTTTTTTTACGTCTTATCAACCTTTTACAGGTTATTTAAAGCCAAAAAATACTTTTAGATTGTAAGAATTTTTTGGTGATAATAACGATTTATTGATACAAATCCTACTAATTAACACATATCTGTGAGGAAAAGAAGTGGATTCATACCATTTCCTAGAGTTTTTACGCATTGTTGAATATAGCGAACCCGACTGGAACTGAAATTGGAATTCGGATCTCCGAGTTCAAATTCCTAGCTGTTACCCATTACACCACCCGCACATCCAATCTTACAGCTCCTATGTATTCCTGAGCGGTCACTCATCTCGGTATTGACCAAGCTCGATTTTGCTTAACTTCGGTGATCGTACGAGAACTGGTGTTAACAGACTAATGTAGATTTTAAATAAAGCAGCAGCTAAAGAAATTATGGAATATAAAGGTGAGTTTTTGGACCGCTGGGAACAGTAGTTAAAAATGAGCTAAAAGGCTGGAGGAACTGAAAATCTGAAGAAGAAATCGATACCATTCAAACAATAGTACTACTGAAAACTAGTAGAATATTGATAAGCATACTAAAGAGACCTGTTCTCGCTCATTCTCCAATGTAAGTCATCATTTGCTATTGATAGTGATAAAAAGTGACTAGCCAAAATATGACATCGCTGGTGTTCGCGAAGATACTGGGAAAAGTACTAGTCATCTAGTGGGAACATACAAATAAATAAATACTCTACTTTGACATCTGGCATGGCTCTCCAGGCTTTTGATTTTAATTGATTGGAAATGTTAACATGTACATATTCTGTATTGGTTAATTAAGATAGACTACTGTAAATGTCCCATTTAGTACCGCAGATTTGTTTGTCAGTTGCCTAATCTTAATAAAGGAGTCATGTTCCCTAGGAACTTACGGATTAAGCATATCTGTTAATGAGTGGATGAATACGGTGGCGAGGTTTCAAGAGGTTTGATTTTTTTTAAGTTTGAAGGGTGAGGCAGCTAACGCAACTTAGCAATCGCAACTAAAACCTTGGGAACATCCACGATCAGAGATTGCCTGAGCGGACTGTGTTATTGAATGCATTTCGAATTGGATCCCATGTGCGAATTTATGTGGGGCTTTAATCAAAACCTTTCACATTTGGCTGTGTTGCATGTACCTGGTATACAGTTATCAAACTGGGTATCATGATGGGTATATTCGGCTTCGTATATTCGTACACCAACGATGGTGTGCTGCTCTGTCTCATTCAACAACAAGAGCAACAACAACAATAATAATGTTGTTACTGTTGGTGATGATAATGATGATCTTCAGGAAGTTCCAGATAATTTAAAGAGACTTTCTCTTGCTTAGACTCCTGTAATAGCCACCAGATGGTAGTGGTGGTGGTGGTTTGTGATGATGATGAGGATGATAAGAAATTTTGTTATAACTATAAATGAATGACAAAGTTTCTGGATTATAACATTTTTAAAGGGAGTTAAGTTATAACTAGCATTTTCAACATTAAAAAAAACAACTCTAAACTGATAATATTTCTGGCAACTACATTTACAGCTTTTCTCCTTCAGGAAGGCTCCACTTCTGAACAGACAGTATTACGATGCATAGAATCTTATTAGAATGGCCGTATATTTGGGAACAATAAAAACTAGTGTCGCATTTTAAGCTCAAGATTATTGCAAATTATACATGTATAATGCTGACATGTCGAATAACCCCGGTTTTTGAAATAAGATTCTTTTTTCGTTTATGCAGAAACAAGTTACATAAAATTGCATGAAGTATTTGACATTTTCATTCTTTCATTGTATAAACTCGGGAATAGTCGAAATAGATGAAACTTATTTCTTTATAATTTATTTATTTCGGCAATTAGCAAATTAAACTAATATGACGACTCAGAACTATATTAAATCCCAAATAGAGATGACACATCAAAATAGTAAATGTAGACCCTGCACAGATAGAGCTGAGACAACCAATCATAGAATAGGTGATTGCAGCAAGATGCCTTGAAAGGAACGCGAAAATAGGTACGACTGGGTGGGAAACGTGATCCATTTGGAATTATGCAAACGAATGGCGTTTGGCAAAATAAAACAATAATATATGTAGAAACCAAAAATTGTCTTACATAATAAAGATATAAAATTTAAATTTCAAACGGATCACTTAATTTGTGCCAGGAAATCAGATCCAGTTATCATGAACATGAAAATTTGTCAGAGATTGGATATCGTTGGTCAGCAAAGAGTGTAGTTGAAAGAAAGTGAATAAGCTAATAAAAAACATAGGCTTTGTAAGAGAACTGTAAGTTTACGAAATATGGACGTAAAATATATGCCAGACATTATTGAGCTTGGGACAGTCCATAGAGTCCCTACAATGAGATCGGAATAACTGAAAATCTATGGGTGAATGGAAATCATCCAAACGACAATGGAAGAGTACTGATGTACTGAGATTTAGTGTTACTTAATCTACAAAGTGAGGCACCAGTTACTACTGGCACGAGAAAAAAACAATAAACAGAGCAACTGCTTTGTCCCATAATAATAATCATTGGCTCTGGCCCGTAGAGATACTACCAAAAGACTATATGTAAAAAGAAAAGAAGTGGGTAGATGCTCTAGGATCGTTCAGAAAGGTAAAACAGAATTTGAAAAACACGTACGCAAAAGATCGGTGATGACATTGCGAAAATTACTTGTTATAATGTAATAATTGATAAAAGAATGAGGAACGTGGGAATAGAATAAGGAAATAGAAACCGGAACAAAAACAATTTCCACGAAAAATTTGAAAGATAGAAACTATAACAGGCAGTCACGAATAGGGTCACGCAGAGGACACGTGAAAAAAAGAAATGGAATGTTTACAGTCTATAACAAATGCACCAGGACTAATTATATCAATAAAAATAGACAAAAAGAAAAGAGAAAATATCGCCTTTGTACAGAAAAAAATGGAACTGTAAAAAACATAAGTCAAGCTGGCTTAAATTGATGACAAAAATAATTACGAGGGAGTGAGAATAATCATGCACTGGGAATTGTGCAAACGACTTTGGTTTGATTATTTAATGATCGGCTATTTTCGAGCACACTCCTCTGCTAGGGCGGCTAGTACATTTGTATATGTTCAACATCCACAGAGCCCAGCTGCAACTAAGCTGAGCGGACTTCAATATATTTGTATTAATTCGAACTGTTGTTTTCATCTGGATATATATATATATATATATATATATATATATATATATATATATATATATATATATATATATATATATATATATAATGTAAAAGTGGACATGGAAGTCAGCACTTAGAGGCGACAGTCTGTTTCATGCTAGTGCAATCGTCAGGCGATATATATATATATATATATATATTTAAAGATATTTATAATATGTTTAACGTTCTTTTTATAGATACAAGTATTAAATACTTGTATCTATAAAAAGAACGTTAAACATATTATAAATGTCTTTAAATAAATTGTCGGACTATGTTCAATTCAAAAATATATATATATATATATGTTATTATAGTTATCCTCCTTATCATCATCATCATCGTCATTGTTTTGGCTGATATCTGTTGATGTTGATTATTGTGTTATTTTCTCTATGATGTCAGTTACTGTTCTTTCACTACCTGACTGGCCACCTGTGATAGGGATTGAACTCACATATATAACCAACTACTATATCCAAGTACATTAGTGGTGTGTTTTGGGAGCCTTTTATATTCAATGTCTGATGGTTTTGACATTTCGTTATGATGGCAGCTTTGTACCGCTTTTCATGATTTATTATTCCATTTCTGAGATGTGTGTCAATAGTCTTGTATTCTTTCGAACTATTTGTCCTCATCTTACTTTATATAGATATTATTATAGACACAACATTTCGACTATGTATCCTCCGGTCATCATCGGGTGTCCATTGACAATTGGATATCTTTTGGTTATTTTGCTGTTTTGTGATGTCAGTTATTGTTCGGACCCCACTGTTTTTGGAAGAGAGCGTATCATATGGCGGTCACGATGACTTGTGATTTTTTGCTAGCACAACCATCGACGACCGGCTTTCGAACATTTATGTCTACCCAATTTCACTCTCCCGTGATATGGTCTTCAGACACATTCCAAAGGTGCCTCACGCTGGAATCACCTGTACAGTCCAATAACATCGAGAACTCAACTCCCTGAGAAATCGATCATTGTGTGATTCGAACTCGAGTTTCTTGGTCGGAAACCGAACGTTCTAACCACACGCTCCCATCATGTAAACAAACAGTAATGACACAAAGCAGATGTTTTCCAGGATAAAAAAGGAACGGGATATTATTCCAGGACATTGTAGCGGCACGAGCGACAAACATAGGAAATTATTTTATTGGATTATTTCACTGTCTATAATGACACGATAACAAATTAGCAAAAGATAGCAAAAGAATGCCTAACCGTCTGATAATAGTTAACGAGCCAATCTTTATAATGAATTCAATCTTCATTGGATTTTAACGTTCCATACCACATCCCAAACGAATTTACTAATAGAAAACAGTGTTCCTGCTTTTCCACTCGAGGGAAATGTACTGATGATGATGTGTGTGTGTGGGGTGTGGGGGTTGCTATATCCTATGACATAGGTAATCGTTATTAGGATAAAATTGATCTTGAACAACAATCTTCTACCAAGTATTTCAAGAAATAGCTCTCAAGATAAACCTTTCAAAAACAGAATGATCTGGAATTAGAATGAAAATAGAATATACCAGGATCTTTAGCCTTGGTTGGCAACCAGTCAAAGAGAAAGAAAACTCTGAATTCCACACCGTTGAGACGACATCGGGAAACCACTTCATTATCTTTACCAAGAAATCATGGTAATTCACAGATAATAAAGAAACGGAATATGTGGAGAACCTTGATCGTCTACGTCTTGAAGGGACATCGCATTAAAATTCCCAGTATTAAATGTTTATCATGACAGTCTTCTTGTCTTCCTGTCAGCGTGGTCCGTGTTATCAGTTCTGCGCGGTTAGATTAATTGCCAATGGGAAAGATATGCTGAACGGAGCATATAAAGTGGTATCTATAAACTGAAGATAAAATATTTGAGATTGAAATAAACATTACACAATTTACGTAACTTCAACAGTAGTATTTTTGTCCAAATTTGAGTAATGTTATTCAAATAAATTTAGCAAATTTAACTGTTTAAAGAAAAATGCCGTGGCATTTGTGGTTTCATTCAACTGATCCTATTTTATTCCTTCGAAGAGAACAACGTGGATTAGCAATTAATTTGCCTATTTAAGATAACATGAAATGCTTTTGTTGATATAATATTTGGGAATCAAATAGAAAAAAGTAATTAAACCAATTATTAACTATAAGTAAAACCCAACGACAAAGTCGCTTTGCGCGATTATAGTAGACGATTTCCAAACTAGAATTCTGAGGCAATTCTTCAGACTGAAGACACATGTAGATAGAATCAATAGAATAATGAATGTTTACAGGGTGCGATGGATAAACTGTCGTTTAAATTACGCAAAATGGAAATAACACTGATATCTTATTTTAACAGATATATTTACCAAAATTGCACAAAAATATCTTGAAATACTAAAGAGTAAATTTATTTAATAAAATCGCCATTGGCTTCAACCACGGCCCCCAGACGACTTCTCCTGTATCTCTCCTGGGTGGTCTCCTTGTTTAATTTGGTGAATGCTGCCATAATCTTTGCTTTCAGTTCATCTTTGGTGTTATAAGGAGTTTTGTTGGTCTCTCGCTCAACTGCGTCCTACATGTAATAATGAAGGGGGTTGCAGTCTGGGTAGTTACGTGGCCAGATTTAAGGGGTGATGTGATTGCAGAAATTGTCTGACAGCCATGACTGGGTTCTCCTGCGTGTGTGGCATGGTGTAGAGTCCTGTTGTCAGACATAGTGTCTTCTAGCAGCATCCCACTTGACCCAGGGCAACACTACCACCTCAAAGCATTTAATGTAGGCCTCTGTGTTGAGTCTGAGGCACTGTGGGAAGATGAATGGAGGCATAACGTCGCCATCATTAGTTATCACGCCAAACACCTTCTTAATTACCATTAGACTCATCCAACTCTTTCCGAATCTTCTGCACTGTTCACGGATTGACTCCCAAACACTCTGAAATGTTCGTTTGGAGCTTTCGGAACGAATGCCAAACAGTATTTGTGTCCAAATTTCTGGCGGAGTGAATTGCGTCATAGTGCTCTTTATCTCACAGATGGTGCCCAACTGACCCTACTATACTGTGCAGTCGACAAAATAAAAAAAATAAACAACGGGCATGCGCAAAATTAAAAGTATAAAGTAGCGACAATTTACCCATCGCAACCTGTATTTATATATTTATATAATATTTAATTAAGTAATATCAGTCATTACCATAAGTTTTTACCAATATTCTTTTTCATTTTGATCCTTCTAGTTAGATATTCTACAAAGCCGCCGTGTCCTTATAATAGCTTAGCAGCTAAGAGCAGCTGATGTTTCCCTGAGAGTAAATGGACGTGTGTTCGAGTCTCACCTAGAGCGTTATTTCCCATCCGCCTTGTGTTTTCATTGTTGGCCCGAGGTAGTTAATGAAAAGAATTTAAATGAAAGAAGATATTAGTCGAAAACTGATAGTAATGTTTGGAGTGACTTGTTATTAAAATTTACTCTCTTTCAGGATTTGTGAAGACTAGTCAACTTTCTTGACAACTCGCCCAGAAATCTGAGAATAAAATATAAATGCTTTTGAAGCTGAAAAAAAAAAAATTCTCATTGAAATTCTTCAAATATTTGTATAACCACTTGTAAAGATAAATAACACAAAATTTATCTTGAGGTAAAAGAAAAATGTTTTGTAAACTTTAACAAAAAGTAAATTTCCCGCTTTGTGTGTTTTTAAGGAGAATTTGGGTTTTATATTTCATAGAAAAGACTGTAGTCATTTTGTCACACTGATAAAAAAATGTATTTTATTATTACGGAATCCAAAAACCAAATTCAAAATTCGGCTGAGGACGTTTTGCATTTACTCAAAACTACTGCCATTGGGAAATGTAATTATATACATTACTGAGTTCTGTCCCACTCATTGCTACTATGTCACCATAAATGACAGAAAATAGAATAGGTAAGTGCTCAATATCGGGGATAGTTTATGCATATAGCCAGTTTAGTCATAGGAATCAACACAGCTTGTTGACTGTCACTTTCAAGCACCAAACAAACAATCTTCAGACCATGTGTCACAACTCCTTTCGCGGGATATCATGAAAAGAGGAAAACGGCTATTCCCAGTTCTTTTGTTCAGGACTGATGCTTTCGATAATTTATATTCCTGACTTTTAGTTTTCATATTTTGTTTATTTTATTTTTATTCATTTGTTTTGTTTTGTATATTTTCTTCGTTTCTAAGTTTTGGTTTTCGGAATAAAGTTTATTAGATTTAGGTTATGGGATTTTATTTAGTCTTTTGAGTCATGATGCTCTTGCAGGCAGCGTAGTAGAAATTTGCTTTCGTGTTTGCATTTGCAATTTAGGCTCTGATCTTTGGGGGGGGGGGTATCTTGTTTTGGAAAAGTGAATATCTCTTTTTTTTTCTCCTCTATAAAAAGGTTACACGCACACATTAAAAAAAATTCTGCAAGTTTCCCCAATATATTTTAAGGAACAGTTGTGACAGCTTTATTTTATATATACTTGCTTCAGAATCATTAATTTTATGGATATTTTTTATTCTGATCATATCCAATGTCACTCAGATCTTTCTTTTTGCCCTAAACTGCGGCATTATGAAATATTCGAGGCTGGTTACCTGCTTAGAAATCTTGATCCTGGCATGTGCAGTTGTAAAGCGACAGTAATTAATTTTTGACACGTCTCATAGGTTATAATGTTTTTTTTATTCATCCGCATATATATATATATATATATATATATATATATATATATGCGTGTGTATGACTGGGGAAGAAAGAGAGAGGGGAGGCAAAAAAAGAGTCTATTTTTGACACTTGCCGCCAACCTCACTCGTGTACTTTCAGTGTCAAGTCAACAACTGAAGAGCTAAATAATAAATGATATCTAACATGAAAAACAAATTTTGCTAACATGTGTACAGGAAAAGTCCATTCAGTTTGGGATTTGTTTGAATGAACGCTTTTGCTTAACATGGTCAGTATTATAGGAAAATGTATTACGAACTACATCAGCAAAATTACCTTTGTTGATTAAGGATTTTCTTTTATCAAAGTCAAGTAAAAAAAATGGGTTAATTCTTTTTGAATCGGTTCAATTTCGATCTCCGGTGCGCGCATTGTTTAAAAGTGAAACACTAAAAAGAAGAGAAGAAAATCGATATACATTTATAACACTAGCAATATGCAACTATCTTAACCACAAATCAGGCTCATTGATTAATAAGATGAGATAAGAGTAAAAGACAGATTGTTGCTTCTAAGAGTAAGGTTGGGAAACCGTTATACTAGTGGGCGGCGGGAAAAGCGGTCCACCGCGGGTGACAAGTTTAAGGCGAGGGCGGAATTTAGATGAATTAATATAATGAAGTAGCATTCAAAGTCAGTTGCGCTATTTTTACTCGCATACCACATGTGCCATTATTTTTAAACTAAATTAACTTTAAGTTTAAGAAATATGTTTCTTTAAAAAGATGTCGAGAATACCAAACATGTGAGCCACGACGAGGTTTTAGAGAAAATAGAAACAAAAAGGACACTTATACTTAACATCAGAAAGAGATCGTTGAAATTTTTATACCACATAATGAGGAAAAGGGCTTGGAAAATTTGATACTCATAGGACATTTTGAAGGCAAGAGGTACAGAAGAAATCTACGCATAACCTACCTAACGAGCTTGAGTAAATGAGCGGTAGAACAGGGTTTAAGCGAGATCACAAAAAGATAAAATTTATTAAGAGTGTAGCGGACCGTTGGGGTGAAATGTGATGAGATATCTCTGGGTTAAGATTTCCTGCTGGCCCGTGCAGCTACATAGGAATGTTGGACTTTAATGAAGTCCAAAGAAGACAAAGAAAACAAACAAGACCGATATACATGGGTAAATAAATATATATTATGGGTAAACAAATATATTAATACACGAAGACATGAAAAGTTACATAATGTTTGTATGGAGAAGTTATGTGTGTGTGTTGAGTGTCCGTACGTACGCGTATTGTCCTTAGCGTGTTCCCAGAATATGGGAAACGCTGTATCGGTGAGAGGTCACATATTGGTGTAAGTGGAAAAAGAACGATTTTACCTCGTCTCCGTGCGAGGTAGCGGCCCAAGGCCTGGGTCGAAAAAGAGAGATAGAGAGAAGGGTCAGCCAGTATTTATAGTCAGGGGAGAGAGACCCCTGTTGAAGGATTAAGGAAACTGAAGAGGAGCTAACTGCGACAAGAGCTACCAAAAAGAAAAGGCAAGAAATTGTGGAGCGCCTCGATCTCCAACGTCTTGAAAGAATGAAACACAGAAGAACGCACTACGTACTTACTTTGAGGGTTACACTGAGATAACTAGTGTTGTTTTTTTTCCCATAGAGCCTAATGTAATAACATTATGATCCTAAAAAATGACTAAAAATGCTTTTTCTTTCTATTTATTTTTACATATTTTCTAGCTTCTTATTTTGTTGCTGCGTTTGTTATTGAATTTTATTGTTTGATATCAAAATAAATAAACGAATAAATATGTGGCCGTAATTGTAATCTTTCTTTATATTTTGTAGACGTTATCCAGTTTTGGAATGTTGTTTAGAGCGCCGGCACAAACGCTACGTAAGAGATCATTTGAGCGAGAATTGGCTATGTTATTAGGCTACAAAATTATGTATTTTTTTTTTTTTTTTTTTTTTTTTTAGCAGGGACACTCTGTATATAAGAAAATATTTTTAAATATACTTTTTTTTATAATTGATTATTAAATACCTGTTTCGAGTATTTATCTTCATTCGAAAGTGACCAGTGAATAAAGTCAAGCACGTTCAGAAAGACAAATCTATGATAATTATATGTTGCACAGGTCCAGACCTACCATCACGATGTCCCCTCTAGGATCAAGCGCTATGGTGGGATTCTAAAATTTATTTAAGCCAATTTTGTACTTGCCGATCAGTTATGACTCCTTGACCATAAATACTACATATTTTTCCATTGTTATTCCTTTGCACTGAACATTTACTTTGAGGATTACACTATGAGACAACTACTGTCATGGCATTTTATTTTCATAGAACCTGTATTGTTGATGTAATAAAATTTTATCCTAAAAAGCTTTTTTTACTATTTTTAAATATCTTTTGCCAACTTCTCATATTGCGCTTGTTACTATTGTATTTTTGTCTGCAATCGAAACAAAATAAATGACCGTAATTTTCATCTTTCTTTATATTTTGTAGATGTTATCCAGTTTTGGAATACTGTTTAGAGGGACGGCACAAACGCTGGGTGCGATGTTGTGTTTGACTAAAGATTAAAAGATCTCCGGTTTGGTCCCGCATTTTGGTTCTGATACTGAGTCCATTTTTCCTGTGAATGTCATAGATTATATTGTCTAAAATGTGTTTTGATCAACTTAAATTAATTAAGAGCAAATGGTTGCTTTATCGACTGAATTTGCCTCAGACAGCTAGACAAACAAACTGTGAAATTGACACTTAATATAACCGGTATATGTATTGAGTTTAGTTTGGTATATATATATATATCGATATTGACGGACCAAGATAAATATATACCAGTAAATTGAGATTGTAAGAAGGCTTTGTATACGTTAGTAGGTGGGCCCGAGTCTGATCTTGGTAGATAGGTAGGTAGGTAAATTAAAAGAGGAAAACAAAGTGAGACAGGGAAAAGAAACGCTTGGCGATGCGAGAAAAGCTATGGTTTGTTGAAAATCAGTAAGCATTGAATTATCATAACCGTAAACCTGAGAAAAAGTCGAAGCGTTTTCTAAGGTTATATATCCGATCTTTATTTACGGTTGGGATACGTCTCCTGTGGCTAATGTAAATGATAAATTAAAAAAAAAAACGACATATAATTAAACAAATAAATATATATCTCCTCATATAATAAATAATGTCCTCATAAATATTCATATGATAGTTAATTGGGCGTCAGTAATAGTCTCTGGTAATTATATTAGTCATAAATAATTCTTGTTTTTGGGAACCAATTGTAATGACGAATGTATCATCCTAATTATTAATCATATGTGGCAGTTAGGTATAAATTTAAACTATACTAACATGCCATAGTTTTTTCTACAATGGCAACGTACACAGTGGATTAAAGAATTTATCTCTTAATCTCACTAGTGGAAAGATTGGAAGTGTACTTGAAGTATTGGGGGAAAATGACGAGGAAATACACGTGTTATATTTAACGAAACAAGATAAGAAATTTATTTACAAATTTACACATTTGAAGTTGTTAGTAGCTTGTTTCAGGAAAAGTAATCAAATATTTATCGTTCGTAGTTTCGATGAATTGTCAAGAAGAGAAAATGTTCATATTAAATCATCGGACACAAAGCAATATTCCAAAATGTTTAAAACAAATTGAGAGAGTTCGTTTTTCACATAAAACTTATACAGTTGTATTCAACATGAATGAAAAGATATATTTTAAGGCACTTAGCTTTGGAGTTGAATAGAGTTCTTTGAAAATGCCCTGCTCTAATTAGAGGCTGATAATCTATTAGCATGTAATTTGACACCGATGCGTGGAACTCTGGCTTTCTTCCTCCTGCTTCTTTCTGATTTCTCTCTCTTTCTCTCCCACCTCCTCTCTGTGTTGATTCAACTTTCTCTGCTTATTTATATTAAAAAGCGATTTCACATCGGCTCGTTACATTTTTTTCAGTTTGTAAGCCGTTCCCTTTTCCATTGGTCAAAATAAATTTTCACATAGGCTCGTTAAACTTTGCCTTGGTTTTTTCTTCAGCCCGGAGCGAACCCCTTTTTCTATCGGTCAAAATAAATTTTCGCATAAGCACGCGAATTTGAAAACAGTAGGGAAAGGGAGTTATTTTTATTTCGTGTTCACCACATACTTACGTCACATAATGTTATGGAAGTCCGAGTAAGGGAATAAGGCTATGGAGACATCTAGAAAAATATGTCGTGTTTATGGACAAGGATTCATAATTGACTGGCAAGTACAAAATTGGTTTGTAAAGTTTTGTTTTAAATAAGCTTTGTTAGAAGATGAACTGTCATATAGGACATGAATGAATGGAATTGTCCGTTTATGTAAATAAGCGGAGTTAAGCGGAGTTGAGCAGAGTTAGCATTAGGTCAATTGCTAAGTGTACCTTTGTGTAGTAAACCTTATATTTCATTACATACGAGTTTTTCTTCCTTATTCATTTCTCTCTGTTATCTCGAAAACACAAGATCCATCAGTTGGTGACGAGTATTCTAATACAAAGTTGAAAAATATTTTTAAAAAGTAGCGTACAGTCGGAATACAGAAAAAGCTTCCGACAAGATTTAATCTCGCATCCCATTTCCAGCAATATTATGAAGAAATAACAAGCTCCACCCCCAAATTCTTTACAACAAGTTTCAAATAATCTAGAGCTACTACTTAACCGTAAAATTAAAAAAAAATCAATATGGCGTAAAGAATTGAAGTAGAAATGTCGCGAAATAAATACATTTGCGTGCCGTTAGTTAAGACTTCCGTTGTCAAATTGGTCAAGGTAATCTTTATGGAAGAATCATCTAGTGTTATTTTTTCTGTCAAAAAAAATAAAAAAATTGTGTATTTTATGCGAGATAATACTAAGAGCGAGAAGCGTTTACACCACGTTGACATTGAAGATTTAGAATTATAAACTAACGGCGAGCTTAAGAATGTTGTATAACATTAATTTGTCAGTTGGGTCGGCTGTCAAGATTACAACGAATCACAAAATGAAAAACCCCAACAAACATTAAATTAAAGAAAAAAAATCAATCAAGCGCATAAATACGTCCATAGGCATCCACTGACGGGGATAAAAATGTTACATTCTCCTTACTGATCAACAGGTCATTTGCAATTACACTTATTTTATACATTGCGCGGTTAGTATAACGGTTATCGGCGTAGAAAATAGAATTGGTAAACCGTATACAAATTCCGTTCTCTTTCGCATTAATACCCTTAGGAAAAGCATGAATCCATGTTTGCTCGCCCCCAACTATAGGTTAAATATTATGATAGATATGTCGTAACCAGTCTAAGAGAAGGAAACATCTGAATTCCAAACCGCAGAGAAAGCAACGAGAAACCTCGTCATTATATTTCCTCTGCATGAAAACCCACATACAGGGTGCGATGGATAAATTGTTGTCTAAATTACGCAAAAAATGAAATATCTAGAGCTGTGGCAAATTGTTTCATAAGGCCCAGTTTTAAGTGCAGTGGAGGAGACAATACTTTCTAGGGATCCAACAGTGACTACTATTTGACGTTGCTCCTCCCCACACTGAACTCGGTCTGCTGTGGCCAGTCTTGCCTCTAATAGTGTGCTGCGGTGTCCCTGTTGTTCCAAAGGCAAGATAACACGGGAAACTTGGTAAAGCCGCCATGGAGACCCATAAGGAAGTCACCATGTTGAAGTCTACGATAACCTCCCAACTGTACTCTTCATATCTTAAGGCATCTAGCAAGATCTTGACACTGCTGTATTCTTCTTTGAGCTGCACCCAGTAAGACAAGGAAAGAGATAGCTACACGTTCCCATTATGAAACGGTACGTCTTTGAGACTCCCGGAAAAGCTGTTGATGAAGAGGTGCTACTTGCTGTGTTTATAGACGATTCCAACTGAAGAGACTGGTCATATTGTAGCAGAAGTAAAGCCCATCTTGATGGGTGGAAAACTTGAAAAAACACTGGTGCTACTTTCTCTGACCTGTAACTTGCACACTTTCATCTAATAAATTCCACTGCTTGAGTCTTGACGTCAAAAGCTCGGCATTGAAATTTGTGAGACCAAGATCTCTGATCACGTCGTTGAGATTTTTTTGTTTGGGGTAGTATAGGTTTCTCTCCTCAGCTGCACCTCTGAAATCTGGATCAATGACTTCATTCTCTCCTGAATTGCTGTTCTGTTTTGAAGACTGCTGCTCTTCCTTGGGGGGGGGGTACGGGGGAGCTCAGAACAATATGGCACTGGGACAATGGATGACAGAATGCCTGGATAGATGAGAGCAGACGCATTCTTGCCAGCTTGGTGTTTGCTTCAGTGGTCAATTGGTTCTCTCTAAATTCGTGGGTTTGCGAATTTCATGGCTCAATATCCCCTCTGTATCATTCTGCAAAAGAGCAAAATAAAAATATGAATATAAAAATTCAAATATATTGCACCGAGTGTTATTGAAATTTTTTTAAAAATTACACTTGATTTTTGAAATTTCTAAAACTCATACACTGTGGGTCCCAATTAATGTAGCAAATGCCACAAATATACAGAATGAATGCTGAAGATCCTTCATATTACGTATTTTATGGCTCTTGCCAGTGATCCAGTATAGAAAACATGGATGATACTTTTGACACTAATGTGCGATTGTTGAAACATATTTAATACATATTTTTCAATAACACTGGTTTAAAAAAATAAAAGTAAAAAAATTAAAATTAAAAAATCCCAAAACTTTTACAGTTAAAATTCCACTATCCAAACAAGCAAAACTTTTCATCTTACCTTCTACAGTTTTTTGCAGAGTTCGCAGGTGAAATGTGGTGTCCAGGCTTTGTCTTGATCCACGACAAGCATGCCGAAATATGCCTTGTAGGCCTCATACATTTTAGCAGATATTACCACAGAATACTTTTTCGCTCTTGTCTTCATATATTCGCCACAAACATAGCAAAATGCGTATGCCGAATGCTTACAACCTCTTAATGCCATCTGTGATGAAAGCATCTATCAACGACGACTCTGTCTGCACTTGGACAGCTAGATGTAAACTGAACTGTTGAACTTATGTTCCCTGTATTTATATTGTCATCTATGTTACCAGAACGGTCTAGAAATTCTTGAAACTTTTAGAAACTTATCGAAACTTCTAGAAAATTCTCCTTCAGCAATTCAGCGCTGAATCAGTCTGGAATGTAATAGAAAATAAGTTAGTTTGAAAACATCGATGTTCAGGTCGCAAACGCAAAGTTTGAAAGGAATAATATTCATTTCCTTTGCTTTCTAAACAGAAGCAATTATAAATTAACTCTTACTGAACAAAGACAAAAATAGTCAAAATTTTGTTACACAGTCTAATGGTTCAGTACAAATGTACTATGTAATCCTAACTTTATATTTCCATATAAAAAGTCTATATCTAAAACCTTTTAAAAAGAAATATATTGCTAGTGGGCAAACTTTCGATACGGCTCCAACTTTACTTTTCATAAAAAGAAATGACGAAGAAATTGCAATGAATAACATTCTTTTTATTTTATTTGTGTAACATTCAAATGTTTTCTGTTCTGTTAACTTTGTAATTGCATCTTTTTTTAAATAACTACCTATATTCATTTTTATCACATTAATCATTATTAATTGGCCCGATATCGAAAGCCAGCATGAGATGAGCAATTTTTTTTTTAATCTCTTTATGTGTGCGTTGTAGTTGTGGAATGTAGTGGCAAGATCCAGGGTTGATTTTCGATAAGAGACTGAGGTGTGCGATATTTAAACATTAAATTCCAACGATATGACTACAAATGACTGTAAAAGAGTTAGACGCCCTGAGATTATAAATTGCCAATGACACTTGCCGCAACCGTTAACTAGATTTGTTTGTAGGTCATCGCCAATGATGTTTTATAAGATGTTTGTTAAAAAAGAAAACTGTTCAGATCTGTTTTTTGAATATAGTCACTGTTAAGTTCTAAGAACATAGCATAATGAAGATTCAAACCTAGTCATTGGAGTCTGTCTATATTTCTGAGATGAGGTATTATGTACAGTATTTACATTAGTCGGACTATTGTCCTCATTTTTGTCGCCATATTTGTCACAACGTTTCGGCCGTTGTACGCTCCGGCCTTCTTCAGGTGGTTGGAATTTCGAACTGAACCCTTTATTTCGATCACTTGGGTAGACTGTTCTAGTTCCACGAGACATGTTTGATGGATGTCAGTTATCAGTTATCTCCTGCTAATTTTCCCTCTGAAAGTTCTCCACTGCCTTAACCGGGTATTGAACTCACACTCTTTGGGTCTGTCACTGGATCTAACCAACGCCTTTATCCACTGTGCCATGTGTCCTTGAGGACAAACATGGCACGTGGAACTAGAACAGTCTACCCCAGTGATCGAAATAAAGGGTTCAGTTCGAAATTCCAACCACCTGAAGAAGGCCGGAGCGTACAACGGCCGAAACGTTGTGACAAATATGGCGACAAAGATGAGGACAATAGTCCGACTAATGTAAATACTGTAGTCATTGGAGGTATAACATTTATTAGATTAATCGACCCGAGCTGATCTTAACGATTATACAACAAATTCACTTAATTTTTTAATGTTAATTTTTTTTTTATTGATAACTAATCTAAAAACTAGTTTTTTTTTACAGTAAAGTTCATCCAGTACAAGGTCCAGAGATCACTCGAGGTAGAGGGTTATGTTAAGAGGTAGTTTATATAGATAGGAGGGGATGATAACGGTTAACTCTTGACTTGAACAGGTTAAGATTGTAGTGATCGGGGAAACATCTTTTTAGGAGTCTGTTCCGCAGTGGTTCGCGGAGGAAGCTGTTTGAGTGGAACTTACTTCTCGCCAATGGAATACGGAGGGAATGTGGGTGGTACTTTGCTATGTAAGTGGCATGGCGGATCCTAACCGTGAAGGTTAGTCATGGCGGAACCAAGAAATGTAGTTCGTCCGAGCACTTTCCATGGTAGTTTTGATAGAGCAGTGAGACGTGTGGATTAGGCATAGTCATGAAAACAATAATAAAATTGCAAGTTGGGTTACTTACCAAAGGTAATCTGTTTTATTTTGGTATATCTGTATACTTTTCGGAGGTTTAAAAGTTAATTGCAAAGCTTTCTATTTTAGTTTTCGCATTTTCTCTTACCTCTTTTTCTGTCATTTTCTCTCAATTTTTTTTTCAAATTTCTATCATCCTTGTTTATTCTTCCTCTCTTTCCGCCATTCTTTCATCTATCATGTGCTTCCTGTTTTCTTTCTTTTTATTAATTTCTTATTCTTTTTCACTTAATGCTTCTTTCTTTCTTTCTTTCTTTATTTCTTTCTTTCTTTCTTTCTTAACCTCCCTCTCTGTCATATTATATCCACATCTCTCATTTTCTTCCGATAACATTTGATCTGGGTCAAAATTTAGACAGATCCAAAATTCATGAATTAAAATTTTTTTTTCTTTTCTTTTTTTTTTCCAAATCATTTATAGCAACTTTGATCTCCTTTGATTTTCTAGGTTAGAAACTTAGAAAATATTTTTTCGATTTTTTTTCTCGGACGAGCTTTAAATATTTTGTTGAAATAAACTGATACTGGTTCGAAGTGCTGTACATAAACAAACTCAACCCAATCAGTGTACACTCACCGAGCAGGCTAGTATACAAAGTCAACAACGAAAGCGTTTGTTGAACAGTATAGAAATCACTTCTTTTTCGTGTTTCAGATATCTCCTGTTTACAGAAGGGAGATAACTGGAACGATACGCAAACTGTATACAATTCAAAGCTGTCTCAAGTAAAGACTTAGCAATCACGTAGCCTTTGTCTCTGGCTGAAGGCGTGTAGGTACATCCATGAGATCGCTAAAAAAGAGCATAGCATGATGAAAAAGACGCTAAACTTGACGAAAACAAAATTTTATCGTCTAAATGTTCATGTTATTATTAAAGAGGAAAGACAAAAGTATTTTGGGTTATTTTTTACATTTTTTAATCGTTCCTAGCACGTCCGAAATTTTCGTTAAAAATCTTGTTTTTTTTGTCATCAAAACTGGCAGATAATCAATCATTTTCAATCATTTTTTTCCATTTTATAAAAAAAATGAAAATCTCACTTTGAAATTCTTTTAAAAATCAATTATCATTTTTTGGAAACTTATTTTAAGAAAATCAGAAATTATAATGTTTATTTAAAATATTTTGAACCAAGCTTAACTTAGCTTCTGCGCCGAAAAGATGTAATTTGAAAATAAAACAAAGCAGGTCATAACCTTTCGCGTCACTTGACAGGTGACGAAAGACATTTTCACGGGGTTTAGATAGCTTACGTGAGGATAATTCTTTCTACGGATGGAGAGAAGTGAAGTTATTTAGATTTAAGTGAACAAATTATTTACCTCGTTATTTTAAAGGAAAACTTTCAGCGCTCTATTTTTTGTACTTAGCTTTCACCTTTACGTTTACGATGCTTTATTGAAAATATATTATAAAGAAATTAAAATAAGACTGTTAAGAGTGAGATTAAATTTCATAAGAAAGGTATCTAATTAATTTATAGGTACCTTTCTTATGAAATTTTATCAGAAGTGTACATAAAATACTATAATTTTATGTACATTTATTACATTTTACTGTGTTATTTGTATTTCCATTCGTTTTATTATTAATTTTGATATTTCATTTATGGAAAAATGTCATAACTGAGATTAATATAAAAATAAGATCATATAAATTTCATAAGATGATACTGATACTTGTAGGTACCCTTGTCAGTTGAAATTGAAAAATCAAATTAACTTCCCCACACGTGTTACGCAAAAGTAAAGTCCTTAACAGCGGAGAACAATGCTGAAATCAAATAACGCAACTTAATTGTATTCTGGTTGGTCTTCCGTACTTTATAATTACAGCCCGATTAAATTACTAAATTACATTTCTTAATTACTGCGGATCTTCTGATTAGTAAAAACGATACAGTTTACAACGCGCTAAAAAAGGATCTATCTCATGAGAACACTTACGAAACCTGATGCAACTTTTAACTAATTTTATAATATTTTAACAACTTAAATGTTAAATCTATTATAAAATCAACAAATAATTGTATTAAAAATTCATTTTTCATTGAAAAAATTTTTTGCTTTCAGAAAATATTGTTCATATTCATAAAAACAACTAAAAGCAAATAAAAGCATTTGAAATTAAATAATATCTTTGTTTTATTGAGTTTTGTATGTTACAATTCAGAGCTGATTTTCAGGCAGGGGGGGGGTCCAATTAAAAAAAATGATTTGCATTCCTCAAAGCCTTGTAATCACTAAACCCGATGCGATCGAATTTCTAGCGTTTTCATAAAATTAGTTATTGCCTTTATAAATATAAAAAAATATTTCTGCCTTGACTTTAATAAAAAAAAAAATATTTATAATAATTTCCATCATCTATGAATAGTTTCTGAAAGTTTCATTAATTTCCGACAATTATTTTTATTTTTGCAAGATTTTCCAATTTAATGTGTGTCATCCAAAAAAAAAAAAAAACGTGCTAAAAATTGTATGTTATTTTAGTAGTTCCGGTGATACAAAGAGAAACAAGGTTTTTTTAATCAAAATTTAGAATGTTCTAAAAAGAAGTTAAAATTTTAAAAAATAATTAAAAAAAACTTTGGTCTTTCGTCCTCATAATAACATAAACATTTAGACGATAAAATTTTGTTTTCGTCAAGTTTGGCGTCTTTTTCATCATGCTATGCTCTTTTTTTTAGTGATTTCATGGAGGTACCTACGTATATGCTAGCCACTTACTAACAACCTACAATTATTGAGAACATTTTTAGCAAGGGACTTGTTAGTGATATTCAATAATTAGCTAATTAGCAATTATACCGAATAGTAGCAATGAATTGATATAATTTCTTATTGATTAGAAAGTAGACCTAGAAACTAGTATTCCCAATGATGCGAAAATGTCACATTTTATAGCGCAGACTATATTACACGAACACATTGTCCCAGAGAGCAGAAAATATTTTTTTATTTTTAGTTAGTAGTATGTTTTTTTTTCAAAGAAACAGATCGTAGTAACGTAAAAATGTAATTAGATACAACATTTTTAGTGGTTATTTTTCTGTTTTATGATGTTTTTTGTAACAAAAAACACCATGAACTTTTTCTTGGAGCTGCCGAGTCTTCACTTACTAGTTTCGATAGGATCCAAAAGCGTCTCCGCGTCTTTGTGGGTGACGAATAATTTTCAATACTGCAATGCCTTTCTCACAGACGAAACGTCCCATGTCTCTCGCCGCTTTCTCGGTATTTCTATGGAAAGTGCTCAGCTGAACTACATTCTTTAGTTCCACCAGTTCTAATCTTCACGGCTAAGACCCGTCATGTCACGGACATTGTAGCGAACCACCTTCATTCTCTTCGTATTCCATTGGGGAGATGTAATTTCCACTCGAGTAGCTTTTTCCTAAGAATCGCTGCTTTATGAAACAGACTCCCAAGAGGGTGCTTCCCCGATCACTACAATATTATCCTTTCCAAGTCATTAGGTTCCGACATATCCCCATAAACTGTGCCTCTTACTCTGTAACCCTCTACCTCGACTGGCTCTTGGGCCTTGTACAAGTTGAATGTCATTGTAAAAAGAAAAAAAAAACGACTGGGATATGTGATAACTTATATGCCAACTGGAAAACAAAACAAAATAAAGAAACAAAAAGACAGATCTCTTGTCGACAGATTTCAATAAAACATGCTAGAATTTCTCTCTGTCTCCCTATGTATGTATGTATGTATATATATATATATATATATATATATATATATATATATATATATATATTGGCTGGCTACTCGTTTCCAAGTACACCTGTCTGATAGAGCGTCTAGTCAATCCTTGTTGCAGATGCCTGCTCAGACACGTTTGTGTTTGTTCAGCATTCCCAAATCCCACTTGTGGTTTATACTGCACCTATGCTGAGCGAAACTTAGTTACAGTTTATGGAAGAGAGTGCATCATCTGGCGTGAACACTCGGTCACGATGACTTGTGACTTCGTGCTAACGCAACCATCGACTTTCGAACTGTTCCATCTTTCTAATTTCACTCACAAGGTATTGGTCAATTCGTAGTATAATATACAGGCACTATCCAAATGTGCTGTGCGCTGGAATTGCCTCCCCAGGCCGATAACATCAAGAAGTCACCTTCCTAATAAATCAACTATGTGAGATTTGAACCTGGTTCGTACGGCCGGAATAAAAAGTGTGGGTGTAGAAATAAAGCTTGTATGATGATAGGTATTTTCACACCTTAAAACCATTAAAATATAGAAATATATAAGATCAGACCATTAAAATATAGCAAATTTAAACAATGTATATATATATATATATATATATATATATATATATATATATATATATATATATATATATATATATATATATATATATAAACATGATAATAATATATTATCTATAATAATAATAATTAGCATAGACATAAATATAAACAAATAAGTATTTTCAGTAGGAGGCTAGGAGACAACGAAATGAGGTATAGCTAATCCAGTAATAACTTGAATTCGTCACAAATTATGAAGTATGAGATTTTGGGACGCTAATCTTTGTTCGGAATCAGCTTTTGTGACTTAAAAAAAGCTGATAAAATTACGAAAGGTTAGTGAAATAAATAGTTGTTATAATAATAACAATAATAATAAAAATAATATTTAGAATTAGTATTGCATTTCCCTAAAACAAACGTTGAACACATAAAAATGTTATCCCTTCTTTCTTTCTCTGACTGACGTCAGACGGCGTCGCTGATATGTCTTTTTCGTCTTTCCTCTCGATCAAAACGGAACAGTTCATTGTTTATGAGATATTGGCAGGGCATAAAGTATGTGCAAACTAACTAGATAACTAAGGAACAATAACAAAAACAACAACACAACAACAACAACAACAACAACAACAATAATAATAATAATAATAATAATATAAATCTGCGTATTAATTCTTTCCCTAATTTGTTCGTTAGTGAGTTCGCTAGCGTGTACGTTCCGTTCTGTCAATATCTCACACATACTGGGCTATTCCGTTTTGATCATGAGGCAAGTGATGGTAGGTCTGGACCTGTGCAACATATAATTATCATAGATTGTCTTCGTGAACTTGCTTGATTTTATTCACTTTCGAATGGGGACAAATTACAAAAAGTATTTCTAAAAATATTTTGTTATATACAGAATGTCCTCCAAAGACTGACATCATTTTGTAGTTTAATAACTGTGATTTTTTCTATGGGGCTATGCGAAAGGATAGGTCTGTATCCCCCTCTCCCTACAAGCCTAGAGGAACGTAAGCATAGAATCACTGAGGCGCTGGAGAATGTTACGCAAAACATGCTACAGCGTGTTTGGCAGGAGCTGGACTACCAACTTGACGTATGTTGTGTCACAGGTGATGCGCATATTGAACATTTGAAGCTTTTTGAAATCGGTTATAAAATCTACATCCCTTTGAATATATTTTTCGGATTTTGATTAATCTTTTATTGTTCAACATGAAACTTATTTAATTTCGTTTGCCTGAGACATGTAGTTACTCAGATATTCACATTTTAAATGATGTACATTTTCTGGGACACACTGTATATTTTTTTGGTGCTTTGTTACTTTTTTTTACACTATTTATATTCAGAGTATTGTCCCCATCTTTGTTGTTTCCACAATGTTTCATTCGTTGAGCCCTCCGGCCTTCCTCAGGTGTATATTAATTTGGGTAACCTACAGGGAATTCTGAACTGAAACCTTTATTTAATCTACGGGGTTAAACTGATCTCGTTCCACTGCGCATGTTTAGAGATATCGTCTATAGACATGGGCATTTTTCTTGTGCTGATGGTGCTTGTCTAGAGTTCACATATTTCTGGTATGCAATTATTTTTGTTGCCCGTGGGAAATTTCTTTTCTTGGAGATAGTCTGTCCCATCCGTCGAGACTTAACTAAAATTTCGCGGTCAAATGGTGTCAAATCCTGTCCGCGTTCCATGGCTACCACAACTACACTACCTCTTTAATTATTACGTCCTACATACATTATCCATCTTAATCAATTTCTACTCTTTCTTTCTTGTTTTGAATTCATGAGTTTCAATTTTATTTTGTTTTTCTTTCACATTTCTCTGTTTTTCTTTCACATTTCTCTGTTTTTCTCTCTTTCACTCAATAAAATATAGCGTGCGCCTTCTCTCTTTCTCAAATCACGTCTCTCTTTCTCAAATCACGTCTCTCTTTCTCAAATCACGTCTCTCTTTCTGGTGTTTACTATTCTCTCGCGTCCTTTCTTTCTATCTCATTGACTCCCTGTTCTGTTCTAAATTCTCTTACTGTCTGTGATTTTTTGGTACTTTATATATAAAAGTTTATGTTGGTCGCCTGCTTGATATACAGTGTAACCCGGATATAAGAGAACCCGGATATAAGAGTGATTTTATCTGGTCCCAAATTAGAGCCTGTGTTAATGTATATATAATAGACCAAACCCGGTTATAAGAGAAACCCGGATATAAGATACTTCTTCTCCGGTCCCGGCCACTCTCTTATATCCGGGTTACAATGTAGTTTTGTATTTTCTAATGATGGTATAAGTTGATGTTTGAGTCTAAACAACAGGTAGAATTTTGAACTTTGGTTTTCATGGCAACTAAGCATGATTGAGAATTTGAGATATTGATGTGGCACAATTTCCCCGTCTCGTTATGACACCCCATTGATGGCAGACACAGAAAGTAAATTGCAGGAATTCCTAGACTAGGTAGTAAAGGAAAGTGGGAAGAAAGGACTCACCATAAATTGTAAGAAGACAGGATGCATGGCCATCATCAAGACGAACAGTCTAAGATGCCAGCTACGAATTGGCGGTGTCAAAATGAAGCAAGTACAGACATTTAAATATCTGGGAATTGTTTTAACAGATGATGGAAAATGTAACACAGAAATCCGAAGAGGCATTGGAAGAGCGAAATATACACCCCGAAAGTTAAACAAAGTAACAGGATTATTTTGTATGAAACAAAGAAAAGAGGGCTACCCTCTATGTATTATCGATATTCTTATATGTCCGTCAATTATGGACAATTCACAGATGAAGAGAAGACTTGAGGCAAAAAGAGATGTAGTTCTACAGAAGGATGCTGTGGATACCATAGGCAGAACATGTGAGCAATAAGGAAGTTTTAAAGAAAATGGAAACAAAAAGGATACTTAGAATCAGAAAAAGTGTTGAAATTTCTGGGATGCGTAATTAGGAAAGAGGGTATGAAAAATTTGACACCCACAGGGCATACTGAAGGTTAAAAAACCCCAGAGAAAAGCAGCGAATAACCTACCTAATGGTAGAGCAGGGTGTAGGAGGGGATGGATTGTGTTTTTTTTATTACTAACATTATTTTGTTTACTTTCTTGTAAATAGTTTTTGTACTTTTTATAATATTCATTGGGGTTTAGATTTTTAAATTGTTATTTTACTACCCCCCCCCATAGACAATGAATTGTCCATAAGGGGACTAGGTAGTACTTTCATGGAGACAATGAGGTATTATTGTGGATGTAGTAAGAAAGGTAAGTATGAATGTGTTGTTTTGGTGTAAGGAATATTGCTGTGTGTTTGGGTCAGTGTTTGTGGCTAGCTAAGTTTAACATTAAGGCAGAAAAAGACTGTACTTTTCCCCATTTTCCTTTTTGGCCTTGTACCACACTTTGTATTTTATTACAAATAAATATTATCACTAAAGGTTTTTGTACAGCGTAATACAGCACCTAACACGGCAAACACAAAATTCACTGAGTGGTAAATGTTTGACTTAAAACCAACAGACTATCAAATTTGAATTTAAACTTTGAATACATAACAGAATAACATACAGTTTATATAAAGCACATTTTTGTTGATTTGAAATCAACATTTTCCATGAATGAGCTTCGTATCATAGTATTCCTGAAGTAAATTTCTGCAAATAATTTTCGCTGTATATATATATATATATATATATATATATATATATATATATATTGTGTGTGTGTGTGTGTGTGTGTGTGTGTGTGTGTGTGTGTGTGTGTGTGTGTGTGTGAATAGTTGGGTATTTGGGTAGTAATCACTCTTTAATACATGTTTCGTTAAACAAGACTGACAGGGTATTTTCTTTAGCTTTTCATTATGTTTTTCTTGTATGCGTACAAGTGTTTTCTTTTTTGGATTTAATGAATGTAAAAATGAGTGACTCTGTATTTCTCTGGTTAGTGCTCCATACGGACACATTTAAACCTACATGGAATTGTACCAGCCACGATACGCAACATACTTGTCGTGAACACGAATACGATACGTACCTCCAACTGCAAAAACACGTTAAAAAGTAATGGAAGCTCTTATAGAAAACAAGAGACTACTAATAACAACAAGTATGAACTTACCATTTATTATAATAATATGACAAATATCCTTGAAAATATCTAATAGTTTAGTCAAAAGTGTTAAGAATCGACAAAAATGTTTTTAATCACATTACCCTATACAAGACAGTAGAGACACTAAGGCACAAGGAGTTACTGAGTGTGAAAGAATAAGAAAAAAGAGAAACATTATAAAGGAGAATCTGAACAATTACCATGAAAGTATTTATAGAAAAGGAACAGGGAATCTACATTACGGTGGTGGGAAAATGACTGAAGCCGAGACGCCAGATTAGGGACAATAATGTTGCTGATTCTTTGGATCTTGCCAAGAATATCTAGATATAAAACAGGAGCACCAGATCATGCATCAGCAATATTTAAGGCAAGCACGAATATGTCAGATAGATTGAGGAGAGAAAAATTGTGAAGTAACTTTCTTAGCAGCAGACCTAGCAATGGATTCAATATAATCTTTCCACTTTATGTCAGCCAAGAATGTAACCCCGAGTAGGTGCAACGAGTCACTCTCATGGAGGTTTGTGTCAGTCATGCTGATAGGAGACAGGAAGGGCTTTTCAGGTGATTGATAGAGAGGCTTCCTTTTGGAGACGTTAAAATTAACAAGCTTTTCCTCTGTTAACAACAGACTGTAGGTCATTCTTGAGATCAGATGCCATTTTGACATTAATGAACTGATCAGACTTACTACCAAGACAGAAGTAAATGGTTGTGGCATCATGATAGATATCTACTTGAGAACAGATGTCACCAGGGAGGTCATTAATGAAAATTAAGAACAAGGTAAGTCCAAGGATAGAGGCCTGGAAGACACCTGCATTACTACAAAAAGATCTAGAAGAGTGGCCGTTCAGAACTTTCATTTCGCGATTTGATAAGAAAGACTGATTCAGTTCAAAAATTCGTCCGAAAATACCATAGATTTTCAACTTATAAAGAAGACCAGTATGCCAAACCATCTCAAACGTTTTCGAGATATCCAGAGCAACAGCCCGAGGTTTACCAGTCTTGTCTAAGGCTTGATAGAGTCTTTCAGCAGTTGACATAGAGTAGCGAAAGCCATATTGCTTGTCTAGAAGAACGCCCTGCAATATCAGATGCTTAACCAATTCAGAGTTGATTAGGGCCTCCAGTATTTTACCAAAAAGAGGTAGAAGGATAATAGGCTGATAGTTCGAAGGGTCAGACCGTTCACTTGAGTTTTTCAAGACTGAAGCAATAGAGGAAGATTTCCCACAAGCAGGAAAGCAAGAAGAAGTGATGTATTTATTGTACAATTTAGAGAGAACAAGAGCCAGTTCTGGGGCACATTTTAATGACTATTATAGGGATAACATCAGGTCCACATGGTTTGTCGGGGAGGTAGATTTTGCATTATATATACTGTCCTGGTCACCATTACTGGCATCTTTTTGCTATATCTTCAGAAATAAGTGAAAAGGAGCCAATTTTATAACATTCCCAATTACTATAACCCATAATTTTTTACTACGATTGATGTCAGAACTCATTTTTGGTATGTTTAAAATAATCCATTTCTTCTTTTTCAACCATTCCACTGCACTTTTGGATGTGTGCCTTGGGTCGTTAACCCATGATCTTCAACTCAAATCTATTTTTCTTACACTGGGAAGCATACGTTGCCCTAAAACCCTTTGGTAATTCTCAGATTTCATGATTCCTATAATACGTTCAAGGCTTCCGGTACCAGATCTAGCAAAGCTGCTCCACAACATTATAGATCCCCCCACAGTGTTTAACTTCCGGTAGGGTGTTCTTTTCCTTATAAGCTGCATTTTACTGTCTGTAAACATGTTGGTGTGCATTGACACAAACTCTACTTTTCGCTTCGTCTGTCCACAGAACATCTAGTTCTAATGGGGTTTTCCTTAGCCTTCGCCCATAAAGCCTTGCTTGGTTTAGTGTACGCTGTATGGTACGTGATGAGACAATTACCCCAGATGATTTTATGTCGGCTTTCAGGTATTTAGATGCTTTCGTGGTGTTTTTGCACGGTTCGCACCAAAACTCGAAACTTCTTTTGTTATTTTTCTCTTACTCCCACGTCCAGGGAAGTTCTTAACAGGATCATGCTTCTTAATAACATTGCACACTGTTGAAACAGGGATACCGAGACCCTTGGAGATGGCATTATACCCTAGTCTTTACTAATAATAGATGATATTCTCATGTCGCTCTTTGACTTCATCGTCGTGACAAAGGAACTGAGAATAACATGTGGCGTCTTAAAACATTGAAGTAATCATTCATTGGCTAATTCCTGTCATGTGGTCATTAACAGTTTATCAAGGGTCATTATAATTTCTGATTTATCACATGAATCAAAATGTTTTTTATGCATTTTTCTCATTTTTAAAGTTGCCAATACCAGTATCCCAGTAATCTTTCATTTTTTTAATTTTTTCCTCCTATTGCTTTTTTAAAACTTGTTTTATCATTTGCTGTTCTTTAACAACCATGAGTTATGAACAGACTAAAATTGTTTCACCAGATTCATTTTTTCCAAGAGATATTCTACATTACGTACTAAAATTTCATAGGTGCTAATTGTGACCAAAATTATCTATCTATCTATCTATCTATCTATCTATCTATCTATCTATCTATCTATCTATCTATCTATCTATGCATGGTAATATGTACATTAAGCCTAGCCTAAGCCATAAGAGATTTTGGAACTCAGCAAAGATATCTTCTCTTTTAATCGACAATAAAAAAATACAGGATTCCATGTGACAACACTTATAGTTCAGTGGTGAACAACTGTTATTTAAGAACACAACGGTAGATTTAGACGAACTGCCAAATGTTTTGCATATAAAAATGTACAATCGTTTTCAGCTCGAGTAATTCCAGCTCTCTCCTCTATCTCTGAGTAAGTTCAGTACACTTAAAGTTTGGCTTAATGCTGCCTCGATTGATTATTCTGAATTCAAAAGGTGACTTGAATACTTTCGTGTTGTAATATCTTTGCATTGTAATATATATATATATATATGTGTGTGTGTGTGTGTGTGCAAGGTTAAGACAAAAAATCCTTTGCCTAATGTTAGGAGTATCTGGGAAGTTTGTTTATTTCAAGTTTTTATTTCTTGCGGCATTAGTCAAATGTAGTATGTTATTTAGAAGCTTGAAAAGAAGAAAACACAGAAGCTAGGTCTAGGAGAATGATTTAAGCATGAATAAAAAGACATCGTCCAATGTTTAAACATAATCGTGGGTATTAGAAATAAAATGTATATATATATAAAGTATATATAAATATAAAAGTGAACATTGAAGTTAACACTCAGAGGCGACAGGCTGTTTCATGCTGGACGCAATCGTTATATATATATATATACAGTGTAACCCGGATATAAGAGACCCGGATATAAGAGAAACTCGAATATAAGAGATTCTCTCTGGTCCCAAATTAGAGCCATACTTACCTAAACAAAATAGACCAAACCCGGATATAAGAGAAACCCGGATATAAGATACTTCTTCTCCGGTCCTGACAACTCTCTTATATCCGGGTTACACTGTATATAGTCAACAACGAAATCATTCGTACACCTATCAATTTTTAATATTTTTGTCTATTTCTCAGAATCTAATGCCCGTCGTATGATGTCAGTTTTTCCATGTTTCTGTTAATGTGGTATTTATAACACCTCACTGATAAATTATGAAATAAAAGTACAATTGTGTTTATTTATTTTAAAAAAAAACAAAAACTGGGGATATGTAAAAAAACGAAGACGTTACTTCTTTTTTTCTAAATCGGGAAAACTTTAAAAACTTTTTACGATATTAAAAGAAAGATAACTTGTTTTTGTTTATATATCCTCTGTTTTATTTAAAAAGAAAAAAAAATCCCTTTGTACGTTTAATTCATAATTTATCAGTTTTAATATTTATTTAAATTCTAACAAGTGAGGAGTCATAAATTAAATGTCACGTTAACAGAAACACGGTTCGTTTTTCTTTTAACAATGTAAAAAATGCTATGCCTTTTCAAATTATTTTGTTTTACGTGGTTGAAGTTATTAGTAAACTAAGAATTAAAAGTCCGACAAAATTAATTTCACTTTTAAAAACTGAAATAAATGTTATCATACTTTTAATTCTTAGTCTATTTTGCTTAATAAAACTTCAACTATCTAAACAAAAAATAAAACATCGCATTGTTTTACAATTATGAAAACTTGTAAATTGAAAAATTGATAAAAATGCCCATTTTTGGAATTTAAATGAAGTTTCTGCACTTAAAATATATTAATTTTCAATTTTCTTTTAAATTTCCGTTCGATATTTCCTGAAAAAATTGGAATGCATGTGATATATTGGAATTAATTCATTTTATTTATCTATCTATTTTATAATTTATGAAAAGTAAGAATTTTATATCCGTATTAAAGCTAGGTCTATGATAAGATAAAAAAAAACAATTGGTTCACTTATTTATTTAATTTTTTTCACTAATAGTTCACAGACAGGAAAATTCTGGACTTCTCAAATAGGTGTGAAAAAACTGTGGATTCACTAAATTCACTTAATCCAACACCACATCAAGCCCTTTAAAAATGTTCAAATTTTTTCACACCTTTTGCTTACGTCTTGTAAGTGGGGTGTATCGGAGGTCACGGGTGTATCCCCACCAGCTGACAGTATGTTTTGGAGACAATTTTTAAAATTTTTTATTGCTAGCTGGCTGGCTTTGAACCAGCCATATCAGAGACAAATTAGCTTCATTTGAACCCTATCTTCTTCCTTATCGCTGCATTTTTTACAAAAATTATTGAAATTATGCTATTGTTTTTTTGTCTTTTCTGAAAAGTGAAAACTTACCGTGGATCAAAAGTAGGTATGTCCAATTTTGACCTTTTTAGCGTTTTTTTTTAGTTGTTTTTTTTTTGTCAGTTGAAAGACACATTAATTTCGAAATTCTTGTAAAAATTAACTACTTGTTGGATTTTAATGAAAACTTCAGAACTTATTCAGAAATGAATGAACTTATTTTAGAAATGTTTGTCTCTTTGAAAGTCATGGTATAAATATTTTTTTTTTATATCTGTTTCCCCCCTCGAACTTAATTTTATGAAAACACAAAAAAAAATTTATTTGCAACCTCAATTTTTTTTTTTAATTAAATGCACAAAACTCTGAAAAATCTAAATCATCGATTTTTTTGTTAAAAAAATGTCCGAAATTGTCCAAACTTTTACCTCAATTGTAAAAATACAAAACCCAATAAAACTAAGACAATATTTAATTAAGAAAGTTTTTAATGGCTTTTCTGAATAATATATACGAAGGTAATTATTATCTGAAAGAAAAAAGAATTTTTTGATGAACAATAAATTTTTACATTAATTTTCTTTTTTTTTTCAATTTTAAATACACAATATGACAAAAGGTTGTTATATATTTATACATTAAGTTCTTTCTGCAACCTTATGGAAATGATATATTATGTTCTCTACTTTTTAAAGATCATAAATTTTAAAGCTTATTAAAATCTGACAACCATAATTATTTTAAAAATAATTTTTAATATTCCAAAATTGTATTTAAAATAGTCTACAACGAAAGTACGGATGCACATTGTTGAAATAATGTCACATGAGTAGTTTCCTTTGATAGAAGCAAGTTTTTTTTTTACTTCAGAAATGGCTTTGTAACAAAACAACGCTTGTCAAGTTTTCTGAATATCGTCGTATTATTTTCAATTTTTTTCTTTTTCTATTCAAATATAATCGAATAGTGGGATAAAAGAAAATATCGACTATTTACAATTACAAAAAAAAAAAACTCCCTTGGAAGTTCACCCAAATTTTCAAGTTTGAAATCGAATGCATAAATTCATTGTACATTACTTTGGAATTATTATCCACACGACAAATTATCAATTAAAACGATTTTTGGAGTTTAAATTTTCTGGAGTTAGCTCGCTACTACTCAAACTAAAAAATACTTGTCGAGTCAAAACAAAACCAACATAGCTGCTATTAGCATGTTAATTTTATTAATAAATAAAATAAAACTCATATTACTGCCATATAATTATTAATAAATAGAAAAAAATCTGCCTTAATAAAAAAGAAATAAAATCTCATTTCATTAAGTTAACCCGTTTCAATTAATGGTGTTTCATGTAATTTTTATATTCTCAGAAAAATATTTCATGACTGAAATAATAAACCTCAATTTAAAAAAATGTATTTTTTTTACTGTTTTATTTTTACTTGTAAAATTTGATTTTCTTTCATAATTTAAATGTTATTTTCAGTGCAGAATTCTTCCTCAAACGTAAGGTAAAAAAAAAAAAAAAAATTTGAAAGTGAATTTAAAAAAAAAAAATCTACTAACCAAATTCACTTAAAATTAGAACGAATTATATCACTTTGGCGGTACCGTACAATAAATTTCAGTACCGTAAGTTGTGAATATATTGACGTACATCAATCAACGCCTGTCAAAATAGACTACACTGGTGGGAAATATCTCTCTTAAAAAGTTTTCTGCTAAAAATGTAAGTAATGTTTCTTTCAAATTACATTAAGTATACTTTAATCATTCTAAATTTCCTAAGATAACAAAAGAAAAAGGTGTAATTGATTTTTCATGATTTTTTAACTAACAAACTATGATCTTTCCGACAGAAATGTCGATAAGTTCGATTTTACGAAATTTTTTGACTCGAAAAAAAAACAAGATTTTTAATAAAATTTTTAACATTTATAGGAAGGATTAAAAAATCTGAAAAAATATTCAGAAAATACTTTGGTCTTTCCTCTTTAATAACAACATAAATATTTAAACGTTAAAAATTGTTTTATCAATTTGGGGACCTTTTGTCGTCAAGGTATACCACTTTTTAGCGAAATATTGGACATACCTAATCAAAAGTGATGCCGGGTGCGGATCGCCCCCTCTGCTCCCCTAGCTACGCAACTGTGTGTGTGTGTGTGATTGTGTGTCTGAATTTTGGGAATGAGGAGTTATGATTTATTTAATCTAAGTGGTAGATTGTTCTCGTTGTACTGTCCATGTCGAGGGATATTTCGTCTTGTTCTTATTCAGTATATTGTTCGCGTTGTTTCCACTGAGCGTAAATCTGTTCTACCCCGGTTAGAGATTGAACTCACAATGACTATGTCGGAAAATTCACAACCCAACGCTTTAATCCGCTAGGCTATAGTCCCTGAAAACGAGTAGGGGTTGGGTGCACAACGACCGAAACCCTGTGATAATAACAACAAAGACAAAAACATTAGTCTGAATGTAAATAATGTAAATAATATATATATATTGCTTAAACGTTGCTATATTTATAGAGGAAAAGTGCACAATATTGGAGATGGAGATAGGTATAAACAATGTGGATATAGGAATAAACACTGCTTGCTGAGTGTCAGTTTCACACTTCAGTCTGAAGATCGCTTCAATTGCATCTTGGCTGAAGATCATCTTGAATCGTGAAACTGACAAACACCATGCAGTGTTGATGCCTATGTTCACACTGTCTATATATGTGCGTGTGTGCATTTTTGTGTGAGCGAGGATATTATCTAGGTATACAGATAGCTATATTAAAACAAAGCATGATCATTTGTTACATTTTACATAACGTTGTGATATAGATATATATATAAAAAAAAAACAAAAAAAATAAAAAAAAAACACAAAAAAAAATCCAAAAAAAAACAGGATAATTACGGGTTCAACTCAGTGACAACGCTTAAGACTGTGGGCAATAAGTCCGGAAGTATAAAAATGAGATCAAACTTCCGCATAGGTTCAATATAGTTCAGAGCCTTATGTTCTGTTAATGAGCTGCACCTGTAAGTATCCTGTCGTTGTTTGTTTATGCATTGACTTTATGTAAAGTGGAACAGGTGTCAAGGTTTTTTTTTGGTTTTTTTTAATGTGGGTAATTCTCTAGTTAACAAGGAACATCATACAAGACCGGTTTTTAAATATGACCGTTACAAAATTAACTGCTACACCGTGATGTTAGCTCCAGACATAAAGAAATACCCTGATTCTGTATTTTAATTGTAATACGGAAGAATTTTCTTGGGAGAAGAGCCGACGAATTACACCCAAAAACGCGTGTTGAAGTTAAATTACTAAGACTAAAAAGTGCTGTAATTAATGGTATAACATTTTCATTAGAAACAAACAAAAGAGTGCTGGATTGCTATGTGATATCCATCCCCTTATATGGTAGTGAATGTTAGATAATCTAACGGATGAGGAGAAAACTGCAGGCAGCAGAAATGTGGTTTTACAGAAAGTTACGGAAAATTCCATGGACGGAGGAAGTAAGCAACAAGGAAGTCTTAAAGAAAATGGAATCAAAAAGAACACATACTCAAAATCAGAAAAAGTTAGCTGAAATTCCTTGGATGCATAATGAGGAAGGAAGGCTTGGAAAACTTAACTCACGCGCGGCATATTGAGGGCAAGAAAGATAGGGGAAGGTAGTGAGCCACCTACCTGAAGAGGTTGTTAATCGATGACGAAACGTGGGACTGGAGCCTTAACAGAGGAAAAATGCTCAGGTATACAAGGGGAAGCAAGTTGTGGAGAGTCATGACCGCCTATGTCCTGATGGATGTAGCGCATACTACTGCTACTATTACTATTACTACTACTACTACAAGAAGAAGAAGAAGAAGAAGAAGAAGAAGAAGAAGAAGAAGAAGAAGAAGAACCACCACCACCACCACCTTATTTACATTTAATTTTAATATTACAGTATTACAGAGTTAGACTCAGTACAAGTAATGTAGTCTCCAGTGTCTGAGTAAACGCTAGTATGCCAGATATTTCAGCCTCGCAAATAAAAATATAAGGAGGTATTTTTAAGCCTTTTTCTTTTTTTTGGTGGGAGGAAAATAAATTTTTATATATCAAATATTTGTTCAAGCAGCTGTAATAACATTTTTAGTAATGTCGGCTTCCTTTCTCGTGATTTTTCTACATGGAACATTTCAGTGGAATAATTCTGGGGCGTTTAAGATCTTTTTAGATTGTCACTTGTTTGAATTTTGATTATCTTTCGCTCTCGGAGCCCCAAGAATTAACATTGACTCCAGTTTCATTGAAAAAGAAAAAAGTATTTTCGTCATGTCATTATGACACAAACGCAGAAAGCAAGCGGCAGACTGCGTTAATTTTTTTAAAATAACATAGATGGGATTAGAAAATCGATTATGTGGATTTAACTTTGAATTAATACTTATATAAAAATATCTGGTCGGATAATTTAAGTTTAATGATAGTTCAAAGTTCTTTCACTTAACTGTTAGATGCACTTAGAAATCTACTTCAATGTAAATCAGAGACTTACTTTTAAACTATATTTTAAACATTTTTATAGATTTTAAAAGTATATAAATGTAGCTATACATATCATGAATTGTGACATGATTGCCTGAAGCCTATATGCTCGTTTAGACTGAATAACTGTATTACAAGATTCTTATGAGCAGGTATTTAGACTTTAATCAAGTCTTTCAAGCTACATGCCTTCTTATTATTAGTTAACTCATTCACTTTTAATACCTCTTTTATCCACGGTTATTTGGTTTGATAGATTAACTATTAGCTTCCCATATGACAGCGACTGCTGGACAATTTCCTCACATATGAAGATGAGGTTTGTAGTGTCAGGGATGTAGTTTTACAGAAGAATCACGAGAATACCATAAACAGAACATGTGAGCCACGGTGAAGTTTTAAGGAAAATGGGAATAACAACGGCACTTATATAATTGCAATCACAAAGTGAGAGTTGAAATTTCTGGGAGACCTTAATGCTTGAAGAATGTAACACTCACTCAAAGGACATAGTGAAGGATAAAGAGACAGAAAGAAACAGCGAATAAAAATTTTATGTAAATGAGTGGCAGATCAGGGACTGGGGGCTCTTCTTCCGGAAGCGGATCTTGACTTGTCGAACTCTCTGCCTTTGGGCATAGAGGAACCTAGACGAGACTATGCTTACTGGCAGAGTCTCGTCTGGGAAGGTAGACAAACCCGACCTCGTGGATGCGGGGTCTTCAGGGGATTTTTGCCCAAGCCTACGGCCTCGGATCGCCCGACATAAAAAATCAGCTTTTTGCCACATCCTGCCTCGTGGGGAGGTCGAGTAAATACCGGCAGATCAGACTGGGAGAGATGGCAAGAAGACAAACGTTGCTTATCGATACAAAGGTCAGGAAAATGTGGAGAACAATGATTTCCTACGTCCTAAGAGGGCATGGCACATTAAAAAAAACTATAAAATGGTGGAATGTTTTTAATCTCTACTACCAATTTTGATATTTACTAAGTTTCGTTTAATAGAAAGTTTTTTTTTCCCTGTCTCTCTAGTTGGACATTAGATGCGCCATTTGAGGACATAACTGTAGCTGAACAAGCCCATTTTTCAGTGGCAGTCGCTGGCACATTCACTGCACTTGAAGATGGATAGCTGCACTTGGGTGCTCGCTGTCACAGTTTTTCTTCTTTTTTCTTTTGTCCAACCACAATCTGGTTCGCTTCTCCTCTGCAACGTTGATGTCTGCACAGAGAACCCGCCAAGAGGCATGGCGATTCTCAGCTGTCTCTTCCCTCTTTTACTCCGATATCAGCGGATTTCTGGCCAACTTTTGCAGATGTTCATTTATCGCAGTAGCGCGCCGTATTTGTACGCCTTGAAAACGAGCATTTCAAATGGTAGCTTTAACAACCAGCGTTCGAATTCCAACGATAGGAACCAATGTAAAATAAGCAACTGCCTCAGTCACAAGGCTCAGCAACTTGTAGATATTTACTGAACTTATTTTACTACAGCAAAACCCTAAAAAGAGAAATATAGATTAAAAGACTGAGCTTTCGATCTTTAGTGACTTTCTAATCTTAACAGCGACACTTTCATGAGGCATCAGGTTCAGAGTGAACACACGATATTAGCAAATGTCTATAAAAGTCATTTTTTCGGAGTTAAAATACCATTTTCTTTCTGTATGTAGGCGATCGTGGCTCTCCACAGAATCCTTTTCTTTATTATCTCTAAATTGCCATGACTTGTTGGGAAAGATAGTCCGTCTAGTCTGGCTGCCACCTAAAGTTAGAGAGACCAGTTTACCTTGTTATTTAACCCATATCTGATAGGGGAGGTGGAGGAAAGATGGAGTTATGCCTTTCCTAAGAGCATAAGTACGAAATTCAATGCAACAGACTAGGTCGGAACTTGAACTCGTCTCACCGATTCCACCTTCCACGCTGATAACCATTACTCCATGTTTTTAACCGATAAAAATAACTAGGTGACCTCATGAAAATTCCACAGATGTCGACAACTAAGATTATCCATTATCTCGCATGCCTTTGCTCTTCTCCCGTCTTTTTCCTATATCTTATCATTTTCTCCCTTGTAATTTACGTTGCCCGACTATGTTTTTATGTAAATATGATACAAATGTGGATTTGTCTCCTATGCGGAAAAGGAAAAAAGCAATATGTAAATAGTTATCTACTGCATCCCTCTTTTATATTTCTTTTGTTCTGTTTTTTTTTTCATATAAAATTTTAATGTATCATAATTTGTATGCCTTTCCAGTCGCAGATGAACAAATAATGCCTCTACTCCAATGTACACGTCGAGGGCCGCACATTAAATATAGCTTATGTCTGATTTTACTCCGTGCGTAGACAGATAAATAATCTTTTCATCCTTATATACCTTTCAAGCTCTCGTTACTTGTCTCTTCATATTCATTCAGCATGTCCGTCTTTCGTTTGTCTGCATCAGTTCCTCTCTCTCTATATCTCTTTCTCTCGCTCTCTCTCACTTTCTCCCTATATTTTTATCTAGTTTTTTTCTCCTTCCTAGACTCTCCCTAATTTACACCCTATTTCCCGTTTCCATATTTCTTTCTTTTTTTTCAAAATTTCTTCCCACTTAATATTATGCAGGTTTCTCGGTCAGAAAACGTAACTGATTTAAAATCTGAATGCCAGGGCAGGTACTACTCTCTGGTCCTAGGTAGAAAAAAAGTAACGTTTATACACTTGCATGCCTAAAGGCATCGGGAAAGTGCCTAGTATCGTGTAGGCTTCCCTCTATTCTGGTGAAATGCAGTGACTCTACTTGGCATTGATTTTACAAGTGGTTGGAAGATTTCTGAAGAGATGTTGAGTCATGATATCTAAATAGCTGTCCACATCTCCTTGACATTTGGAGGAGTAAGATCTCAAGGTGTGAATCAATCGATTTGGCTGATGTCGGGCGAACGTGGGGACAATATTATTCGTCTCCAGAATTCAACTTCTTAACTCAAATTCTTGGTAAAAGGGGCCCGATGACATGATGCATTATACTGCTGGAATAACCCACTGTTTTGGGGTACATTAAGCCCATGACTCAGTGCAAATGGTCACGAATCAGTGCAAATGGTCATAAATCAGTGCCATATAGCGGTCACTACTCAATGACGTGTCTAAGCAGACCCACGGGAACACACTCCACACAATTATGAAATTATCACCAGCCTGCACAGTATTTTACTGACAACACGGCCACACCACACCGAACCTTACCATCAGCCTGGATCCGTAACACATCGAACCATGTTAAACTTTGCCACTCCTCGAGGGCGACCATTAATGACATTACGATCCTAGGTGAGACGCCGTGTTTTGTTTCATATATTAACAGATGTATCCTGGTAGGAGTTGCTCTCATATCCCATGGAAGCTAAAGGACACAGAATTGAGCTGCTGGATAAGCATCTTATACCTCCTGCATTGAATTGGGTATGATTGTCCGTTACTATGGACAATTCTAGCCAGAAGTTTCCGATCACAATCATTAAAAGCCTATGGTCGGGCACTGCGTTATCTACGGTGGGCAAAAACGCATTTCATCAAATATTCCCGACCCACCCACCCCCGACATCGTAGATCGAGGAATATCCTTATAATTCCAGAAATAGAATTTTACCCACTTCCATGTTTAGTCTCCACGATCACGCTCCATTCGAACTCTGATAATACATGTCTTGATATAAGCAGCCCAAATAGTTTTCACAATGACTCACCAGATGATATAGGTGTGGCAAAGCAAATCCTAAAAGGCATCACCTTGAAGCGTGGACATTTCCATACGGTCAAGGTACAGTAGCTCCACCTACCATTATCGTTACATAGAGAGATTTTTGACACACCAGTGACACAAAACAGCAGTAATAACAACGGTGATGATAGTTCACCTCGTTGTAATTCTTTCAGCTCCTTTAACGAGTTCGATCTTCACAAGATAGCATATTCGTGTGGCCCTGTACCAAAACTAAGATATTTTAGAGCTGCCTCGGCGTGGGGGTAATAGCGAGCGAACTAGCCTGAGCAGTGAGTTCGATTCTCACTGGGGACTCCATACTTGTGGCGTTGTACAAAAAGTACATTTTAGTTACTAAATAATAACAACAACAACTACTACTACTAACGTCAGCTTCTCCTTCCCCCTAAATGAACGTCATAACGACCGTTAGAAATTCAGAAAGCTATTTTTTTATGTTTTATCTTCTGGAAGAGTGAAACGTGAAATTATTTTGCCTACCTGATAATTTTGACAGTTTCGCTGTGTTTCTATCAGGGGTCTTAAAGATTTATACACTTGATAAATGGAAAGACTTTGAAAAGAAATAAAAGGAACCCCCTAACCAAAAAGGAAGTAAGAAAAAGGTAAAATAAATAAATACATAAAAATAAGGAAAAAAAAAAATTGAGAAACATGAAGAAAAATTTGTAACATCCCGCCACCACACACGCGCAGCAGTTCGGTTGAAGGAAAAAAATAGAAAATAAATGAGATTGTCAAAAATAAACGAAGAGGAACGTTTATGGAAGAAGGGTTACGGGTAACCATTAATAAGTGGAAAAAAATATATATATATAAGCGAAGCGAAAATAGACATGTTAAAAACTTTAGTGTTTTTTAAGTTGATAAGGAAGGAGGGAAATGGTTCTAGGGAAGGATTCTGTAAGTAACGCGGAAGTTTTAAGGAAAACGAAACGAAAAGGACGGTTCGAATAAAAAAAAAAGATAGTTGAAGCTTCTAGATCATATAATGAGAAAAGAGGGGTTAGATTATTTGACACTCACGATACATACTGAATGCAAGACGGAGAGATGGAAACAGTGAGCAACCTACCTAACGAGTATACAGTAAGAGAGTTGTCGGGACAGGAGAAGAAGTCTCTTATATCCGGGTTTCTCTTATATCCGGGTTTGGTCTATTTTGTTTAGGTAAGTATGGCTCTAATTTGGGACCAGAGAAAATATCTCTTATATCCGGATTTCTCTTATATCCGGGTCTCTTATATCCGGATTTCTCTTATATCCGGATTTCTCTTATATCCGGGTCTCTTATATCCGGGTTACACTGTATATATATATGGATAGCAGAACAAGGACTGGAAAAGATAGCAAGGGGACAAATATTGCTTAGAGCTACAAAGGATAGGAAGTTGTGGAGAAATATGATCGCCCACGTCCTGAAGAGACACGACACTTAAGAGATAGTTCTTTTAGAAATAGATCGAAAAATATAAACACATCAAGAAAGAAAGAAAGAAATAATGTGGGAGATGCTTCGTAGGTTAATTGTGCATCTGCCATTTGCTCCAGTGGTTGTTCAAGCCCCACCTATTGCTAGGATCACAAATGCTGTTTTTTTTTTAGACATTGATTGATTAGTTTCTACAGCTTATCAACCCTTTGCAGGTTATTTAAAGTCAGGAAATATTTTTAGATTATAAGAATTTTTTTTTTTTTAGATAATAATGATTTAGTGACACAAGTCTTATTAATTATCCCATGGCTGGGGGAGAAGTGGTGGAGTCATACCTTTCCCAAGGGTATCTGCGCGCAAGGGAATATAACGAACACGATGGGGATTGGAAAAACTCTCCGATTAATAATTCCGAGCAAGTATTCATTACACCACCTGCAAAGCTTACGGCACCTGATATTCCCAAGCGATCACTCATCTAGATACTGACCAGGCTCGACGTTGCTTAACTTCAGTGATCGTACGGGAATCAATGTTTCAATGTGATCTGACCGTAAGCCTCTTTTCAGTGCAGTAAGACCCGCTGTAATCAGAAGATTGGTGTAACAAAATTACTACACCTGTTTGGCATTATGTCATACGAATTTATTCCTAGTAAATACTAAGGAAAAATAGGTAAGACGATTAAAGAAATAGAGAATCAAAGAGAGAGAGAGAGGGGGAGGGAGGGAGAGAGAGTGAAAGTTGATTTGAAAGTGAAGTGAGAAGGACGGGTAGAAAGAAAGAAAGAAAGAAAGAAAGAAAGAAAGAAAGAAAGAAAAGTAAAAGTAAATTAAGGAAAGAAGAGCTGAGATTTATTCACCACCCGACAATGGCAGAATGGTAATTATTAGGTTGGTGCAAAAATAATGTCGTTTTCTCACATGAAGTTGAACGTCAAAAAACGACATTATTTTTGCACCAACCTAATATTTTAGAGTAGGGCAAACTGCACATCCACCTGATACAGCACACGACTTAGTGATATATTATAGTGGATCATTCAGAATTTTCCGTTTCTTTGGCTATTAAGACTGACATGTCTTAGAGAAATGGAGAGGTGCTGCATGGGAGACGAATCCTGTCATCAGAAGAAATTAGATTTGGCACAAAGCCATAGTCATGGGACACCTACTGAGAACTCAACCCTTTAAAAGGTAGTATTGAAGAGAGCAAACAAAGAAGAGAATAAATAAGAAAAATTAGGAGACAGAAAGATATTGAGAATTAATATATTGAAAAAGAGAATTACAAAAAAGGCATGCAGAAAAAGAAAAGTTAAAGAAGTGTAAAGAAGAAAAATAAAATAAAAATGAATATTTAGTAGAAAGATATATCTATCGTCAGTGGATGAGTCTGAAATAGTTTTATCTCTATTGGTGAATCCAACCCGTCCTCCCAGCTATGGGTTAAATAGTAAGACTCGTATCTGGAAAAATAATTGCTGTTCTGAAAAAATTGTTAATACATTATTCACTCGCAAAAGAAAGAAAGAATTAATCTTACTATCCAAAATATGTCTCGGCTTTAACTACATAAAAGAAGTTCAGTATTTACATTAGTCGGACTATTGTCCTCATCTTTGTCGCCATATTTGTCACAACGTTTCGGCCGTTGTACGCTCCGGCCTTCTTCGGGTGGTGTCCTCAAGGACACATGGCACAGTGGATAAAGGCGTTGGTTAGATCCAGTGACAGACCCAAAGAGTGTGAATTCAATACCCGGTTAAGGCAGTGGAGAACTTTCAGAGGGAAAATTAGCAGGAGATAACTGATAACTGACATCCATCAAACATGGCTCGTGGAACTAGAACAGTCTACCCCAGTGATCGAAATAAAGGGTTCAGTTCGAAATTCCAACCACCTGAAGAAGGCCGGAGCGTACAACGGCCGAAACGTTGTGACAAATATGGCGACAAAGATGAGGACAATAGTCCGACTAATGTAAATACTGTACATAATACCTCATCTCAGAAATATAGACAGACTCTAAAAGAAGTTGATTCGCCGTTAAAAACAAATCAGTCAATAAATCAATCAATCAAATCCTGTACTGGTTTCAGGTGTCGATATTTAAGAATATGTGAAAGACAAAATCTTGAAAACTGATCTTCAAGTCAAGTAATTTATCATGCAACACATTTTTCCTCCATTTGGACTTGAGATTTTCTAAGCTAAGAAAACCGAAGAGAAAGTGATCAAAAACAAAAGGAAAGAAAGAAAGTTAAAGTAAAAGAAAAATCCCCCAAATCAAATAGAAACGGAACAAGTTGATTCACTTAAGGTTTGCATCGTCTATAAAATCAGGGACCTTCATTGTTGACTTATGTAGAGTATTTGTTTTCGCTTTAGATCGCTCGAAACGCTCGAATAACCACAGTATCAACCCTCGCCAAGTGTGTCTCGTGTATGGCTAAGAAAGAAAAAAATGATAATGCATTTTAATTTACCATACGATACGTGAACCTAAAAAGTGGTTGAAATATTCAGTTTTCCCACTGATGTAGGAAGTCGATATTTGAACTATAGCAAAAGGTAACGGTAATTTTAGAGGAAAGTAAACATTCACAACTGAAGATTAATGTAACACAATGGTGTATTTTATCGCTTCCTTTACATTTACACATAATGAGAAAAAAGGGCTTGGAGAATTTGATATTCGCAAGACATAAATAGGAATAGGTAGATTCGCCTATCGCCCGGTTCGCATTACTCCCAGGTCTATTGAACAGGTTTATCCCTTGTTTCCTGTTTAGAATTGGGTTTCCGGTTGCTTCTAATGTCTTCTCATTCCCTTTCATTCCTAGTAGCCCCTTGCTCTTTGCTTGGGGTGAAGTGATTAGATAAAAAAATATGTCCGAGAAATTTTCATAGAAAATTTTCGTTCTCCGACAGGAATCGAACCTGTATCGTATACGGAACCGTCATTTCGCGTGACGTGCCTTAACCGTTCGGCCACAGAGAAGGGTCTGGTCAGTAAGGTTGATTTTACTAAAAAAAGAACGTTAAACATATCATAAATGTCTTTAAATAAATTGTCGGACTTTGTCCAATTCAAAAATATATGACGTCATTTGTTTACATTTGATACGCTAGAGCAGATATGAATAGAAGAGGTTCATGAAGATTTAAGTTTAAAGATAGTAAAATCGACCTTGCTAACCGGACGCTTCTCTGTGGCCGAACGGTTAAGGCACATCACGCGAAATGACGGTTCCGTATAGGATACAGGTTCGATAAAAAAATATATTGAAGGCAAAAAGTGGAAGAAGGAATCAGCTAGTAACTTATCTAACGTACTTTTGTGACTAGATGGCAGAACATGGACAGAGCAGGACAGTAATGGGACAAACATTACATAGAGCTACAATGGATAGAAAATTGTGAAAAGCTATGATCACCTATGTCCTGAAAGGACACGGCACATAAAAGAATGAGAAGCTATAGTAAGTAATAAAATCTCAAGAGAACACCAGGTTGAATAGAGAAAGAAAAATGAAAAAGAAGGAAGGACATGTTAACAAGGAAGATTTATTGGCATGACCAAGGGACCTAACAAAAAGAAGAGAAAGATTTTAAAGGGAGAGCAAGGGAGAGGAAGACGTGTATGAAAGGGAGAAATAAGTAAGGGAGAGAAATTTGATAAAGAAAACGTAAGTCGTGACAAAAATACAAATCATCTTTCCTGGCTGATAGGATACGAACCGGATGTCTTTATTCCTTGAATGGTGCCGACGCCAGAGACAGCTGTCGTTAGTCGACACTTCTAGAGTAGAGAGACGAGTTAGCTTTCATTATATGAATAACAACTCTATTTCACTTCACTGAGCTTTATTTATGAAGCCTTTACCATCACTCAAGGCTAGACTGAGAGCGAGGGGATAGTAATAGGAAGATAGGGTTAAGCCAATATTTCAAGTTGTGTTGGCCTGTCTAGCGAGAAACTCAACATTCGAGATCTAGGCCTTTACCTTGGTTTGAACACTGATCTCTAGCGTTGATGTAAACATAAATTACTTAATTCATAAGACACATTTTTCCATCCTATTTTGTCCTCATAATACATATAACGTGGCTATAAATAGTTTTTATCCCTATTGGGGGGTGGGGGTCATCAGTTCTCTTTTTATTTGAGTGATGGGGTCATTTTAATAAACGACGCACAAATGCCGACCTTTGAGAGATATGATTCGCAACTTATCAGATGAATCATTAAGAGAGATGAATTAGACCACACACACACACACACACACACACACACACACACACACACACACATGTAAAAGAACTAAAAGACTAAAATGCAGACGTTCATAACATTAATTTAAAAAAGGGCTCAATACAAGAGTAGAGCAATAAATATTTATTATAAACTGTTGCATTAGAACACACTAGTTACTACTACAAAATTGCATATTTTGTTTCGACGTTTAAAATGTTTTTATCTAAAATTACAATGTATGAAACATCACTTCTTTTTACATTTTTTGAAAACTTTCCATAAAAGGCAAAAAAACAAAAAACATTAGAGTAAAAAGAGGAAGGAAAATAAGGACGGTCGATGGAAGGGCTCTCAGAAGCCGGGGATTTGGAAACATCAAACTCAGTATCAACAACGGTAACCCCGTCACAATCAGTGTGTTGGTCGTGGACAGTGCGTTATTTGGTTTTGATCTACTCCTTGGGATGGACATTATTAAGGAGGTGGGCGGCGTACGCATCACAAAGGCGGGCGAAGTCAAGTTTTCTGATCCGCCCATCTGTGCTACTTTGAAGATCAACGAGCCCGACTTTAGCGCAGAGTTCGACCAAAGGACGAAGACATGGATAACACTGTGGAAATGGTCGTAAAATAACCCACCAGAAAAGCTCCAGAACTGAGTGTCAGAGTATTCGGTGCACGAACGCGTCAAGGAAGAACATTAGCATAGATTCTAGTCATTGAAGTAGATTTTTGCTAACTACATTTCGGTAATTTTTCTTCGGTAGATCGCACACAAAACACGAACTTTTATTTCGAGGTAACTGATTATCTCTTTCACTACTACACATTTCTAATTTATTTCTACATGCTTATACCGCATAGTAGTTTATAGAACAGTAAAAAACGTAATAAACAAATTAAAAAATCTGCTCTATGTTCTGGACACATGGCCCAGTGGATAAAAACGTTCGTTGAATCCGAAGAGTTGTGAGTTCAATACCTGGATAAAGCAGAGGTGAACAACAAACTAAAAAACAAACAAACAAAACAAACAAGCAAAACAACTTGGAGAGTTGAGTTAAAAAGGAGATAACTGATACTGGGATACCCGGAAGAAGCATAGCACGTTGAACTCGAACAGTCAACCCCAGTGGCTCAGATAAAGGGTTCAGTTCGAAATTCAAGTCGCCTGAAGAAGACCGGAGCGTACAACGGTCGAAACGTCGTGAATATGGCAACAAAGATGAGGATAACAGTCCGAACAATGTAAATAGTGTAAATAATTACAAATACCTTATCTCAGAAATATAGACAGATATTGGCTGACAATTTGTTGTGAAAATACCTTCACCTCGAAGATTCATCACTGCCACCATAATTCTTCATTCGCCACTCCTCGTTCAGCATCAAACGCTTCACTACTACGATTGACATCTCGACCTCTGACAGGTCAGAACATTAACAACTACGTGTGAATTTTTGCTGTATCCCTTTACCAAGGATATATTTAACTTATCAACTAGTGTGAATCCCACTTCCACATGAACATTTTACTCTATCTAGCTTTCTTTTTTTTTAATTAGGCGCTAAAAATCCTTTCTTTACATTAGTGTTTTCTTACATACATTTATTATAAAACAAATTCCTTTGGTTCAATTTCATAGTGTAAAAGAGTCCTTTTTTCTTATGCACATAATGAACAGGTTAATTTTTTTTAATTTTAATTTTTTCCATTCAGGAAAATTACCATACTGTATAAAACGTCATTTTTTTTTTTAGAAAATAGCAATTTGATATCAAAACGTTTCGGAGTTTACAACACGGATTCGATCGCGCGATATTTGTACACATAGAAATATTTAGGTCATTCTCCAGTGACACTTTTTTTCAGTGAAGTGTGACATTTGGGGTGATCTGAGACAGTAGCGTGATATGAAAATCAGGAATTCACCGCCAATATACAGGATCAATACAATTTCAAAGTAATTTCAAGTTCATATTAACAAATCTGTCAACACAACATAATTCTCTTTATTAAAAATCTTTCAAAAAAAAATATATACTTTTAAGAAACTTTATCTGAGGAAGATTAACTAATTTAATTTTTAATTAACCCGAATTAAAACAAATATTACTTACTTTCGGTTTAAATCGCAGAAAAGAATTTTTAAAACGGAGGTGGGTGTTTTTGTGAGCTGTTGTAACATCTATCAATAACCTGATGTTTGCGAGATTTATGTAAGGGGGAAATACGTGTAGTAGAATTACGTGACGAATACAAAATAAACGCGTTTTTTATATTGTTTGTTTTTTTAACTACAAAGTACTCATAAAAATTTTAAATATTTTTAACATTTTAATATTTTACTGAATTCTTAGGTACTTAGGCTTTATAAAAGTCTTACTTAAAAAGATGATTGTTGAGGAAATATCAGAAATTATCAATAAATTTTAAATTTACTATAGTTACCACTGTTATCTTTTAATAATGCATGGACATCCGTAGTTACAAAAATCGGCACGCTTACACTCATTCTCTCTCTTTCTAGCTCTCTCATCCACACACACACACACACACACACACACACACACACACACACACACACACACACACACACACACACACATTCAAAATTCTTTTTAAAATACTGGAGGTCGCTGAATTCAAGTAAGCTTTTCTATTTATGATTAGTAAATATACTTTTTATTTAATGACAATATAGCTTGACCGCTACAAATTAATAGAGAATTTTAAAAGTTTATAAATTATTCTAATTAAAATTTAAACAAAAAATAAAATAATTCTTTTAAAAATTCATTAATCATCGTAAAAACTTTTTCCTAAGACAATAGTATTCATAATATATCTGATTCATAAAAGCAATTAAAAGAATTTCTAATTAAATAATGTCTTCATTTTATAGCATTTTTTTTTACCATTCAGAGCAGATTTTCTGTAACTGGGGTCCCTGTTTGACCAAATATATTTTATGATTTAAATTCTCCAAGGACTTGTTCTTATGACTAATACAAACATTAAGCAGTGCAAAAAAAATCTGTTTTTTACACTGCGAAATTTATTTAAAAATGCTATTATTTTTTTACATATATTGTCATGCATAACAAATATACTGATGATGAAATTTGAATTTTTATGAGTCATTTGTCTTTCATCCTAAAATGTATCTAAGAAACAGTACATTTAATTTTAGTTTAGTTTACCGTTAAAAAGCATAGAATCGGAGCAAACGTAGTATTTTATATTGCAGAACTAATGAAAAATACTTTAAGAACCCTGTTATGTAAAGTTAATGTCATAATTAATTTCAACAAATTTAATCTGATATTTTTAGATATTGTAAACGAGGTGTACAAAACATTAACACTAACCTTACTGTTAAACCACGCATTTTTAAGTCAGTTTTTCTAGGTACTTCCATAACCATAATAAATTATATTTTTATGGCAAAATAAGTTAGCATAACAATAGTTACTTTATTTCTAAACAATAAAATACAAAAATTACTTTCATGTTTATTTTGTTTCATTTCATATTTCTGTTCCAGAATTCATAGTTTCGATATGGTTTTTGTTTCATTAAAGCTGTTTTAACGCGGATAATTAATTCAGATTAAGATTCAAATACGATTTCGTACACCCTTGTTAACGAGGTGGGAAAAGATAGATCAGAAGAAACAACAAAAGATCTTAGTCAAGAAAAATATACCAAGATAAAGAGGATTAAGTTTTCGAGCCAAATTAATTATGATGTTAATCGCTAATTTTTTCTTTGAATTTCTTAAGCTGACTAAAGCAGCAAATTACCACAAACCGCAAACCCAAACCTAAACTAAGTCTTAGCTCCCAATGGAACGACGAAATTTGTGATAGGCCTCCAATTCTGACCGAGAGATACACTGTGACTTGGCCTTTAGTAAAGAATGTTATGTAAATGGCCTAAGCGCGTTAACTTTTACTCCATAAAACAAGCGACCTATATAATATAAATAAAGACGTCGTTAACTCAAGGTAAGTTAGAGCGAAGTAGCGGCCAATAAATGAGCGTGCAAGTAGATCGGAGTGAGGCATTAATTTTTTTTATTCGTCTGTTCTATTTCTTCTGCTAGCAAATGAAATTGAACCGAGACTGACCTGGTCGTCATACTGGATTAGATCTTAGTAAGCGATTGAGTCTGGCGGATAGGCGGGAAGATAAGGTTCCGAAATATCAACTGATAGTCATCTTGGCTAAATATGATAGGAAAGCAGATATGAAGGCACATATGCAAACGACGAAATCCTTCGCAAAATAAATAAAGATTAGAATAACGACCAGCAACACACACTCATAATGGCGCCACAAAATAAAAAGTAGTGGCGGTGGAAGAAGGGTAAATCTGATATGAAATTTTAAAGATTTCTGATTTTTTATGTGATCCTTTCATAAAATGAATATATTTTATAATTATATTGTTCTATACCGTAATATTTTTTTGTTTTGCTTTGATTTTAAATAGTTTTTTCTTTATTTGTATTTACTTTAATTAAGGGGAGAAAGTGTTTGTGGGAGAAAAAGGAAGAATTTACTCGCAATTCGCATTCTTTAATTCATTTAACTCCACATTTTTACATAATTTTGAATAAACTCCTTCTTTCGTATTTTTCAGTATTTTCTTAGAAATTCGCAACCATTAATTCCGCATTTTCTGTCATCAAACGAACAACTATGTTGCGGGCCGGTGTATGCGATGAGAAATAAAAACGTGTGTCTCCTGAAATGCCCACAACAAACATGGCAGACTCGGGATGTGAGTCCATGTAAAGAAATGAGACGAATATATATGTACAAACAAATGATAATGTATTAACAATAAATGGTTACAAGTGACAAGGACAAAGATATGATATGTGATATGCGAAATCGATTCACTTGAAAACAGTCAAAATTGCTCATTCGCATTCTTTCGTTCCGAAATTTCAACAATTTTTGAGTCTCCATTCGGCTTCTTTAATTCGCATTTATTTCTATTGCATTATATTGTTCCTTTAAAGTATGAGACTTTTTCAGGATATAAGACTTACATAAAAGTTTTAGAGGCTAATACCTTGAAAAACAAACAAAAAACAAAACAAAGGTATATGAAGTTTTCTGATTTATTTTGAAAATTAATAGCTGTAATGATTTTTAACAAATGAAACAGCTAATCGCAATATCATTGTCATAAATTGAAAATAAAAAGACAAATTTAATCTTCTGTTTTGTCAACCTTTGAAGCGACGGCATAATAGAATCATGTAGTAGTAGTCTGTAGTGGACCGGCGGTGTGAGAATGGAAGAAGAGAAGATGAATTATCTCTGGGTTAAGACTTCGATGGCCGGTCCAGCTACATAAAAATGTTGGACTTTAATGGAGTCCAAAGAAACAAACAAGACCGATATATATGTATGCGAACAAATATATATTAACAAACAGGTTAAAACACGAATTACAAATACATCATTTAAAATATGAATAAAGCGTTAGTGTCTGTATGGAAAGTTATTGTGTTGTGCGTTGAATTGAAATGTCCGTACGGTTGTCAATTTTGTTTTAGCGTATTCCGTGAACATGGGAAACGCTGGTTGTGTGTGAGAGTTCACATACTGGAGATGTTAAGAAAAGGTTTTTGTACCTCGCACCACGTGCGAGGTTGCTGGCCTCAAGAGAGGCAAGTTTGGCCGCACGTGGACGAAGCCGTGGAAAGAGGGAGAGGCGAAAGGTCTGCCCGTATTTATACTCCCGGGAGAGAGAGACCCCTGGTGACGGGTTAAGAAAATGAAGAGGAGCTAACTGCGACAAGTCTTTTATATTAGCCGTGATGGCGGACTTTATCTAGTCCTTCGTATCATAGCGACACTAGTTGGTCTTCCTCTTGACGGTATATCTTAGCAAACAAGATTACTCGGATTAATATATTTCCGAAATTATTCAGTTCATTCTCTCGCTTTATGATGATGTATCAAACTTTAGACTTGTGCCAGATTTAATTAGCTGCGGATGCCAGAAAGTTCCGTAATTACAATTCAATGGCCGGTCTGTGAACGATGGATAATGTTACTGCAGTTATTGTGTTAATGTTATGACTGATACATTTATCTATACTACAAAAGGATGACCCATAACATATCTTTTGGTGCATGTTAATAATAGAGAAGAGGCAACTTTAAATGATATCTGAGAATTATTGGCAGAAACACTTAGTACACAGCACAAGTAAACTGCAGTTGAGATTACAGAGCCCACAACTCGGCACTGCAGATAATTGCGAACTCTATGATCTTTTCCATGGCAGTATAATATGTATCTCGCCAGGGCTACATACAGTTTTGCATTCAAAGTGACTCTTCTCCTAGACTGGTTGCCAACCATGGCTAGAGACCACAGTCTGTCCTGTGGCTCCAAAGTGTGACGCTCTATAAAAATGCGAAAAGTGATTTCTCTATTGGATTTTTCTATTGGAATCGAACAGCACAAAAACATAAGAATGCTATGGTGACATAGCGGTTAAGATCGTTTCAAAATCAACTTGTAAAAGATCTTTCTTGTTGATTTGAGTGGAACTCTCTACTAGGCTGAGATTAAGTGTCGACCCACAAAATGTGTTATCTTTTTACAATAAATAAATAAATCCAATAGCACTATCAGAATACGACGCAAGAGAATTTTATTCCCACGTAGTAGGTTTCACTGCGTCGAACTGGCTTTGAGATCGTATCGATTAAAATAAAAACAAGATCTCAATCCTAAAGAGAGCTTTCTCCGCTAACCGACAAATTGTCCAGACGGCAGGCTCCATTTATCTCTTCTAGCCGTCTTTCAGAACCTCACTCTCTTTCCTCGTTAAATGTTGGCTTTCACAAACAGTTCACTGAAGAGCAAAAGACAGTCGCCTGCTTTCATCTTCCAAGTGTCTGTATCCGGATTTCATCGACTCCCAACTCATCTGCATAGCCTTGGTCTAAGCGTGAACATAATCACGTATATAAGTTGAGTGGTTTATCATGATAATCTATCAAAACAGATGGGTTATACTATTTGCAGTATACTTATATTAAATAACAAGTTTGTTGTTTTTTTAAATTTTTTTTGTACTAAACCCGATACTGCTAAAATATCACACTATACCAACAAGTTATTCTTTGACCTAAAGAAAGAAAAATAATGAATCAATATATTGGAAGTGAAATCATTTAGCCCTTAATCGTAAGGAAAAGGTTTTATGGATATGTATATCAAGTATGTAAAAAAAAACAAAAAACAAATAAAACGACGGTTCACCTTTTTAAAAGGTAGTTTTTATTCCTATTTTCACTATAATTATATACAAAAACTATAAAAATGAGATTTTAACATTTTAAAATGATAAAAATAAAGAGAAAATGACAGTAAAACAAATGTTAGGTTTCTAAATGTAATAATTGCTAACAGTATGATAGTCTTTGAAGCATTATATGCACAAGTGAGTTGTGTATTCTTTACACCAACTTGTCATCATTTTTCGCCTATTTTCTCTTTGAAAAGTTTTTGGCTTGTTCTACCAGTTTTATTTGTTAGTAAACAATGTAGGAAATTATGTAACCTCCTGGTTCATAGTTAATGAATCCCAGAATTGCCAGTAATTTGTGTTTTTCTTTCTGAAAATATTTTAAAAAAGTATATTGAATTTTAGCTTAGTTTACCATTAAAAGCATGAAATAGGAACAAACGTGATATTTTATACCACAAAATTAAACAAGACTCATTTATTAAGAACGTTGTTACGTAAAGTTCATGTCATAATTAAATTTAATCTGATATTTTTAGATATTGCAAACGAGTTGTACAAAACTCTGCTGCTAAACCACGTATTTTTAAGAGTACCTTTTTCTTGATACCTTTATAATCATAAAAATTATATTTATGACAAAATAAGTGAGCCTTTACGATTATTATCCGTTTCTTAACTAAAGCTTTTAACTCCCTAAACTACATTTAAACAAAGGTAAATGTTCATTATACCCGAAAATAACAAATTATGTTACTGTCTACCACTCTCATTAATCCCAGTAGCCGTAAAAAGCAGGTTTAGAGAGAAAGATAGAGAAAAGCAAATTATGCAAGACTGTGGTACAACCAGTAAATAAGACCGAACCAGTTAATGTGAGTTATACAGAAAACAATTTATTAGACAGGTACCTCTTATTCACAAGACTTCCTTCCGGTACCAGAATGTTGATTGGGATTCTCTTCGTAACCTTCTTTGAGTCGCCCCTTGGATTGATATTCTTAACCTTCCTATTGATAATTGTGTCAGTTAGGTTACTACTTGGGTTAAAGCCACTATCAATGCTTTTGTAACTTCTCGGAAATACCAGGTGAAACCACAATCTTCTCCATATTTCATGCTGGTTTGTTCAGCCGCTATAGCCCACATGAATCACTTTTTCCGAATATACAGCGTGACATTTCCGATCACAACAGACGCCTAGTCGTTACGGTACGTAATAATTTTAAAGTGTATTCTTTTTCTAATAGGATGAGGCACACTAAAGCCTCTAATAACTTTGGCCCTCGTGATTACTGGTGGCTCTTTAATAGTGTATTAATATAAGAATAAGTTTTCTATTCTCCCTCTCTTCACTCAGTTTGCGGTGTTAACACCTTCCGTTGATAAAGCAGAATGTTTTGCCTTTAAATTCTCTTCAAACTCTACTCTTGACTCATCTGGTATATCCTTGCCTGACTTTCCACTGAGAACTGAGTCTCTGTTTAGTGATATTCATATAAGTCCTTCCATGGTTTCTGCTATCATCTCCAATCTGGATCCCCACAAAGCATCTGGACCTGAGGGTAATAGTTTTTAAGGTATGTGCTCCCAAACTGGCTCCTGTTCTCTCTAAACTGTACAGTAAATGCCTCACTACCTCTTGGTTTCCTGCTTGTTGGAAATCCTCATCTGTTGTTCTAGACTAAGAATTCAGGTGAAACATCTGAACTTCAAACTATTAGCCTATTAACCTTCTATCCCCTTTTGGCGAACTACTAAAGGCCCTAATCAACTCTGAATTGGTTAAGTATCTCACATCACAGGGCCTCCTTTCAGACAAGCAATATGACTTTTGCTTATCTAGGTCAATTGCTGATTTACTAACGATTATTGCTGAAAGAGTTTATCAAGCTTTAGTGGTGAAACTCGGGTTGTTGCTTTGTACATCTAGAAAGCGTTTAACAGGATTTGGTATAGCGGTTATCTTCACGAGTTGAAAAGTATTTCTGAATTTTTTTAACTGATTCAGTCTTATTAAATAACGTCCTGAACGGCCACTCTTCCAGATCTTTTTGTACTAATATAGGTGTTCCCCATCCTTGGATCTAATTTGGTCTTAATTTTCCTCAATGACCATCCTGATGACATCAGTTTTCAACTTGATATCTATGCTGATGACCATTTACACCTGTCTCAATGGTAAGTCTGATCAGTTCGCTAATATTACAAATTGGTAGTTGATCTAAAAAATGACGTACAGTCTGGTGTAAACTGGGGCAAGGAATACCATGTTAATTTTAACGCCCCCAAAACGTAACAATAGTTAATGAATAGAATCATCTGAGAAACTCCGTTCTGCCTTCCATCAGCATGTCGGATGCTAACCTCCAGGAAAGTGACTCGTTGCGCCTTCTTGGGCTAACTTTCTCGGTTAACATGAAATGGAGAGATTATATTGAATCCATTGCTAGGTCTGCTGCTAAGAAGGTTTGTTCACCGTATCGTGCTAGACAATTTTTCTCTCCAGAATCTATCTTACATATTTATGAGTCTACCATTCGTCCATGCTTTGAATACTGCTGCCACATGGTGCGGTGCTTCTGCTATATATTTAGAGATTCGTGATAAAATCCAAAGAAGAATCTGCATTATTATTGGTCCTGATATTTTGGCTTCAGTCATTTCCCCACCTTTTCTATAAATACTTTCATGGTAATTGTTTGGATAAACTCTTCGCTATAGGACCTAAACTTTATGAATTTAAGCATAGTACTAGATTGACGGCAATTCACAGTTGTATAGGCTAGATGTAACCGTAAGTTCTATACCAACAGTTTGTTTTTTCGCATTTCTTGCTTTTGTAACTGTCTTCCGGTCCCATGCTTCCCAGCCGACTTTTATCTTAAAAAAATTTAAATGTAATGTAGACTACCGCGAAACCAATGAGAATCGCACGTGGAGCGATATATATAAAAAAGCTCCCTTTTTTCTCTGTCAGGACATTGGTCACGAGAATCGGCTTCTTTTTCATCGGTTCGTCCCTGTAGATGTATATTGTGTTAACGTCTCCCAAAATGCAGCCTTCGAAAACCAGGACACATTTCACCGTCCTGAAAAAGAACTCATACAATTGCGCACTTTTTATACGCCAAACAGACATTTCTTATTATTTATTTATTTAGTTATTTAATCATTTCACTCCATGCAAGGCAGCAAAGAGAATATGACCAAGGGTTTACTGAGCGTAAAGGAATAAGAAAAAAGAGAAATATTATTAAGGAGCGAGAACGATAAAAGAGTAATCAAGAAGACAGTAGATAGCGACTGACTATTCAACATGCAATTACAGTTTTTCTTTAAGATTAACATCTTACTGTTTAACGATAACTGTGATATATCTTTAATTGGTACTTTATTTACTATACTCCCAATATGTTTAACTACCAATATATCTATATTGCTAATTGTGCTGTACGTTCAATATGTCTACCCTATTATTATTGCGATTTTTAGTTTACGGACAGAACTACAGAAAATGATTTAAGACTTGACAAGAAGTTAAAATGGTTGATTCTCCTTGGAAACCTATTGATAATGAACTCCACTTACCTGGCTTCTGTCCATTGTTTACCTTTCAAAGCTATAGTGGGATGAATACGCCGGTAACAATAAAAATGGCTTAGTTGTGTTTAATTTTAAAAGCGCGGGAACCAAGTGGGAGGCAAACAACAATAAACAACGTCACGACAATCATAACAAACAATAAAAGAAAATACTGAGAATAAAAGCAACTTGAATGTTGCGACCTTTCCAATAATAGCTCTATTCTCAATTGGAAGCTGTTATTAGTAATACACAGATGTTTTATGAGACAGTTTCTGTATGAAAAGGCGACTAGAAAAGAATATATATATATATATATATATATATATATATATATATATGAGACTTCTTCTCCGGTCCCGACAACTCTCTTATATCCGGGTTACACTAATAATAGTATATATATATATATATATATATATATATATATATATACATATGAGAGAGAGACAGAGACACTGAGAGAGAGAGACAGACAGACAGACAGAGAGGGAGAAAGAGAGGGAGAGAGAGAAGAGAAAGAGTGAAAAAGAGATCGAGATATCGTGTTAGTGACGATTTTGTATCTTGATAAACACAATGTCGCAATTTATCTCTTGAAGACATACACCTGCAAAGTAAGATCTCTCAAGCTAATCTTGCAGACAATTTATTCTGTAGTGATTTCCTTGATTAGTGCATATGAGTGGTGCAAAACTAAGCTAAGCTTAGTTAGTAAATATCTATCTATGGGGACGTTTCGCAAACTAGTTTGGCAAATCCTTGCTATTGTAGTGAATTTCATTTTTACTTCATTCCCTACACATGTGGTTTTTAGTCACACGAATACAGAGATTTCCACATTACAGCTCACCAAATTATTTTATTTCTTTGTTTTTATAACATTCCTGTTTTGTTCTAAATCATATCTTGCTAATTGCATAAAAAAATCTAAATAAAAATTAAAAGTTTAATTTTATTCGTTTTAAAACTATTTTTTCTTGGGTAAAAAATACATTATTTTTTATTCATTATTATTATTTTTTATTTATATTATTATTTTTTATTTATTATTCTTTATGTAAAATATATTATGTGGCACTCATAATGAAAATTTGGAAGCTAGGCTAAGATTTGCAAATGACTATATGTGCGTGTACGTAACGGGCGCGTGGGCGAATGGCTACGACTAGGAGACCTGGGTTCGATTCTCACCATAGTCGCGACTTCTTGTTAATATTGGCCTAGAGTGACGATCCCAGCATGTGGTAGTAATGGGAAGTGCCTGAAAACCATACCACAGTTGACCTAAGCCTTGTATGTAAAAATGGCTATACGAAACTGTTCGGGAGCCGTCGATGGTTGAAAAAGTAAATATGTGTTGAGTAAAATAAACTCACTGTTTTACCACTATTTCTAGCATTGCTTTGGCCTTGTGTCAGACTAAACTTTGTAAATATTTATCCTTGATTTGGCCTTGTATTAGACTTAGCTAGTTTGGATAATAAATGATAAACAAATTTAGCATGCTGCTTCGCCGGCCATAGTATTGGTGTAAGCCAAATGGATTACAAAACCTGGGATTTTTTCTCTTAATTCACTGCAAAATATTAATTCACCCCAAAATAAAAATAATTCATATTTACTAAAATTTACACCAAAAAAACAGCAACAACCAAACTTTAATTTAAAATTTATAGTTTATAACGGGTGTCATGATAAAAGTACGCAAGTGTAGGGTTTAAGAAAGCTTTATTCAACTGAAAATGCAAGGTTCGCGTATAGTGTCCTTTTATAGTCCCAGTAAACAGCGGCTATATTCTTTGACCATAAATAAATAAATTTTTATCTTAGGGAAGTCGTGACCCTTGGAGCTAGTTTCCTTTCCTTTTTTTTATCTTATTGATTTTCAGCACAAATTTCTAAGTCGAGGGCTTACGACCATATCACGTTGAAACATCGGTTTTCGTACGAATACCGAAGTTAAGCAACATCGAGTGTGGTCAGTACCTAGGTGGGGGGCTGCTTGGGATTACCAGTGGTTGTAAGCTTGGATGTGCGGGTGGTATAACTGATAACAGTTCGGAATTGGAAATCGGAGGGACGTGTTCCAATTTCAGTTGGGTTCAATATATTCACTTACACGTAAATACACTTGGGAAAAATATTAATCCACCTCTTCTTCCTTGGCTTTGTTTTAACTAGTATGACTTATATCAGTAAATCATTAGTGTTTTAAAAAAATATTACAATCTAAAATATTTTCCGGCTTTAAATAACGTGCAAAGGGTTGATAAACCTTAAAAAACAAACCCATCAATCTAAGTCGAATCCCCGTTGCTAAAGTAACGTAAAGTAGGAATAAAAATGTAACTTCCAATTCAATTTTTACTCACATCCCTCTCCCGGGAGACCAACATTTATGGAAAATGACTTAATTCAAGTTATGTTTCGTACGGAGAATGTGTGAAGGCGGACGACTGACGACTAACCAGCTGCTTCGGGTAGATGGAGCTCGACAGCCCAGGAAGTCAGTTCATCTAGGGGAAGGAAGACCATGATTTTAAACCTCCGCTGTCTTGCGATCATCAAAACACAGAAAAGGCAATGGAAGTAAAGTAAATCAAGACAGAAAACCTGGAGTGGAGCCCCGAAGGCTGTTGGCAATTTTCGACAACTTCTGTAGCCAAGCCGACCTCAATAATGCCGTGTATTCCTTTGAATCTTGTCGATACGGCCGAGAGCGAAGTGGGGGCATGTAGTTTGGGCAGCACACATATAGCATCTCCCAAGCCCTGAAAAGGTCACTTAAGTCTCACTACCAACGGACTGATCTTTGACCAAACAGGGCGCTACCTTTATCTCGCAACATAAACTAATAAAATATTTACCAAGTTTATCTTATATTAGCTGAATTGATTAAGGCATTGAATGTTGGGGTCTCAGGATATGGGATGCAAATAAAAATTTAATTGGAAACTACTTTTTTCATTCCTTGGTGCCCTGCTGCATGAAAGTGCATAGAAAGTTAATCCTGCAGACCATACTAGTGGCATCGCACTTATGGTCATGTAAGTATAGGACGAAATTTAGCTCAGTAAATGAATGCAACAGAACAACAATTACTTCCAAATGTGTCCATTTGGTAAATTCTTTAACTCTTGTAATAATCTTACCTTTTTTTAAATTTTTTAATGCTATGTTCATTCAGGATGTAAGTGATCATGGCTCTCCAGAGGCCCCCTTTTCTTTATTATCTGTGAATTGCCATGTTTTCTCGGGAAATACAGCGGAGTGGTTTCCCGATGTCTTCTCCACTTTTTATTATTATTATTTTTTTAAAATATAGTACTTCTTTTTCTAGACTGGCTACCAGAGATCCAAGTTAACTCTAGTATTTAACCCATAGCTGTGTTTTGTGGGAGGACAAATGACTTCATTACTTTCCACGCGGGGTATCAGTGAGATGAGCACGTAACAGACACTACCACTTTCTGCGCCGGAGAGCCTTGGCGTGAGGTAATGATCAGTGAAACTGGTATGATTGACCATTACTATTGAGCAATGACTTCAGTCCTTAGAGTACTCCATACAAAATTCAACATTAAATAACCCAATAGTACTTGACATGTCAACAAAACCTACAAACAACCAACCACCTAATTTCGGTGCCGATAACCGTTACGGTTCCCACCCTTTCAAAATATCTCATAAGTTTTAAAGTTAAGTCTGATGTTGAAATTTTGTGTTTTTGCACTTTCAAGAATTGCTTTTTGCGTGATTTATAAACATTTATAAATTTCTGTATTCTGAATTAAATAATAAATGAATTAATTTCAGGATCAGTGCAAGTATAAACGTTTAAAAAAACTGATTACATTCAAACAGGATATTGGAAGTACAGTGTAACCCGGATATAAGATACCCTGATATAAGAGAAACCCGGATATAAGAGAGATTTTATCTAGTCCCAAATTAGAGCCTGTGTTAATGTATATAAAATAGACCAAACCCGGATATAAGAGAAACCCGGATATAAGAGACTTCTCCGGCCCCGACAACTCTCTTATATCCGGGTTACACTGTACTTTATGAGGAAGTATGACTGTGTCTTGTACTTTGCCCCACTGTAATGATGCATATATTATCGTCGCATCAGTGTAAATCAAAGCGTTAAAGATTAAAATATTTCGAACAGATGTATAAGAAAAAAGATCATGTAAAGAGAATTTCTTGTTAAGTACCAGGATTGTCATTGTCACTGCTTTTTTTTTTGTTTTATTTATTTATTTATTTTCGATAGTCATTTGTTCGCTTTCTGGTGTCTTTAACTGTATAGTTTTTAAATTATTGTGTCTTGACTGTATCTCTACAAGAAATACATGTTTACAAGATTTATTGAAACAACTGCTAATTGCGTGAATGATTTAAGAAAGTTCTTTTTACAAATAGAAATCGGACAATAACCAAGTAAAAGTGTAGCTTTAAAGGCCTCGCTTCACTAATTCATGTTACAGTACTTAGGAGATTAGTTAGAGTACAATTTTTCTATTTCCCACGAACGCTTTCTCCAGTTTGAAATATCGCCAGAACGAGACTTCAGTGTGCATTCAGGACTGTATTTGTATAAATCAAAAGAAACAGAAACACATTTCAAAGGCCTCACAAACTTTCGTTACGGCCATTATCCTCACAGAAAATCCCCTTGGTAAATATTTGATTTCAACAATACTTCTAATCGTAGTTCAACTTACTTTGAAAAGTGACATACTAATAATGCCCGTCTGTCACCCCGTGTGGTGTTAAAACTTACCTCCCCAGCCTGGAGAGCTAAACACTTGCTTACTCATTTGTTGTCCAGCCGTTTTGACTAAGGTCACGTGATATTTTGAATGCTGCTTATCGTTTATTTGTTAGTATTGCTTTTCGCTCTGTTTTTTTTTTTTTTTTTTTGTTACTTGGGTGCAACACTTGAGACAAGGAGGTTGGTCATGACAGATATTTTCCCCAGCTGATGCTATCATAAAGACGAAACAAAACAATGTACAGAGCGAAAAGATAAACCATGAATGGAGCTAACAACAATATGATGACTGTTGTTATCACATTTATCTTGGATACAAGACAATTTGACTTTAAATAAATTCACATGGTCGCATGAGTTTTTTTCAAACAAGAGATAGTGTAGTGATAGTACTGAGTTCTATGCAATGCGACACGTTACTCGATTATTTTTTGAGAAGTGTCTCGGAGGGGAATCAAAACACATCTACACGTAAGCAACCAATCTGCCACTGGGTGGCATGCCGCTAGTGTTTACCGCTGGTCGCTTGCTGTCGAACCACCGGAGTGTTCGTCTCGGCAATGTTTCCGCTTGCGGATCGCTAGTGGCCCACCGTTGGCCCGCCGGTGGCTGCCACCAGAAGACCGGTGGCTGCTACCAGAAGACCGCTGGCGTCTTGCATGTAGGGTACGGCATTTTGCGGTTTAAGAGGGAGAATGAGAGTAAAGAGAGAGTTTGTGAACTTTCTTTTCATACTGTTTCATACAACAACCATACCAGCCGAGCGTTAAAATAAGTCTCCTGGCAGATAAGCTGGAGTAATCTCACATTAGTAATCTTATAATATCACAGTCAAGATTGAACTTAAAATATAATATATATAAACTGGTTTACTCGGACTAATGTCAAAAGTGGATCATTGAAATCTAGTGCAATTTATAGCAGGCCTTCTGTCTGTGAGAACAGATTTCGTCATTTCAGTCAGATATTTTTTTATCAACATCAGTGGAGCGATGGAAGAGGAAACCAAAACCCTTCCCTCATAAACACTGGCCATGGCCCACAGGTCAATGGCATGCCGACATGTGAAAGTAATTAAATGCATTTTTTTTACTCGCATGTATTTGAGTCTATTTTTGTGGGAGGGGGATTATGTGTGTTTGTGTGTGTGTGAGCGCGCTCATGCTTGTGTGTTGGTAAGTAAAAACGCACGTTTGTATATTTTTGTTTCGTGTCCCTGCATGTGTGCATCATGGAATCGAGGGGAATGAACTTGAGATCTTTTGTGTGTGTGCGATAAGTACATCCGAAACGACTCAGAAAGTACCGAGTGGGTGTCTGTATGTATATGTACAGTGTGCTTATTTATGTATGTGCTTGCGCAGAACTATGAGAGAGGGTGAGAGAAAGTGCTATATATATATATATATATATATATATATATATATATATATATATATATATATATATATATATATATATATATATATATATATATACTGCGAGCTTCTCCGAAGACTTATACAACGTATAAGGAAGAAAAACGGAGCAATACGTACTCGTGTATCTGCAGGGTGTTTTTACAAACAGTCTCAAAATACTTAATTCTATTAATCTCCGGGTACACTGTGTGTGTGTGATTTATTTTTGGGACACTTTATGCTTGTGTGTACTCATATGGTTTTGTGTATTATCTAGTGTTTATTTTTTAGTTAGGTGCTTTAAATGTATCAGTTCATGAACGCATGCAGATTTTTTTTTTTTTTTTAAGCGTATCACCCCAAGCAAGGCTGGAGGCCATTATCACGCAAGGGGTTAAAGAAGGGTTGGAGGAAGAGCAGATAGGAGTGGTAAAGGAGAGGATGTGGAGAAAGAGAAAGACAGTGGGTCGATCAAGGCAAGGGGGTTACAGAAGATTTGGAGCGAGAGCAGATAGGAATGAAAAATGAAAGGATGTGGAGAAGGGAAGTGGATAGATCAAGGCAACTGGAGATGTCGATTGACGCTACACTTAAACCGTTGGAGATTGTATTTGTCAGGGAAACAGTAATAGGGAAAGGAGTTCCATAGGCGAGATGTGCGAGACATGAAGCTATTGGAGTAGAAGAGACGTCTACATCTAACAGTTTCCACGGTGTAGGGGTGGGAGCGGGTTGCCTGCCTCGTGGGACGTTTAAATTCACGAGACCTAGGGACAAGCGAAAGCAGCTCCTCGGAGCCCCGCAGAGGAGAAAAAATAGTCAAGTAAATATCTTTGTACCTCTAAAGTTCTTATGATGACAATGAGTTATCACGGTGGAGTAATAGATAGCGGCTCGGATTGAGGAATCCATGACATTCACTTACGTACTATGGCCTTGGGAAAGGTATGAATCCTCTTCTTTTCCCCCCTCCTAACCATAAATAAATAGCAGGACAGATCGGGTTCTATAGTCTTGGAAACTGGTCTACCGCAGAAAGAAATGGCAACCTACTTCGGGGAAAAATCTACTTCGTTAGTCATGTATCGAAAGATACATGATCGCATAAGCGTGTATCACACATGGGACATAACTGACTGACCGACATCTTGGAAACTGTAATCTCCGAGAAAAAAAAAAGAAGCAAAAAACTCTTATCAGTTGTTCCTCCTCGCCTTTTGGTTAGAAAATACCGTAAAATTTTTATTTGCCAATTCTCCAATAGGGTACCGAAAGTTTCTCAGCACGACCAAGAAGGGATTCCAAGAACTTCTGGTGGTTAGAAATTTGGTCAAATTTTTGTCAAGTGGGTCAAGTGCGATGAACAGAAATATTCATCAAAACAGAAATATTTAAAACTACGTTCGCTACTACTTTGTGTAAAAGGATATATTCAGAATATATCTGACTTCTACGAGCACCAACAACGACGATGGCGATGGCGATGACGACGAATCGTCATCATTTATATGGAAACATAAAAATGGGATGACATCCTTGAATGAGAATAAGTACAAACAGGCATAAACAAATATAATTGAAAATGACCCATTAAACCTCAGCGTGTGTCCATGGTTGTAGCACAATTTGGTAACTCGTCTTACTTTTACGCAGAACATGTGAACAAATTTGAACACAATTTTGTGAAATTTCATACAATAATGAAAATTGGATTTTCTCATTTCTAAAGAACTTTGTAACGAAGTATTATTAAATTCTTACGGAAAGCTTCGGTCGGAGGTTTATCTACTCATCCATGAAAGCTTAATGGTCAAGTTGATGTTCTCAAAGTTATTAATTCAGTTGAGTTTCTCATTTACAGCGATCACTACGCAACTGTCTCATAATCTGATGAATAACAGTTTTGTTTTAAAATTACTTTTATTCCTATCATAAGTATTTAAAAACCAAAGTTTCCGTTTCCTATACTTAAAGGACATATGAATCTAATCGTTTGCACTGAAAAAAAGATTTCAGTGTTCACGTATGTATATAAAGTAACACGATAGGCTTAACATTTACCTTAAGTTATATATACTTCTTTCTTCTTTTACCATTAGTGTATGTTATACTCAGAGATTTAAAGTTATAAAAAAAATAAAAAAAGACAGGAAATAGGTCATTATTTGAAAGTTTTGAAAAGTAAGGCTGTTTCTGGTTGCGTATAGAGGAGAACTTCCGGCTTGTTCGCCATTTTTACCTCTTTATTTCTCAAGCATCATTTATTTTTTGTCATCTAAGCACTAGTCTTCTCGAATTATTTCAAATGTGATTCTAAGAGGGTAACAAAGAGTAATCTACTTGAGAATATACCAAAAGTAATATTTTAATGTTAAGATGTATTATTATAAATTAGTTAAGGCCTTGGGATTTCCATTGGTTTTTGACAACTAATATTATTTGATGCCTTTTTTTCTTTTATCACTTTTTGAATGTTATAAAGGATGTTCCAATAACGTGAACCGATTTGAATGTGAATTAAGTTTAAGCGTCTAATGATTTTTTTTTCTTTCAGATTTGGCGGACATTTTGGCGATATTATTTTTCACACATAATTGCCATGACTTAAATAACATGATCCAATAGAGAAATAAATAAACTTTCACCAATAACACTGATTTATTTACTGCTGACTTTGATCCGTCTTAATGAAACCACCTTATATTTAATCCGTCTTAATGAAACATCCTTTACAAACATGAATTAGTTTCATTTTTGAAAACAGAATGAAAATCACAACTATAAATTCTACAGCATCTATTTTTCTTCTGTTTTATCTAAAGAAATGTTTCGCAATTTCGTACTGTTCTGTCCCTATATGACTGTCAATCTTTTGCTCATTGTTTTGATATGCAACCAGCAAGCCAGTCTCTCTATGTCTTTTCTTTCGTCCTCATCTCAGATTCATTCTACTCATGATTATATATTACACCCTCTCACCATCACTTGTTTTTTTTAAATTTTTGTTTTCATCTATATCGATTTTTTTTTACATCCTGCGTTTTCTCTCACACACATTTTCCCTCTCTTCATCTCCCTTTCTTTTCTCAGTTTCTCGGGAAAACACTGAGAATGTAGGTTTCTCGGTCAGACATAGTAAGTATTCCATGTTCAGAAAGTTCAGGAGATCGAGCAGATACTACACCCTGATCCTCATCAGAAAAACGCAACGATCGCACAATACCCAAAATAAAGGAGAATAATTGCATCAATTGCTTGGGATGACTTGTTATGATATCAAATGTTGTAGCCGCGAAGATGGGAATAAATAGTCGACTGCGCGCCACTTTTGTAAACTCTGATTAATAAGCCCTTCTAAAGACTTACTTTTAAGTTTAGATACACAAATATCGGTCAAATATAAAACCGTCACTTATTATTTTTAAAGTTTCCGGCCCGGCCCACTATCCAAAATCTGACCAAATAATCAAATTTTTAGCACCCCATTGCATTGGGTTAAAAATATAATAGAATCGCTAATGAATCCATGAGTATAGTACACAAGTTTAGAAAGTCTTAAATAAATACGGAAAAGTTGTCCTCACGTATGTATCTAGGACACAAACCGTCTAATGCAGCGTTTCTCAATCGGGGTTCCCTGGAACCCTAAGGTTCTGCAAAAGGTCCCCAAGTGTTCCGCGAGAACAGGTGAGATAAGCTCAATTGAGAATGAAATCCGTGTGTGTTTATCTAAAGTTCGACCTCGAATTAAGTACAGTGTAACCCGGATATGAGTTGTCGGGACCGGAGAAGAAGTATCTTATATCCGGGTTTATCTTATATCCGGGTTTCTGTTATATCCGGGTTGGTCTATTATATATACATTAACACAGGCTCTAATTTGGGACCAGAGAAAGTCTATCTTATATCCGGGTTTCTCTTATATCCGGGTCTCTTATATCCGGGTTACACTGTATATGTGTAGCAAAAGACAGGCACAGGCTTCACATTAAAGAAGCATGTTTCTCTTTATCAAATGTCTATGAAAGTAACATTTTCTTAGCCCATTTATTGGTTCACAAGATATTTTGCCTTGATTTACCTTATGTCTTTTCAACATTGCCAGTAAAGTTCGAGTTTAGAATTTTTTGTGTGAATGAAAACTGCCTGATGAATATTATAAACGAACAGTCTGAACTTTATTTAGCACTACCGAAAAATTTGACAAAGAAGTATTAATTTTTCCTAAAACCAGTTATTAAAAAATATATACAGTGTAACCCGAATATAAGAGAGTTGTCGGGACCGGAGAAGAAGTCAATTATATAAGGGTTTCTCTTATATAAGGGTTTCTCTTATATCCGGGTTTGGTCTATTATATATACATTAACACAGGCTCTAATTTGGGACCAGATAAAATCTCTCTTATATCCGGGTTTATCTTATATCCGGGTCTCTTATATCCGGGTTACACTGTACTATGTTATTTACCATGTGAACTACGATAAAAATAAAATGTGAAAGATATGGTATATAATTTTTTTTTTTTGCGCAGGGGTTTCTTGAGACGTGTAATTTATTTTAAGGGTTACGAAAGGGTAAAAAGGTTAAGAAACTCTAGTCTATTGAAACTCAGTGTAACGGTTTTAAGGTCGGTGTCTCTAGTCAGATTCCCGGTTCTTGTTACTCTTACAACTTAGTCTTGATTTTACATTTCGTATTTTTAAAATTAATTTTATAAGCATGCAGCAATGTTGTTTTTGGTTATGGTCGGTCTATGTCTCTTTTTGCAGGCTTCGTATTGCTACGGTTTGTCTTTGTATTTTTTCTTCACCTATTAGCTGGTTTATTCTGGTTCATATCTCTTTCTCTCTCTACACACACATTATATTGATACACAGTTGCTTCTCTTTTGTGTGGCTTTTGGACACGTCTTAGAAATCTTTGTATGCAAGCTATTTGAATTATTAAATCCTCATTATTACTACATACACGAAAACATACACACAGATTGAAATAGATAATGTTCTGTCGTGCTTATTTATAATTGTAGGTTTTATTTGTATTTTTTAACTTCTGGTAAGATATAGTTACTATTCAGGTGAATGTGTTTTTCAGACAAGAATCCTTATCTTTGTGGTTTACATCCTACTTCAGCTGGTGTACTTTTCGGCCTTCTTCACATGTGTCTTTCACATTTCTAAATTTTCTTAAATGTGCTCAAGTGCGGAAGCTGAAAAACGCATGCGCAACATACTTAGACACAACAGTCGAGGACATGGTGAAAGAAAATGGGAGACGCTCGATTTAAAAAAAAATCTTACTTTATTTCTTCTTTTTCTCTTTCTTATAATACTTCTTATCATCCTTTTCATTCTTTTTCTTCTTCTTTAGTTTTCTCATTTCGTTTTTATTTCATTTGTTCCATGTTTCCATCTCATCATTTTGATGGAAAATTTACAAATACAAAGATTTCGTATATAAACAGCAAATTCCACATTTTAATAGGTTTTTGCTCTGGATTTCCTCACTTGATATTTTAATTCCATTGATTGGAACGAAATATAATTTTAAGTTTTAAAATCTGTTTACATGAAATGCGAATAACTTGAACTTGTACTAAACCTAATACGATCCAAAACCAAATAGAAGTGAAATGGGACGTAGGAAGATTTTATAACGTTATTCTTCCATGTAAGGTGGGTATCTGCTTTGAAAGTCAACATGCAAGACGATGAATTTAACTAAGCAGTGATATCAGTAGCAATTTTTAATGTCATAGCCATTCAGGACGTAGGCGATCATGGCTCTCCACAGCACACTTTTTCTTGAGTATCTGTGAATTGCCATGGCGCCTTGATAAAGAAAGTTAATGGAGTTGTTTCTCTTTACCTTCTCTGCGGTTTTGAAGTCAAAGTAGTCTTTCTAGACTGGTAGTCACCCAAGGCTAGAAAGCCCTGTTTACTCTGCTACTTAACCCCTAGCTGATCAGTGTCAAATACACAACTATTTATCCCACCGAGCAGGTTAAGCGCGAACTGCTTCTGACATTCGTCCTCGTCTCTTTTTATTTTCTTACTCTTCTCACTTTCTCCCCAAGTTTTCTCAACTCGTTTTTTCTTTTCTTTCTGGGTCCCACGGGGACTCGCTTCATTAAACTCAGCCGCTCGAGACAAGGGGTGAGGGATTTCGGAATAGAGAGAAAATGAAATGAGAATACCGGGTTTCAGTTATTTAACTTTTAGGAAGAACTGTGTAGCAGACCCCCACTGTTTTCATCCTCGGCCTAAAAATAACTTACATAAAGATTGAAATCAGAAATATTTGCCGGGAAAAATGCAATGGGAGAAAACTGGATCCTGCTAAGCAACTGAGGTAGTAATATATTAAGCCGAGCTTGGCTTGGCTTGGTACAAATAATAGCTAGACGCCAGGATCGAATTAACAGCAATAGCAAATTGATTTAGCTAAACAAGCTTGTTAAACATCACGGTAATTGCAACTTCCTAGTTGCAGTCTCCTTACTAGTGTTTAAGATCTGGCAAAATCCAATATTTCGAATAGTGATTTTTAAGAAAAACAAACCCTCCCACTTGGAAGATTGATGCGTTACAATCTAACTAATCCTATTCTTCTTTCTATTTTATGAAAGTACACTACCCCGAAGGAGGCACGGTGGAGTAATGGATAGCGGCTCGGAGTGTGGAATTGAAGGGCCGAGTTCGAATTCCAGTGCTAATACCCTTGAGAAAGCTATGAATGCTCTTCTTCTATGGGTAAATAGCAGGACTGCAACTAGTCTATCGAAAGATACGCGATTGCCAAAGCGTGTATCACGCATGTCACATGACTGACTGACTGAATATACGGGGTTGCTGAAATGTTCCTGGCCCGACCGAGAAAGGATTCCCAAAATAAATTCTGATGTTTAGTTATTTGGTCAGATTTTGGGAAGTGGTTTGAGCCGGTTTTAACAAACACCCGTAAGTTTATTAGAACGAGGTATGATTATAAGAGACACCCCACTTTCCTGGTATATTTTAATCTATCCCTTTTTTAAAAAAGCACTATCGGAGAAAACAGTGCATAAGTCATTTATAATAATGTAAATGTTTCACTGGGTGCTCCATAATTTCGGCCTTGTGTCACATCTAAGCTACGCTTATAAAATCCATATAATAATGTAAATTTTAGCGTTAAATTATTTGGACTCAAGATTTATTGCGTATAAAAGATAGAATTGTGGTACAAGGCCTAAAAGGGAGAATGGGTTGAAGATGGTCGACACTATCTCATACCTAGCTAATCAGATTCACGACCAATTCTTTCATTACAATTTGTACATCCACCACAAAACCCATCCGTCGTCATTCAATCCTCCATATACCACAATACTGCACATACACAGGGAACCTACAAAACACCCCATGACATAAAAATTATTGAGTATAAAATTATATATAAAAATTTCTTGATGGTAAGCAATGAGTACGGGGAGGGATGAACCCGAAAACAAACTAAAATATAACCAAAACACACCAAATTATTTGAACTAGAGATTTATTGCGGACATAATACAGTAATTGTGGCACAAGGCCAAAAGGTGGAATGGGTTAAGGCTGGTCCACACTATCTTATACGTAGTTAATCTGATTCACGACCCATTCATTCATTACAATTTACACAATCACCACAAAAACTCGTTCGTCATCATTCACTCCTACAATACCATATACACACAGGGAAACCTACACCCCCCCATGGCATAACAATTCTTGAATATAAAATCATATATAAAAATATATTGGTGATAAGCAATGAGGTGGGAGGGGATTTTACCCGAAAACAAGGTAAAATATAACCAAAACACACTAAATTATTTGAACCCTGAGATGAATCACTCTCATTGCCAATTTATGGCTAGTCGTTTTTTAAAAATTTTTTAAAAAAATCACGGCTTACATAGTTGTTGTGTAGAAAGACAGACTAACCTTCTATACACTTATTATTGAAACATGGATTCGTCCATCTGCTACGAGTAAAACGTCTGCTCATGGAACAGGGGCAAAAAGTGGGTCGCAAAGGCGTAGTGCTTTTCAGTCGTACGCTTGTCACACTGAACTACTGCAGTACATATTCTCATGTGATTAAACCTTTCTTTACTCAACATTTTGTTTCAGTATTTTCCTTAGTCTTACTAACCAGCAGCTATGAGCGTTATACGAACTTTATAACAAGAGTCGAATACCTCCCGACCGTTAAAATAAGTTTGCGAAAAGAACATAGAAGTAGCTTTTCTCGGGAGCTTCTTTCATGGATGACGCTTCAACTATTTTGGCTACGCAGAGTAAACATTTTTTTAATGCAGTCTTATGGTTAATTTGTTTTAGTCAAGTAAAAATTCTCTGTAAAATTCACTTTCTGATTAGATCAGATTTTCTTGAATATGATTTGTTGTTGGTTATTTAAAAGCGAAACATTTTCGGTATTGTAAGAATAATTACTATAATTGCTATCCAATGCATCATCAACCTGTTGAACATGAAATAAGAATAACATTGGATGATTTATATTTGTATTTTTTCACCTTATTGTTTTTTTTTAATAACACTCTTGATTTATTCTTCGGTTACTAATGTAAACAACGCAAAAATCGGAATAAAATGTAGCTTCAGATACGATTTGAATTAGCTTTTTTTTTTTTTTTTTCTTTTTTTTTACCTCGGGGTATCACCGCCTTAACCAATTCGACCACGTACACTTACTACCCGTTCCGTTACACGACGTTGTTCTAGTTCTGTGTCGCATTTTCCATCATATATAAATAAATAGCTGCCACGTATGGACTTCGTCAATTCAAGATAACTGACCCCTTTGACATCGGACAGGGTGTTTTCTTGCTCGCCTTTCTCTGAGCATTGACAGAAATGATAAATCTTGCATTGTTTTTCGTTCTTTCTTGAAGGAGGCATCTTTTTTTTTTCTCAACCCGTTCTCTCTCTTTTTTAAACTTTGTTTGGTTAGAATCACTTAATTTTCACGTCTCCCATCCACCCGCTACCTGAGGTCACATTCCTCAGTTTGATTGTTTTCTTGTACAACTGAACACACAAAACGTCCTCTCTCTCTCACCCAACAACTTCCCATACAGAAATATATGTGAACACACATATGCATCAGGAATATACAGATATAATAATCATATATATATATCTGAAGCATTTTATAAAAGAAAAAACACTTTCTTGAAGTTTTAATTTCAGTGTAATAGACTCAATTTAGCAATATCAGCGAGGAAAAATCAGATTTGCGACACTAGAACCGTCGAATCCTAGAATCGGGCTCGATGTAAGTCATTATACATCATCAAAGCCAATCATCATGTTTAATAATTCTTATCTTTGTAACAGATAGGAATTATCCTCCTGACACGCGATGTTGATAAAATACCGGTGATTCAAACTTATATGAAATGCTTACTATCTTATTAGTGGTCTTATCTTTTAAATAAATATTTATAATTAATTAAATGTTTTTTTGTTTACATATCTTTTATAGCGAAACCATTACGAGATCTATTATAATTCATTTCGTATCAAAAGTACAAAAGTTTTTGCTTTAAATTAGTCTAATTTAAAAGAAAATAGAAAATATTTAAATCTTTGTTCGATGACGTATTCTGCCTTAACTTTTACACTGTGTATTTCCGGTATGACCAGCTACTAGACAGTTCTTAGTTTTCTATTCCATATGTGAAGGAGATTTTTTTAATCGTTTATTGAAAAAATTGTAAAATTAACATGGAGCCCTGACTGTAACTTTTCACAATTTAATTGGCGCTTCCTACCAATATCTGGTCGCCCAAACCTTCGACATTGTGGAATGCTTTGAACTTCATAGTCTAATTATGTAACCGGCTTTTCTTTAATGTGTTCTAAAACATTTTTAAACCTATTTCACTCGTGTAATAAGTTAAAACCTAGTCCTCTAAAACAGTTGCCTTGTGTCAGATGGTGTGTGTAGAGGAACAGAGAAAAAATGCATTCAGGCGAGTAAGAAATGGAGAGAGGCATATTTGTGATCTTTATTGCAATATTTTGTTAAAGTTGTTAAGCTCAAATATTTAACGAAGTGATAGGGGAATTTCTACGGATATGTTATTGTCGTAGAAATTTTGGTTAAAAATTGTGTTTTTCTGGCATCAACGCGGGGCCATAAATTTGTCCGGGAAGTTTGAGTGTCTTTTTGCGATTAAAAACCCAGAAATTAATGACATTATTTTAAATTCCTTATTAGAAATTCTTTGTAAATTTTTTTTTCATCTGTTACCCCTCAATAATTTATTCATATTATATTTTATTTGTCTAATGTCTATATTAGTTATAAAAACAAATCCTTGGAGAAGTTAAATCATCATTTTTTTGGACAAACAAGACGTTTGACAAAAAAAAAAAAAAAAAAATCGGTGACTTACTCCAAGGATTTGTTCTTATAACTAATATAAATTGTAGAATTATAGAAAATCTGCTTTGAATCGTAAAATAAAACATGCAGTAAAACTAAAAAAAATATTTAATTACAAAAGCTTTTAATTGCTTTTATGCATAAAAAAACATTATGCACAATATTGTCTTACAATTTTTTTTATAGTTGAACTCCTATTAAAAGACTCCCGTAGAAAAAAGAGAATGCGAAAAAAGTTATAGATCTGTATATTACTGCAAATAAAATCTCTTGTTAATCATCAAACTAGCATTGTTCACCGTTTTCTCATTTTCTTTGTGAGATGAAATGATTGAAAAAAAAAAAAATTCTCCGTCACGTTTTGGTGGTGAGGGAGCTTGACCATACCGGAAATAAACAGTGTACTAGTTAAGGTGGGATACGTCATCATAAATGTTAATATTTTCTATTTTCTTTAAAAATAGACCGATACTAGCAAAATCTTTACTTATTGCAGATATGGAATTAATCCTAATAGATTTTTAAATGGTTTCTATGTATAAAACATGTCAAAGAATGAAAATTTAATTATTTATATATTTTTATATAAAAGATAAGACCACTAATAAGATAGTAAGCATTTCATATAAGTTTGAATCACCGGTATTTTATCAACATCGCGTGTCAGGAGGATAATTCCTATCTGTTACAAAGATAAGAATTATTAAACATGATGATTGGCTTTGATGATGTATAATGACTTACATCGAGCCCGATTCTAGGATTCGACGGTTCTAGTGTCGCAAATCTGATTTTTCCTCGTTGATAGCTTTTTTTAGTAGATTATATCCCTGGGGTTTATATTTTTTTATGTTTTAAAATGTATGCGGGAAGTAAACTGTTAAGACTGGCTTTTTAATTTTATGTAAAGGTTTTCTTATAGTTGTCGACAAAAAGCGTTCATCCTTCGTATCTGTGAATTCTTTTATGATGCCAGATCTGTCAACACAATATAATTCTCATTATTAAAAAAGACTTTCATAAATAATGTATATTTTTAATTTTTTAAGATGTTATTTGAAAAAGACGAGCTGATATATGATTAAGTAATTTAAACTGAAACAAATATTACTCTCTTTTAGTTTAAAATATCGCAGAGAAGCATACAGCTCGATGTTTGGGAAATTTAAGTAAGTGTTTTTGAAACAAAATTTTTATGACGAATAAAATCTGAACGTCTTACCCAGTAATCAAATTTTTTTTTAAATATTTAAGACATTCTAATATTTTATTGTAGGTATCACCACTTTTTCGCTAGAAAAGAGCTGTGATGAAAAAGGCCCCAAACTCGAGGAAAACAAAGTTTTATCGTCAAAATGTTTCTTATTATTAAGAGGAAAGATTATTTTATTAAATTTTCTCAGCCTTTTTAGAACATTCTAAATTTTGATTAAAATAGGAAATTTTTAGTCTTTTTGCAGTGACAGACACATTAATTTGGAAATTATTGTAAAAATCAAATAATTGTCAGATTTTAATTAAAATTTCAGAATTTATTCACAATTAAATTACTTAAAAAATTTTTTTTTTTAAAAAGTCTTGGTAAAAATATTTTTGTTTTACATGTTACTCCCTGTCCCCATTTACTTAATTTTATGAAAACTCAAGAAATTCAACGCTGTAAATTTTATCGATTATATTAGTTAAAAAAAGCAGATATTTTTAAAGAATATAAATCATCCATTTTTTTTTGTAAAATCGAAATACTAGTTACCGAAAATCAGTTCTGAATTGTAACAAACAAAACCCAATAAAACCAAGACATTATTGAATGAGAAAAGCTTTTAATTGCTTTTATGAATAAGATATGTCAAGGATAACATTGTCTGAAGCAAAAACATTTTCCGATGAAAAAATTAATTTTTACAACAATTGTTTTCTTTTTTCTACAATTTTAATTACAATAATTTATAAAGTTGTTAAATCTTTTCAAAATTCAGTTTCAGTCTTGCAAATTTAAGCAAATACTGTTATTAAGTAAAACTATTTTTACCAATCACAAATCTAAAAACTTATTACAAGCTGCAAACCACCAGTATTTAAAAAAAAATTTTACATTATTTCTGGATGTGTGTAAACATGCCTTAAGATAGATAGATGTTCATACATGACATTATCATTAAAAGGTCACGTGTTTTAACAGTAGTTTAACATTTCCTGAGATAATGTAAAAATTAATAATGAATAAAATGCCATAAAATTTCATAAGAGATGCATGCCAAAATTATATGTATCTCTCTTATTTATGAAATTTTGTTATAGTAATTTTTACATTATCTTAGTTATGAATTTTGGGATTTATTTTATTGTTATATAGTATTTAAATTTTATTATTATTTTCCCAGAAAACATCACTCGTAAGGCTATGAAACTAAGTAGCTGATAATTAATAAAATATTAGATTGCTTAAAATATTTGTTAATTTGCAAAAATTACTGGGTAGTTAACTAAGTTCACTTAAAATTCGTCAAATTTGTCACTTCTGTTCATCCATCCGATGACCTCTCCTAACCTCAGCTGTCAATACCATCAATCAACCCCTGACAAACGAGACAGCGTAGTTAAGAAATGCATTTCTTATACTCTAACGTTTTTTCTGCTAAAAATGTAAGTACTGTTTGTTTCAAATTAGATTAAGTAAACTTTAAATTTTCTAATTTTATTCAAATAAGCTTTGAAAAATGTATATTTTATTTATCTTTTGTTTACAAATGTTTCAAAATGGCAGACATCATCGATTTTACTGAAAACAAAAAAAAGTTTATTCCAATCAAAAAAAATTTGATTTTAAATGCATCAAAGTATTTTGCTTTTAAACTTTATTTATTTATTTAACTGTTAGAGATGGGTTGAGTGTGTGTGTGTGTGTGTGTGTGTGCGTGTGTGTGTGAGAGAGAGAGAGAGTCACAGACACACACGCGCATCGATATTAATAAACTGAGATACATATCAGAATACCAAATGGCATAAAACAAAGCTGAACACTGAATATAAAATAATAGACTGATGCATTTAATCAGACTGCGCACCCGAGATCTGGTTGGCAGCCCGTCTAGAACAACTCCCAATTTAAAACCATGGTGAAGGCAACGGTAAACCACTGCTCATTATTTCCCAAGAACAGTCATGGCCGTTCACATATATTAAAGGAAGCTGTGGGGAACCATGAATGCGTACGTCCTGAAGGTAGAAGAATGTAGACAGACAAATTGATAGATGAAAGCGGAGGATCACAATTAAATAAACAAAAGCTTTTAGAATTAAAGTCAACCGCCATCATCTGAATATAAATTACAAGAAACAGGACGAGTTTCGAGTGGAAACAAACAAATGACGTTTTAAATAGACACAGGAAAAATGTGGCAATGTTACTAAGGTACATATTTGGAAATGGGGCCCCAAAGAATGGAAGGAATGTTGACGCTTGAGCAGAACCTTTCAAGGTTTATAAGTCCACATATTTGAATAGTTAGGGTGCTGGAGAAAAAAAACAAAAAAAAACACGCGCACGCGCGCGCGCGCACACACACACACACACACACACACACACACACACACACACACACACACACACACACACACATTCTTTCACTCCTTTCCCACACACAATGAAGCAGAGATTAGGAAGGGAAAAGAGAAAGGGAATAAGAAAGTGGGAAAATAGGTTTTAAACGGACACGTGCGTGTGATTTAACAAAATAACTTTTATTCATGTGTATTTAAACGTAATGGCTTCCTAGGGGAGCGTTAAACTGGCAGCGTTGAGATTTGCGGTTTAGGACATAGATCTTGGTAATTCTTCTTCCTTAAGTTATATGTCGCTGCAGGATGTAAGCGATTGTGGCTCTCCACAGTTTCCTTTGTCATGAATCTTTGTAAACTGTGCATTGGTATAATTGTTCTTGAGAAAGAGAACGAAGTGGTTTCCCCGTTACCTTCACTATAGTATTCAATTCTGAGTTATCTTAGAATTGTTACTAATCAAGGCTAGAGAGCGCATTCTGCACTGCTATTTTACCGAAGTTCCGAGGAATTCATGAACAAGTTTTATAGAATTTTTATTGCCATAAATGGTGAATTCTGGGGATTCTGAACTAACAAGATAATATTATACCAAATACAAATGCTGGCACGATTAAATGATTTCCTTCAATTTCCCCCTCGTCACGATGTTTATTTGGTACGGCATTTCTATTATTTTTGGAATGCTTTTTTTTCATGGGTGAATAAAAAAAAATTCCACTTATCTTATTTGTTGCAAAATTGCCACTGGCATAACTACCCCGGACAGTATTTGTATTTGGTATAACATGAAATAAAAATAAATGAGTAAAAAAATAAAAATAAATGAGTAAAAAATATTTTAGTGTTATTTAAACATTTAAATCTTTACCAAGGATAGTCGATGTTTTGCGTGATTGATAGTTCATTAATTGATGCTCCGTCAAAATCCACGGGGAAACTCAAACGCCAATACACATGCACCTGTATTTTCCATATATATATATATATATATATATATATATATATATATATATATATATATATATATATATATATATATATATATATATATATGTGTGTGTGTGTGTGTCACTGTGTCACACTTTTTCAATTAAAGGGACATAACATTTCAATATCTCATGTTACAGAAATTTTGGATTCCCAAGTTTTTATTAGTACGATTGTTTTCGGCGATTTTTTACGATATTTTTTGTGCAATAACAATTTTTAAAACTTGGAAATAAATTTGGGAATAATCGAAATTAATTGCGAAATCTAGCGAAAGTCCCCCTTGAAATAAAAATTAATTGTTTTTATGGAAAGTAAGAACCTATGCATATCAAATTGTCTTTAAATTAAGTCGCGGCAGGAGAATTATCGTTGAACTTTTAAAAGGTAAGCTTAAATATTAATGTAATACTTAAATGCAGCGATCAATTTTGAGTTCTTCTGTAGTTTATTGTTGCCCATCAGATATGGCAGCAGTATGCATTGCAAAAGGAAATCTCTGCCAACAGAGGAGCAGATTGCAATCAAAAGAGTCAAGGCTGCAGCGAGGAAAAGAAAGACCCGTGTAAATGAAAACCCAGATCAAACGGCAGCCAGGAGAGTTTCCAATACGAATAGGCAAAAATTTAAGGATTCTCAAGGTCCTGAACAAGCCGAAGGTCTAATCAAGAGTGCTCCGTTTATTAGTAAAAATATATATATAAATTTCCAAGATGATAGAATCCAGGTAGAGCTCAATGTCCCGGACAGACCAAGAATATATAATATAATATAAAAGGCTCAAACAGTAATATTCGATAGTTATAATTTATTACATTGGAATCGTAATCACGATCCAATTCATCAGATCTACAAATTCAAAAATTTAAATTGAGCTCTACCCGGATTCTATCGTCTTGCAAATTTTTTTATTATATATATATATATATATATATATATATATATATATATATATATATATATAATTTTGTGTTTAGAAACTGAGAGCCCAACGCCGACAGATGAGATTTGATTATAGTGGTGAAGGTTTCATGCAGGACCATCCACACTTTTTGAAGGGACGAATACAGAGACCTGGTGCACCGAGTGCCACAAGGTCTCCAAACGACCCTCCGCAGGATTTGAATTCAGAGTTGTCCTTCTCCTAAATCAGTTGCCATCCTATACTATATATATATATATATATATATATATATATATATATATATATATATATATATATATATATACTGGATCCTCTATTCAATGGGCACGAGCCCTACAATTAATGCACACAGTGTTTCAAAGGATTTTATTTCTAAACAAGGAGTCTAACTACATTTTTGGGGTAGAGAAAAGAAACATGCTTGTCCGAAAATTCCGATTTTTAACATTTTTTCCCATCATCCTTCTACAATATTTTATCTATTAGCGTAATAATATAAAGTTATTATTATTTCGAATCCATTTCATCAGTCTACTATACCTGCGCTTTGTAAGAAGTATACACAGACTTTCTCCATTTCTCTCCCTCTCATATATATATATATATATATATATATATATATATATATATATATATATATATATATATATATATATACACACACATACACACAGATATATATTTATTAAATACACACACATACACACACACACACACACACATATATATATATATATATATATATATAGTATAGGAGGCACGGTGAAGTTCGAATTCCAGTCGAATCCATTATATTCACTTACGTGCTAATACCCTTGGGAAAGGTATTAATTCTCTTCTTCTCCCTCCATCTATGAGTAAATAGCAGACTGGGTTCTATAGCCTTGGGTGGCAACTGGTCTAGGAGAAGGACAGCTCTGAATTCAAAACCTGCGGGAGGTCGTTTGGGGACCTTCTGGCACGTAGTACACCAGGTCTTTCTATTCAGATCTTCAAAAAGTGTGGTTGGTTCTGCAAAAAGACTTCACCACTATAATCAAATCATATGTGCTGGTGTCTGGCTGTGGGTTCCTAGTAACTGAACTGCTTGACCGTCATACGTCGAATACGACGGGAGAGTCTGCTACCATATATATATATATATATATATATATATATATATATATATATATATATATAAGAATATTAAAGAATCGCGATATGAAATTCTTTTGTGAAGCTTTTAATTTATCCTTAATTTCAAGCTGAAAGATTCATTACTCAAATAAAATAAACAGAAAATACAAATCAACAAATAATTTAAAAAAAGTAAAAATATTTTACAAACAGAATATATTCCTATCCCATTATAATTGTGCTTGTTCCACCCTTCGTTAGTTTGCAAGACCGTTGCGCCCTGCCAATACCTAATAAATAATGGAATATTCCGTTTTGATTGCGTGGAAAGAAGGGAAAAGACACTACTTGGTTTCAGCAAGAAAATGAAAGAAAGAAGAGAAGATAGAATCATATTAAGCTGATAATTACTACTGATCTCTCATCTTTAGTGCAACGAGGGATGTACTGCCGTGAGTAGGTGTTTCTCGAGATTGGCTACCTCTGAATAATATTTTCAGTCGCGCTCTGTTCGCGATCAGACACACAGTTGAGTTGCGCTCTGTGCGAAGGCAGAGACAAAAGTGAGAGATAAAATGGTTTATCCGCCCGAGAACAGAGATTACACTTTGATCCCAGCCGAGTATCGATGATAATCGCGAAAAAAAAGGATTGCTGGTAAAATTTTCTTTTGCCTAAAATGTATTGCTGATAATAATGTATTTCTGGTAATATGTTTTTTACAAAGTATTTCTGGTATTAAGACCTATTTTTAGACTTTCGTAGTGTTTTGTTCCCAGTTTGGGGGTTAACTATTTGCCCATAGCTGGGACCCTAACAGGTGCTACAATCCCGAGTCAGGGTGGACCTGGGAACACCAGCAATTAAGAGGTGGTTCCACGCTCCTCAAACCCCCCTGATCGGAGACCTTTCAAATGATTGAAACTATTTTACATTTTTTGTCTTCAAACGTTTAAAAATCACGACCAAACACGTCAATTATATTTCTTTAAAAGAAATTATTCCATAGATATAAAACACATTTTAGTTTGCTTCACTGCTGTCCGTGTCAAAGATAGGCACCATGACAGTTTCCCATCGTCGCTGCTACAGATAAATAAACACTAGCCAATGGAATTTGTGTTTATTTATGATTTTATTTCTACTCTTGTGAGCTTATTTTCACGGCAAACTTGTTGCGTTTCTGTGTAAATACGTCCGTGCGTTTACTCTACTGTATAAATTTTGTTTCAAAACAGTGTAAGCTACATAAAATTTTATTTTTAGTGGATACGAACTTAGTTGGTACAGTTTCACCAAAGTTAGTGCGTATAATACACGAGGGATATTTACCCAGAATATCATAGCACACATTTAGTATTGTGTATTATATGTATAGCTGGGCACTCGTATTCGAGGATACCTGTCTATTAGGGCGGCTAGCCAATCCCTATTGCAGACGCTTGCTCGGGCGCATTTGTGTTTAATCAACAACCGCAGAGCTCACCTGTGGTTTATAGCAGACCTTAGTTACAGTTTCTGTGAAAGTGCGTGTTATTTAGCGTGATTAACAATTTGAACAAGGCCAGCACAGCTATCGACGGCACCCAAGGGTTGGGTCAACCCGTTGTATGGTTTTCAGGCACTTTGCCCCTCCAGCCCGATAACACCAGGAAGTCTCCTTCCTGACAAATTGACCATGGTGAGATTCGAACCTGGGTCTCATAGTCAGAATGCGAACATTCTAACCACTCGGCCACGTGCCCATATTATACGCTCTCTCTCTCTCTCTCTCTCTCTCTCTCTCTCTCTCTCTCTATATCTATATATATATATATATATATATATATATATATATATATAGCGTATAGTATGGGCACGTGGCCGAGTGGTTAGAATGTTCGCATATATATATATATATATATATATATATATATATATATTGATACTCACTGTGTGTCCTTCTCTCTCTCTCTCTCTATATATATATATATATATATAGAGAGAGAGAGAGAGAAGGACACACAGTGAGTATCAATAATATCGCCAGAGTAACGAACTAGCAACAGTATTGATAATATATATATATGTATGTATATACTTTGTTGGATAAAACTTAAAGTAAGTTGGTGACTACTTTGTATCAATGTGTCCTTCTCATGCCAAGCTTACCAAATGACTACATAATTCAAATTCTAAAACCTGACCCATCTATTTTGTTTAAGGTGATAATTAGCAATCTTACAGGTGTCACCAATTTACTACTGTAATGAATTTGATCTGAACAGGGTGCTCAACCAACTCGAATCGAGCTCTCCTAGCTACTGACGTCTTTCGCATAGTAAAAACATTCAAATTTCCCTTCCGCTCTGCCGTGCGACCATAGCATGAAGCAATGGGATGTCTTTCCACACTGACGAACTGTTGATGACTATATATATATATATATATATATATATATATATATATATATATATATATATATATATATATATGAAGTAGGTGCTACTCTACCTTGTTAAACTAAGGAAATATTTAAATAACCAAAGCAAAGACATATTAAGATCAATATTTAAAATTAAATATATTTATTGTAGATTTTAAAATTTCGAATTTAGCTTGAAGATGCTTGTGCTCTTCGCATTGATGTACTCAGGAAATGCATGAGCCTAGCCTCTGCCTAGGCTCTGATCTATCACCAGATACACTGACAAATTGTCTCATCACTAGCATGCCACAAAGAAGAGAGTGAATATGTGAACATTTGGGCAAACGATTTACTCATAAGTATTGGATTCCGCATATAACAGTCCACGATATATAAAGTGCGTCTGCTGGAAAGCAGTTGTCCCTACGTGTTATAAAGGAAATCACGGTTACACACATGAATAAGATAAAGTGAATTTGGATATAAACGAAAGAAGCATTTATTCACATAGATGTGGCAAGGTTTTCTATAAAATTTCCTTACGATCATTGCCAACACGAAGTACATAAATAAAAGACAATATATAGAAATATTCTTCGCGAGAGAGATAACAAAGTTCCTGCCTTTAGGATGAGTGTTGGAGTGACTGTTTCTTGAAATGGAAGCGAGGAGAGAACACGTTCACTTTTTTTGTGATGTGAAGTCTGACATGAGCAGAAATAAAACTATCCACACGGCATGGCAACCAATGAAGAAAGAGAAAAACTTTTCCTTCTCATCGCCAAAGGGCTACCACCACCGGAGGATAACTCTCTTTCTTTTACCAACGGCAGATAAGTACACAGGTATTTTACATGTTCAAGCAGTAGCTGCAGAATCTCTTGCCTTTATATTCAACCTTGACAGGGGTCTAGCAAAAGTATAAGAATGAATAAAAATAGGTAGAAAATCAAACAAAATATTATACGTACTTTATGCTTTTAATGTACAAACGATTTCAAAACATTAAGATTAGCGTTACACTCCAAAACATGACGTCTTTTTATGTTAAAACTACTGGTAGTTTACGACGTCTAAAACTTAAAAGAAAAAAAAAACTTTCATCGTTCCCCACAGATTTCTTTTTTTATTATCTGTAAATTACTATATTTTCTTGGGTAAGATAGTGGAGGTGTTTCGCGTTACCTTCTCCATGGTTTGGGATTCAGATTATTTCCTTCTCTTAGACTAGTTGAAGCTAGAAATTCCATTCTACTGTATTCAACACATAGAAGAAAGATGATTCGCATTTGAGTGAAAGTGAACCCAACAGGCTAGGGTGGAAATTGAACTCGGTTCGTTGCTTTCATTTCCCACGTCGATAATAGTTACGCTACCCGCACATCTGGGTAAACATTACCAAATTCTTCAACTTCGTATCGGAAATGGGGGCCATTTTAAAAGTCGGATACTTAAGTGTTTTTTTGTTTTTTTTAAGCAATTCGCCCCAAGCAAGGTAGGAGTGCCACTATCACGCAAGGGGTTACAGAGTGTGAAAGTAAGAGTAAAGAGGAGTGTTTTGGAAAAGGATAAAGAGAAGGACAGGGATCAAGGTCAAGGCATCACAGGATAGTCGATTAAGAATTGTGGTTTATATTGTTGATATTTCAAAAAAGATTTACAACATCATTTACTCCAGAATTCACCAGAGTAGGCATTTGTTCAAATCGACTGACTCAATAGTTACAATAACGGGAGATCAAGCGAGAATCGAAATTAATCATCAATAACTTATAAAACGAGTATGCTGATCATCCTTTTACGTCAAGAGTTTCACTTCCATAAATACAACCATATTTAAATATGAAGTATGGAAGAAACCCTGATCATGTTTTTCGGAGTTACTTTCATTTTCTATCTGACCATTGTATTAATTAAAGTTCAGTAAATATCAAGTCGATCATGAGGTTATCACAGATAATGTCTGAAGTTTCTGCTCCAAATTAGAGAGTGTGTTGGGAGACACCGATTTCCTGTTTTTGTTCAAGATTCTTTTAATGTAACGTCGAGTTTTGATAAACGGAAAGGAGTTGTCTTGTTATAATTGGAAAAGAAAGTTAAAATTAATTGTCCTTTTGAGGTGCGACATGCAAGAAAGAATCTTAAAACCGGTTCAGAACAATTAAACGAACCTTCATCTCCTCAAAGAAAACCGATGTGACAACAAAGGGGTAAGGTGGTTATTTAAACTTCAACTTTCGGACAGAGAACCAACATACAAATAAATCTATTTTCAATTCACAAGGCTTCTTTTGTGTATGTGTCTAGTGCAGTTCTATGAAGTTATTAAATGGAGTATTTTCATTATTTCATACATTTTTTAAAATTTATTACAGTTCCTGTAAAACGATTTGCTCAATCGTAGATTTAAAAGACAATTTATTCTTAAACTGGTCTGTTAATATCGACTTATACGGCAATACAACATTGACACCGGTTCTCGTACGAAGTTAAGCAACGTCAAGCCTGGTCAGTAACTAAATGAGTGACAGCTTAGAAATGTAAGGTGCTGTAATCTTTGATGTGCAACTAGTGTAATGGATAAAGGCTCGGAATTGGAAATCGGAAAACCGAGTTGCAATTTCATTCGCGTTCGTTATATTTGCTTACATGAAAATATCCTTGGAAAAGGTTTTTGTACGAACATTGAAGTTAAGTAACGTTCTAGGGAATACTAGGTTCTGTGAGGTGCAATTTTACTAAATGTTTTCGACGATTTCCATTTCATTTCATCGAGCGTTTGCGTAATAAACAATATGTCCGGAGTGACTTTATATCGGCAAGCACGATCTTCACTCTGAGCAAGAAAGAGAAGTATGAGACTGAACTCAAACTAACTCAACGAGACCCAGTGAGTTAGCAATAATGCACCGTGAAACTATGGCATATTCAATAAAGCAGATTGTAAACAGAATCAAACAAAGAGCAAGTCATAAAAAATCATTTAAAGAATGTTGAAAAATAGACCGACCGTAACATTGAGAAAACGATAGAGATGAGTATTTTAAAAAGTAAAATAAATTTAGAAAATAATTAACAACCCTCTATTGCAAAAGCACATAAAAATTCACGATTTCTTTTCGACATTTCTAGAATGCTCATTATTTTGCAAGATTAATACGCTTACACTACATAAGCGATAAAGCTTTGCGGCAAAAAAGGAGAACATTTCTAGGGAACCGAAGTTAGAGACAATACCTCCAATTGCTCTAAAAAATAGCTTGATGTTTGCGGCAATGGCCAAATGAGCCGTGCAATTTCTGGATGGCTTATAATGCGAGCTTGAGTTATATGCTTACTTATCCTATTTGGCATCGTAGAGTCAATAACAGACAAATGACCTCAAACAACATATTTCCCTATAGGAATAAAGTTGCTTGATTCGTGAGTAGGACAACGCGACAAATTTGGTT
>OZ038492.1:66129486-66149486 GCA_964036315.1 Acanthosepion esculentum | reverse complement strand
GTAAGTACCATGACCTACAAATGCCCTGCGCTTATTATAGATGACTGGGCCTTTTCATTTTATCACCTTTTCTTACGTAACTGGTACTGCAACAATGTGGGAGAAAAAAATCTTAAAACAAATGAACACAGAAATTATAACTGAGTTAAAACTTGTAAAATCTAATTTAAAAACGATACAGTTAAGGTAAAAGAAAAAAAACACGTTCATATTATTAATGTGAATCACGTTCTGCCTCACCAATGTAGATTTGGTTGAAATAAAATCCATTAAATATCTCATACTTGTAGCCTTGTACCAGATTAAGCTAAGCTTGTTAAATTACTAATGTCTTACCTCATCGTTGGGATAATGGTTAGCAATCGTGTTTCGCTGACCATTACTACTGTATAGTAACTTCGATTCTTACTACTTGTGAGCTTGTGCCAGACTTAGCTAAACTTAGTAAATTCTTATAAAAACAAGATGTGTTTTTCAGCCATTTTATTGGGTGAAATGCGTCCGATCTGCCACCAAATAGTTCCTTTCTTCTGTATTATTAAACGTTATTTCTTTCTAAACTGCAAAGCCTCACTGTGGAATTTAGATAAGTTGTACAAACAAAGTTAATAACATCCCCTAATCATTAATAAGCAATCATAAAAAACGGTTGAGTGCTCTTCATCTAAGTACAGGATGTGTCAAACGTCATCCGTGCGTAGTCGACCCCAAATATTTGAATTCCAATATAAATTGATCTTTGCAGTGTGAATGAAAAGCCGGTTTTCGCATTTTTCCTTCTTATTTTTGGCTTCATTTTCTGCTCTGTTTCCTTCCCTTTCACTTGTTTGAATGAGAAAAACATTCATGGTATCGAATGGGTGATATATATATATTTGAAAGTACATAACCATTATATTAAAACTGAGCTTATATACATGAGAAATTATCTTACTGAGGAAGTGTGCTTTACTTAAAAGGGGACATAGAAGCATGATGTACTGTGACGCTCTTTGTAGCCTAACGGTAAAGCACACCGGATCAAATGGTGGTTTTTCTTACAAAGGAGGGACACAGGATCGTCTACAGCACATTTTCTTTTTATCCAATACTCAGTAATATACACTACTTTAGGTAAAAATAAAAACAGGGCGTCTATTTCAAATACGAGTATCCACTAATGATAACGTTTAAAGTGATAAAATGTCAGACTAAAAATAACTCCATTAATTATTTAGAAAATGCATACATAAATACTATACACACACACAGATAGATAGATAGATAGATATACACTCACACGCATATATATATATATATATATATATATATATATATATATATATATATATATATAAAAACAAAATTTTGATACCACAGAATTTGTATATTGCCTTAAATATACAAAAACATTCTTTAAAGCAGGCATGTCAAACATGCGACCCTTTACAAGCACACCTGCGGCACGTACAAAGGATACTAATTTGGTTATTTAATGGGCAAAATTGCAGTTTTTATAATTTAAAAATTACATTATTTATGAAAATATATCACTTGTTTTTTTACATTTTGATCTACTTCAATAGAATACCAAATAAAAATACCATTTACTCCATAAATTTATTTAAGATAATTTTAATATTATCGACAAACTTTTCGTACAGTACGAAGCTATTGTTTTAAAATTTGTAGCAAATATTCGATATTCTTGGTGTTTGAGAACAAATTTTCTCTAGTAGCCATCCATCACGAAAACAATATGCCACCTCATTAACAGTTGTAGACAAAAAACTTTCTTTCAAAATTTTTTGCTTTTAAAGGTGAAATGTCAGCCAAAAATCTTTAGAGGCGTTATCAAAATTGCTTTATCTCTTTACTGCAAAAATTCCCTATAGACCACGTAAAAACGGAGTCAGTTTCCTGAGAAGAGACTCTCCCCTTCGGTAGAGCCTCATCTGGGGGATACCCTCTGACATGTACCAGGTAAGTATATATATATATATATATATATATATATATATATATATATATATATATATATATATATATTACTTCAAATATTATTATAGTGGACACATGTTATTTGAAATAGACGTCTCATTTTTACTTATTTCTCGTATGCGCGGGCAGATAGACGTAATACACGCTCTTTAATAAATAATTTCATCGCTGGGTGACATACATGTATCTACACATACACACATATATATATATATATATATAAATATGTATATATATATATATGTATGTACATATATATATATGTATATATATATAAAATACATATATATATATATATAAAATACATATATATATATGTATATATATATATATATATATATATATATATATATATATATTACTTCAAATATAGTGGACACATGTTATTTGAAATAGACGTCACATTTTTACTTATTTCTCGAATGCGCAGGCAGATAGACGTAATACACGCTGTTTTATAAAGAAATTTGGAACGTCTATTTCATTTAAGAATTGACTATTATGATAACTTTAGAAGTAAGAAAAGTGTTGGATTATGAATAAGTCCATTAATCCTTTATTTATACATATGATTATATAATATTTTGAAAATATATAAATTAAGAAATTGGTACGGTTCAATAAGGCCGTTTGGAAAAATATCCAAACAGGCTTAAAAAGTAGTCAATGTCATAAAATTAGAGACCAATGTAGAAACGAACTGAACGTTAAAAGAACAAAGCAGAAAAAAAAAGAAACAAAAAAAAAAGAAAAAAAAGAAACAAAAAACCGTCCATAGATCCAGAGTCAAAACTCAAGTCGCGAATAAACTACGTTGTTTTTTATTGTTTACTCCATTTATTTCTCTCTCTCTCTCTCTCTCTCTCTCTCTCTCTCTCTCTCTCTCTCTCTATATATATATATATATATATATATATATATATATATATATATATATATATATATATATATATATATATATATATATATATATATATATATAATGAGTGTGCCTTTCCTTTAACTCCAGGTCATATTCTTAATCAATCATCCTCTCGACAAGGTCAGTTATAAAACATCTGTATTCTAACAACCTACAATTCTTTAAGCAAGTGTCCAGGAATGTCAACCCAACCCTTTTTACAATTATTATAAATTCAAACAAAGTCAGTTTAACCTTCACAATCACTGAAAAGAAAAAAAAAAAAAGAAAAGAAAAGGATTTTACATATGACGCAATATATCAAAGGAATTTTTAGATCTTAACTTCTGATTGCAAAACTAACTACGATTTTTGTTTTGTAAAAAGTAATAAATTAGAGTAAGGTTAAGGCTCTATGGAAATGACATTTAATGGTAGATGTTTGAGGCATGTACAAAGAAGTACCTTATGTTGTTTCTGTTCTTTTTACTCATTGTAGTTATCGTGGCATAACGTCGTCGGGTTGTAGATGATAGGAGACTGTTTTTCGGGAAATGTGGTTAATAAGTAAAATAGCAAAAAATAAGATTTAAAATGCAGTAATACAATTTGAATTTGTTCTGTTTGTACAATGACACTATAGTACAGCATTGTGATTCTAAGTGGAGAAAATAGTTCAGATATCTGGTGAAAAGTTCTTTGATATAGTAGAATATTATTTGAGTTTCTTGAGTGGTTTTTGTATGAATTTATTTAGTCAGTTGTTTTGACTATTAAGTCAGTTTTTAGTTGCTTGATGAATGTTTCTAAATTGTGTGAATAGTTGAATGAATGGCCGTTTTAAGGAGTTAACATTTGGAATGGGGGAGTGAGAGTGAGAGTGCATAAGAGAGAGTGAGAGTGTGAGAGAGTGTGTGAGTGTGAGAGAGAGAGAGTGTGAGTGTGAGAGTATGGGTGTGAGAGTAATAGAGAGAGAGTGAGAGAGAGAGAGAGAGAGAGTGAGTGTGTGTGTGTGGGGGGTGTAAGTTGTAACAAAAACAGTACAGAGGAAAAGAAACCAATAACCGTTATCCCAATGACTGATATACGCGGTAATATTTGAGAAAAGATAGGCTCGAAATTTTTTTTCTTCTTTTAAACAGTTTGAACAACTCTGATTAAGTAAAAAATGAATAACGCCCATATCGTTGAAAGATGCTGGGGGTAACCAAACGGCTAAAGGCCACGATTGACGAAGTCGTCGAAATGGGTTTAAAATCAAGCTAGCGCTGATCACTTTACAGCAGTGGATCGCAAACGTTTTAGGATGTCGCTTCCTCCCCTTGCATACCAATGCACAACCCAAACGCTCACAAATTTATAGGCACAACCGTAAGCCCTGACCAATGAATAGTCAAACTTTGACTGGATTTTCGAGGTGCTAGCATTACATATAAAATGTGTATCTTTGTATTTCACTTAATAATTGTTATCTAAATGGAATACGCTGTAAAGTGAAGGCAAGATATACTTCAGGGTTAATGTGTGTGTTGTGTATGTTATGGGTCAGCTGTGTCACTGCCACTCTATGCCTGCTCACTTTTTCTCACCGCCTCCACTTTGGGAATCACTGTCTTACAGCAATACACTCAGTAAATGCAGGAATTCATTTCTCTGTTCAGCTATGGGACAATAGCAGGGCAGTTGGAGCTCATTTCGCAACACGGATCTGTAAAATTCACTTGCATCTGAATCCACAGTTTGAATCACTTGGTGTTGTTGCGACCCTATACTCCATAGAAGTAATTCACAACAATAAACAGCATAAACAATGAGATATCCCTTTCAAATAACAAAATTATTTCCGTCATTCAACTTCCACTCCATATTGTTCATGACAAGTAAAATGCATAAAATGGTCATAGAGATACTTGTTTTGTTTGGTGAAAAAAGGGTGAAACTTTCAACCCAATGAACACTGTCCAAACAGTCAAGTATTATGCTATGGGGGAACTTTCGAGTCATTGTGACTGGTAACCTATATAAAGTGGATGTCATCATGAAGAAAGAAAGAAATATATATTCAGATTTGGGGCCAAATATAAAAAAAAAAAACTAAACAAAAAAAAAAAAAATTGAGTTGTGATATGTCCCGGAAAGTGATATATTTGTTCGAAGTAGCTAAGTGGTTTTGGCCACTGTAACCAAATAGTACAATCTCGCAGGTAACCGTAATCGACTGGTAGTCGTAGGCAATAGGATAGCGAATAGCGTAGTCCAATGGGCGTCGTCATAGACTCTGATATTTATTATGCAAAAATTACATAATTATGGCACAAGGCCGAGAAAGGGGAGGGGTTGAGGCTGGTCTTAACTAACTATCCTATACCTAGCTAATCCGATTCACGACCCATTCACTCATTACAATTTGCTCATTCGCCACAAATACTCATCCATCACCAACCAATCCTCCATACACCATAATACCGCATCCTCTCAAAGGGGACCCACAGAACGCGTCCCATGACATAAAAATTTAATGATAATAAATAATACATAAAAATCTAATAATGAAGAATGAGAGGCGAGGGAGATAAAGCTAAGGCTATCTCTAGGTGATCCCCCCAGCCACCGCCCGGGAAAGACTAGCCTTAAGTGTCTTCACCTTCTCAGCTCTATCTAGGTCGAGCCTTTGCTGAAATCCGTGGTGAAAGACCTAATCCTACACTTAAGTCTATCCCACCACTTATTCCCGATAACCACCCCCACTAGATTCCGCTGCACTAAGCTAGTTAGCTGCTCCTGGAAGTCCAGCCTGTCCAGTAAAGATAGATTGAACTTCCAGTAACCAGCCATTCTAGGCCTACGATCTAACGCCATCCGGACACAAACAAGTTTGTGGTCCGAATAGCCTACCCAGTGGAACGTGGGACAATCTAACAAATCTATGTCGGCTCCTCTAACTAACATTCTGTCAAAGTAGCTAACCACCTTGTCAAAAGGCCAATTACGAGCCCACGTTCACATCCCCCCGGGGTGATCGATCCGGTATCTATCGACGAGACCAAACTCTTCGATCAGATCAACCAGGCTACGATCGCTCCTACACCAGCTAGCTCTCCGCCCCCTGTTTAACTTTGGGTCCAGGATGGCATTCCAGTCCCCCATTAAAACTAGGCGCGTTGAATCTACCAGGAACGGCCCCAACTGCCGAAAAAACGAGACCCGTTCCTCCCGGTCGTTGGGAGCATAAACCGCAACGACTCGGAACGAACCACTTTTCACGGCAATATCGGCCACGATCAACCGGCCCTCGGCATCGGTATGCACAAGGTCCACCTTCGCATCAAGAGTCCGCTTCACTAGCAAAGAAATTCCTCTGGCATATCGGTCCCTATATGCTGAATAAACGTTCTCCAGCACACACGCATCGATGCTGCAAACAAAGTGGGTCTCTTGGATTGTGGCAACATCCACGCCGAATGACAAGAGATCACGGAGCAGGCGGGCCGCCTTACCCCGATCCCTCAAGCCATTCGCATTCAAACTGGCTATCTTGACAGACATCGATTAGGTCAGGAAAAAAGGAAAGAAAAGAAAAGAAAAAGACTTACTCACATACGGGATCCCGATGGATTTTCCTAGTCTCCCTACACCTAGCTCTGATGTCATTCGTCCATCTAGGACAATTCCGCCGACATCCGTAGGATACGTTAGTTTTAGACACCTATATAGGGAGGGGTGGAGAATAACAGGGAGCCCCCCCCCAGCACAATATTGTCTTAGTTTCCTTAAGTAGGGTGAGTCCACTTCGACTATCTTCATTTTTGGAAAATTGTCTTTGGCTTCGGACAAATGCCCCCAGACTTTCAAGTACGTCCCCGTGTCTCTGACACATGTAATTACACCTGGAGCATTAGGAAAGTTACGCGGGTCCTCAACAGACTTCCCATCTACTGTATCTAACTTATATAAGAGTCTTAATTGGGCCTTTTTTTGGCTGGACAGAGCTTTCTTATATTCCTCTCTGTCCACCCTGCAAATAGCTTCTGGACCCGGAAATAGTTTTTTCTTTTTCTTCCCCCTGGAACAATGGGAAGGGGAAGAGGTGGATGTGTGAGGGGGTGTTGAATCTGAGCTAAGGGGAGTGTTGGAGGGAGAGGAGGATGTAGCACGGGAAGGGGAAGAAGAGAGACTCCTTGATTTGGGCATTGGAACAGTTTCTTTAGGGAAAGCAGGGGCAGATAGGGACCTGGTTTTGTCCATGCACCCATCCGCCCTACTACGCACAGAGTACCTTTGAGATCGCGTTTCCACTTCCTCTTTCACCTCTCTACATCTCTTTAGAGAAGAAGCCCGAGGTTATGGCATAGTGTCGACCGCCATTTCTGTTTCCATCTGTTGCTTTTTGCGTTGCTGTTGTTGTTGCTGTTTATGTTGTTTCTTCTTTGGTTGGGGTGTTTGTTGCACCTCCTTTTCTGGTTTTTCTGTCTTTTTGGGGTTTTCAGCCTTTTTGTGCTTTCTGCCCTTTTGGGCTTTCAGTTTTATTTGGACTTTCTGGCATTTTGGGACTTTCTTCCTGTCCCTTCTTTGTCCACTGCTGTGGAGGTGTATTCTGTTTTGGTGCAGTCTCATCTTTTTTGGGGGAAGAGGGCACATTTTTTTGCCTCCTGATCACCACCTCCTTCCAGGTACCTTCGGGGCCCTTCTTCCCTACTCCCTCCTCTGTGGGTGCAGCGACTTCTGCTGTTGTTGTTGTGGGTCAAGTTGAAGGCTGAGGATGTTTACCGGGGCACTCTTTGGCCATGTGTCCCGAGGTACCACACGACCAACAGCACGGTCCTCAACTACGACCAACATCCTTCTTTCTCGGCATATGAGGACATTGGGGATTTCTCCAAAACTCCTTCAGGTCAATGTGACTTGCACTTCTATGTCCCCGGTTGCAATTCCTGATTTGCCTAGAATTGCCTTGACCTCGTCTACCTTGCCGAATTTGGAAAAGTATGCCCCCATTCTATCTTCGCTGATGTCCACCGGCACCCCGTGGACCGTAATCTTAATCGTTTGACTTTTCTATTCAGTAACCTTCCTTAGGTTACAACAATTACACAACTCTGTTTCCCTAATTCCATTGCGAGCCACCCAGTAACAATGAGGCAGTATGCCCATTTAGATCAGAACGAACGTTAAATTTCACTGCAAGTTTTTTTTTAACTTAGAAATATAATAAAAAGCGATTCTTATAATATATTAATAAAAAAATGGAAAATTTATTTTGTACATTTATAAATTTATTGACATTAATTAACAAGAAATTCATCAACAACATTATTCTTTGAGAAAAATATTTCTTCTTTGGCTTCGCCGTTCCTTATTCGAATACGATCTCATAGCTCTTACACTTTGCAATTTCCTAACTTTTTTAATACTATTGTTCTGCCAATACAAGTTCCAAGAGCCTCTCAATGTAGAAGGTTACTAAATGAGTTTGTTATAAGGACGTACAACAATTTATGTTGTAACTTAACGTAGAGTAAGTAATTCAGTGCTTTGGGTGAGTGCATATAGAGTCACACATATGTTGGGCAAACAGGCTGGCACGAATAAGCGTATGCATGAATAAAGATGATAATGTTGAAATCGTGCCTTTAAAGGTTCACGCAAAAAGAGGACAAAGAGAATAAAATGGAACAAACGCCTTAGTAAAGATGATGACTTTGAACTTCTGCATTATCAAGTCCAGGAAGTGAATTGCAAACAAGAAATGACAGTCGCTGAGATAACGGATTTATCTTTAGACATCAAAATAAATTGTATACCCATAACTTACTAAAAAAATCACGAGTCTAACAAAAGAAACATTCTGATTTGTATCATCACATCAACGAGAACTGTCTAGTTCCGGTAGAAAGATTTCCGACAAAAAGAATTTCTCAGATTGTTATCGATATTTTTCTGGCTTTGCTTAGTACGGCACAAGACAGAATAGTGAAAAATGGAGATAAGAAGATCATTCAGCGCCAATCTTGCAAGCAAAAAAAGCTTTTTTCCTTGTTAATCAGTATTTGAAATCCTTTTACCCCGAACTCAAACATCGTCTTCTAGTCCCAACGGTTTCATTCAGAAAAATGCTAATAGTTATTTACTATAGTTTAGTCTGACAAAAGGCTACTGAAGAAGGACATCTGATGAGGTCTGAACTCACTCATTCTTCTTTCTCTTCTTTGTGTGATTGGTGACCACGGCTCTCCGCAACTTCTAATCCTTTGTAACTTAGCAATACATAATCTAATCTACACAAGTAGGTTACTCGCTGTTTCCCTCTATCTTTTCAGCCTTAAATATGTCGGGTACGTTCAAATTTTCCAAGCCTTCTTTCCTCATTATGTGTCCTAGAAATTTGAACTGTTTGAAATTTTCAACGTTCTAATTTTAAATATAAGTGCCCGTTTTGTTTCCATTTTGCGAACTCATTACACTAGTGAATTGGTCTACTAGATGAAAACTGCTAACAATCGTGCAAAGATTTCCCCCTTTCAGAGACTGTTATCAATCTTTTTTTCTTTCTCTCTCTTATGAAAGTTGTATGCTGTATAGTATTTCTTCTTCCTCTAAAGTTAATTAGTTCAAGCTCTCTTCGTTGCTTAAAAGACATTAATAAAAAGCCCAATGTGCTGTTTGAAATAATTACGAAGTAAATGAAAAAGTGTTGTACTTTTCTGCATGTCTTAAATGAAAAAGTGTTGTATTTTTGCATGTCTTTATTTCTGTAGAATGTTCCACGAATTACGACTTCTTTCTATATATTTATTATTATTATTATTTTATTTCCTTTGATTTCTGGTGTGTACACATTTCGTTCCGGGTCCCGCCTAGGGACCTAAGGTTAGAAATGGCATCATGACATTTTCCACTGACCAATTAAAAAAAAAACAACACATACACACACATATTTTACATAGATAAAGCTAGAAACCTCTACATATTCGCGATACCTAAGGTTTAAAATGAATTTTTAAAAATAAAAAAATCTTTCTTGAAGCTTTTATTTTTGTATTAAGTTCAAGCTAATAGATTAAATTTATTATTTCCAGTGAGCAAAATTCTTTGCTGTATTTCAAAACTAATTTAAATTGACTGGAAGAATTTTGTTTGTTTTTGCTAAAATAGCTGATTTAAAATGGCGCTAAAATCAACTATCAACCAACGTTCATCGTAATGTAATTCTTTTTATTAAAAAATCTCTCAAAAATAAAAGGTACTTTTAGAAACTTTATTTGAGGAATATTAGCTGATTTAAAGTTTAATTAATTTGATTTGAAGCAAACATTATTTACTTTAAGTTTGAAATATCGCAGAAACAGTTTTTTTAACACTGCGGTAGCTGTTTATTTAAGGTGTTGACATGTTGACAGCTTGAATGACAGATGAAAGTTTATTTAATGTTTTTCTATGGTGTAAAAATATTTTTACCAAGATTTTCTAAAAAAAACAAAAACATTTCTGAAATAATTTAATTGATTTATGAATGAGCCCTCAAAGTTTTATTAAAATCCGACAATTATTTGATTTTTGCAATAATTTCCAAATCAATGTGTTTTTCAAAAAAAAGACGCTAAAATTTGCTATGCTTATTTATAGTTCGCCCGCTGACCCAAGATAAACAACATTTTTAACCAAAGTTTTGAAGAAAAATTAAAAATATATAATCAAATAATCCCCAAAACACTTCGGTCTTTCCTCTTAAAAGATTTCGACGATAAAACTTTGTTTTTATTAGGTTCGGGGTATATTTTCATCATAGTATTGTAGTGACATTAAAGATGGTAGCAGTAGCAGGTTTACCTTAAAGATACTTATCAGCAGCACCCCTTGAATATAAAAACACATGAACCCTAAAGTAACTCTTCTTTCCGAGTTTTCCATCTTTCGAAAATGCTGACATGAACTTTCCACGCTGAAGGTACAAGGGTTGAGAATGCAAAAAAAAAAAAAAAAAAAAAAATTGGATGGTATGATCTATCTGTTGCCACCAGCCATTTCAACTGTAGTAAGTGTCAACGAGACTAGCTTTTACCACTACCTTACGACAGAGCGGTAGTTTTTTTTTATTAATACACTATCACCGCCTACTTTAAATTTAAAAGTAAACGAGCAATAAAAATTGCATAGCTGCTTATTTTATTTATTTATTCATCTCAAGATAAGAAGTGAAATATTTAACTTCCCTTTATGAAACTGCTTATTAGTAACGTCTACGAAGTGAGTCAAATATGGCAAGAAGGAAAAGACAAATATAGAAGTGACTTAAGTCCATACAAGATAAGATAAACAAATTAGGTTGTAAACTATTTTATTCCTGGAACGACAGTTTCTCTGAATAAATATTAATAATAACAATAATAATACGGAGATAGAATCTGTTACAATTTTATGGGACTACACAATACACACACACAAAACAATCAAAGCTAACCGCCCAGACATTGTTATTAGAGACCGCAACCCCCAAAAAGTGCCTCCTTATTGACATGGCAGTCCCTGAAGACTGTAATGTATTTTTGAAGATCTACAAAAAGCAATCAAAATACAAGGACATTGAAACCGAAATCTCAAAAATGTGGCACATGAGAACATCAACAATCCCTGTTGTAGATGGAGCCCTCGGATTGGTTGGAAAAGATTCCAGTAGAGTCATTGTTTCCTGGATGCCCATACCTTAAAGAAATACAAAAGATTGTTTTCACGAGTACAGCCCGCACCTTACGAAGGGCTTTATTTAATACTCTGTTGATGCAGTGAATACATTAGAAGATACGGAGATGGGAAGTGAATTAATGTCTTATTAGATAGTTGACTTGGCCTTGTCCTACATCAATGATATCAGGTTAAAAAAATAAAATAAAAACCTGGGTAAGCGTGACGCTGTTCTTATGAAATAATTACCAATTGGCGAGGCGACTTACATTTCGCGCTTCTAGATAGATTGTCACGTGACGCGTTTCGTACTCATTGACATGTATATAAATTATAGTTAAGTCTGTAACGCGACATTACTGTTGTAAACTTGATCGTCACGGTGTGGCTATGTACCTGATTAAGATGAGATTAGTAAATACAAACAGGGAAAATTTTAATGTAAGATTGCACATGAGTAAATAAACAAAAACTGTATAAACATAGAAAAAACGAAGCAGCACACAAACAAGCCAAAACTAGGAATTTATTGGCTATCTGTTAATAATCTAATACCTGGAGTAAGTATTATCCAAATTATAAACTTGTTTCACTTATCCCCGATTTTAGTTACTTGTGGTTTCATTTATCTGCGGTCAGGTAAAGAAAGATAAACAATTCACGTGACGCATTTCGAGAAACAAACAATTCATAAATTTAATTTTTCCTAAATTGAAAGAGTAGTAATGTTGGTTATTCGGGTAATCCAAAGAGAATCCGTAAAGTGCTTCCTTTAGGACAACAGGTTGAAGTTTTCGACTTAATAAGGACAGGGTATATTGTATGCTAAGTTTACGAATAGCTACGATTAGACCGAATCTTTTATCCGTCACACAAATTTTATTACAGTATGCTGTGTTAATTGTTCTATTTTATTACTGTTGTTGTTAATCTCTTATCGACAAGTATGGATTTGGATCACACAGCGAACTCTAAAAAATATTTGTCGAGCAACCAAATAATAACCAACACCTGGTTTGAAGTACACACAGGACGCTTGTGGATATGAAAAAAATCAGGAGGGGACATTAAGAAGCAGATAGACTAACAATCAGTAAAAGATTTAGAAATGTAGTTCTACAGTTTCAAACATACTTAAGCTTTCGGCTGTGGGAAATATCACCTCCTACTCATATGCAAAATGAAGATACCAAAAAGGATGAAAGTTCACTGGAACAGATCCAGATCCAGTTGCCCTCCTTAGAGAAACTCCTCTCTGATTGACTATGCCTTCTGGTAGTCTCAGTTCTCTACCTGTGCAAATTAAACAGACATTCATTACGAAAGTTATCAATGAAAAAACTTAATTTGACGTGGATCATTCACTTGACGCAATTCACAATGAACAGTTTTACAGTAATCATTAAACTTAATGTTATCGAAATACTAAATTTTTTCAAGTTTTAATTTAATTTCTTTCAATGTCAAATGCAGGTATTCATTAGTTCCTGTTTCAATTGAATTAACTTAATTCTTTCATTTCCATTTTTGGCAGTTTTTCGAGTTTAAAATTGTCTTTAAATTGCTTAATGATTTTCCAAGTTGTATTTAATATCCGATTTGGAGGCCGCGTTTTTAAGTGGAACCGATTCTTCCATTAGAAGCATAATTAGGTTTCTCCTTTTCTCCCCACTGCTTATTGAATTATATTTAATCACATTTTGTTTAATTGTAGAATTGTTTTCAGAATTGTTATTGAACATATTTTGAGTATTTCTAATTGAATTATTTTCAATTGTTTCCATTGAATCTAACAAAGAATAGCCTGCTCGAGAGTTCGTGAATATTGAAGTTTTCAGAAAGATTAAAAGTTTTTATAATTATTAGTAATTATTTTAAGTTAAAAATACTTGCATTTAAAATATATTTACTTTTGAATAAAAAAAAATAGTTTGTATAGATAAAAATTAACTTTTCATTCATAACATTTTCCCTTGAACTAAATTTACAGTTGGTTGGAGAAAGTACTTTAGACCAGAAAATGGCACGCACACACACACACACACACACACATATATATATATATATATAAACAAATTTTGGCTCTGTTTACATTTTAAGTCCCCCTTTTTTTAAATATAGGAAGACCCTACTAGTAACCCTTTTTTTTTTTATTTCTTACCATATACTTTTGTCTTATGTCGTGCCTTTTTCTAATCCACACCCTATTTTCACTCATGATAATAATGTCATGGCTGTGTCATAGAGGAGACATAGAAAAGTTAAGTTTGGTATAGTTGAATGAAGACTTTTCTCACAGCTACTATTATGTTAACTCCTGCAAAAATTGTTTACCTGTGGACCATGTCATAGAAATGGCCAGCGGCATCAGGGCCGGGGCTACTGTCTCCCCCCACCCCGAAACTTTGATACGGAGTCCCCCTCTGTATTACATATCACTTTCATAGTCACAAACCCTTGAAGGAAAATTAACGGGGGAGGGGGGCAACGCATTTTTTAAATTACCAAAAATCAGGGAATTATCTAATTTAAATGAAAATTTCAGTATATATTCATCATTTTCTTTTATAATGAATAGGTTTTTTTTTTATTTAAAAATATCTGAGAAAATGTTATTCTTTTTGTAATAACCACCAATATTTTTATGACTAAATTTTACTCGAAAAAATGTTTATGTCGCCAACTTTTACATTTTCATAAAGATTAATCGCCGACGCATCTCCGCTAAAAAAGTTTTACAATCATTCCAACACAACACAAACGGGATTGTTTTAAAAATTTGTATTAAAAATAGTATTTCAGTTTTTGGGAAAATTGTTCATGTGCTGAAATCTTTAAACATTTTTATTTTTTAAGCAATCATTTTCTCGGTTCTAACTTTCTAGAAATGTAATACAATAGGGACTAGAAATTTTATTTTAATTCTTAGCTGTGGACTTCTGGTTGGTATTATTATTAGTAAAAAAAAAAATCAGAGATTCTTCTTAGTGGATGATCTCGGAATAAAAAATGATTTTACCGCGATATAATAAAACCCTTTTAATTGATTTAAAATAACTGTTCAGAAAGAAAATTACAATTTTAAAAAATAAGCGCTTGTGAAATTAGCACTTCTGCCCAACAGTAGGCATGGGGTCTCCACGCGGTTGAGAGGTTCGGCCCTGTCGATTATTATAGTCGATGATTGATAATATAACTTAGGTAGAAAAAATTTAAAGCAAGAAAAGGTGCTGAAACTAGCCCTTTTGGGGCTCCAACCTAGTCGGAGTTTCCTGCACAGTACGCATCGCAAATTAATGTCAGTTTAAAAATAATTAAAAAATAGCGGATGGCTATAAACAGTGCTGAAAAAGATGGCAGAGGCCACAACGACCTTCCCCGGTCAGGGGTTTCGGGGGTAAGATGCGCCGGTCCTCAGCGGCATACTAGTACTCGATTTGGAGAGGCAAGTCATTGTGAATGACACAGTGGAAGACAGATGTCACGGTTTAAGTAACGAAACGTTCTTTGCTACAGTATCAATTAGATATAAATATATTCATAAAAATCAAGTGTTCAATCCTACACAGAGAACAATTCATTACAACCTTCTCCATCTATATAACTGAAAGTGTTCTAAATTACATACTCTTTTTGACTCTTTATTGTCAGCATGACGTCTGTTATTAGTATATTTACCAGAAATAAATGTTGACGTGTTTTGATATATGTGTATGTTTTCGAATAAATGCATATTATTGGCCTTATATTCTTAAACGCAATAGCAATGTCATTATTCATACTTGTAGACCAAACAATGTTTATCTCCTATTTTTTGGGTCTCTTGTTTGAGAACAAAACCATTTTTTTTAGTTTTTTTTGTTTTGTTTTTTTCAGTTAATAAAAGTTAATCCATAATTTCAGGGGTTCATTCATATATGTCAGGTCAGAGATTATTGGTTATCAAGGAGGTCATTATTTGCATAAACGAACGCATGGATTTGTGCAGAAACGTACACAGACACACATACACAGTTTTACACAGATCGCTTATAAAGAATTAATGGATTTATTTTTGATCCGACACTTTTATTATTTCAAACGTTATTTTCAGTAGATACCCTGTCGGAGAACACATTTTCTTTATTAAGATTGAGTGCGCAGGCCGATAGATGCAATACTTCTTTTATGTGACGTCTCTCTTTAGGACGTTTTGCAATCATGGCTCTACACAATTTCCTATCCTTTGTAGCTCTTTTTGTCTTTTTCTTATCTCCCCTAAACTCGGTTCTGTCATACATTTACTCAAGCTCGCTAGATAATTAGTTGTTGTTTTCTTCTGTCCCTCTTACCTTCAATCTCTCCTGTGTATATCAAGTTTTCATTTTCTCATTATGTGCCCTAGAAATTTCAGCTGTTTCTAAGTATGATTGTCCATTTTGTTTCCTTTTTCTCTAAAACTTCGTCGTTTCTCACATGTTCGGTATTTTCAGTATCATTCTATAGAACCATATTTATGTTGTTTCAAGTCTCTTTTTTATCTGTGAGGAGATTATCCAACATTTACTGCTATATAAAAGGACCGATATTACGTAACAGTTCAGTACTCACTGTTTAAAATAAAAATGGGGCGTTTATTCCAAATACGGATATCGACTAAAAATATCGTCTGAAGTAATAAAAAGAAGACATATATGCACGTAAATAATCATGCAGATATAAGTACAGAATTGGTAACACCTTTCTACAGGTATACAATACGTACTTCAGATAAACTTATATGATCTAGTGAATCGTCTCTTCCTAAGCTTATGCACATAAACATACGCACACACATGCATACATACACCGACTTAAAAGTACATATTTATAGATAAAATCTTACATGCACTTTAGAGGATGCCTATGAAAGTACATTCTAGTAGGTAATGTATAATTAGACAGCAAGACTTGACCCAAACAAGTTTTACTAAATTCAACTGACAAGTTCTATCTGTTTAATTTTTTTATTGTATTTTTCCAATTTTCGAAAATGATGGTGAATAATTATAATAACTGAAACAGTCGAAAGTAATCGAACAAAACAAAGGAAAAAAATCAAGAAGTTCAGACAGTTTATTTAATTTTGATTCCGATATACATCTTATTCGAAAGTTAGAAAAATACAATAAAAAAATTAAATAGACCGACCTAGTCGGTCGAATTTAACAAAGATTCTTGGGATCCAGTAGATAAATGGAAAATTCTTACTCAAAAATTGGCGCGCCATGACATAGAAACTGATTTTAGTTTGTTTTTTTTTTGAGGAGGAGGGGGTGGAAATCAGGTAGTTTTTCAACCTGGGGTACTTTTTCAAATAAATTTCTTTGATGGAATGGAAATCCACAATTATAAACCTCTTAAGAAGTCGTTCAAACAAAACTGTTTTTTTAAAGTTTAACTAATGCGGCACAAGGCCAAATAAGGAAGGAAAAATAAAAGTGGGAAGATTGTATTGCGTCAATATTCTAAGTTGCGACGACTAAACTGCCTTTTAAATCAGCATTCGAAATGTTGATCTTTGCCTAGGTTTGGACACGAACCGCTGCTGCTGGTAAGAAATACGGAACGGTCATATTCACTAAATCCGTCAAGTTAGTCTGGCAAAAGCCCAAATTACATTACACCCAATGAGAACAGAATTTACTATACAATGGTTTTATCTATTTATTTATTTTACTATTGCAATCTTATTTACTAATCTTAGCTTACACGAACATAAGGTACACTAGTGAGATATCCGTTGATGAACTTACTTATTTCTTCTTTATGTGCCGTGTCCCCTCAGGAGGTAGGCGACCTGAACTAATTAATTGGTATATGAAACAAATTTGTTAAATATCGCACGACGGCAGGCATGCGAAAGTTGAAGTCCTTATTGTACATAAGAGTAGTTACAGTTTTTCAAGACACTTTAAAAATATAACAATTTTAAGAAGAATGTGACAAAAACATGCTATTGGCAAGAAAAAATCCCACGCAAAAAAATATTTTAATAGGCGGAAAAAGTAAATGAGAAAGTAAATTTAGTGAAAGACGAAAGAAAAAGACATTATACATATACGCATACATGTATGTATGTATGAATGATAGTGGATCATCAACTGCGCGTCCTGACATGTAATTGTTTATTTTCATTTAATAATTTAATTGAGTATTACCAACCACAAAATTAAATGCGCTGACAAGGGAGAAAATGAATCTGAGAAATAAATATTTATTGCAGAAAATAAATTATTTTTCATTCATAATTAGGCAACAGAATTACAGATTCATATATATATATATATATATATATATATATATATATATATATATATATATATATATATGTATATATATATATATATATATATATATAGGAAGAATAGAAATATAAAATTTGTCAGTTAACTGATTGATGTTATTTTCAGCATCGCGAGTTTCGTATACGGTTCGTTGATGAGTGAACGAAGTAATCGCCACGTGCACTCATCAGGACATACAAGCAATATATATATATATATATATATATATATATATATATATATATATATATATATATATATATGTATGTATGTGTGCGTGCGTGCGTGTTAGATATTATATAAAGTGTGCGATGGATAAATTGTCGTCTAAATTACGCAAAAATTAAAATAACACTGACTTCGCATTTTAACAGATATATTTACCAAAATTACACAAAAATATCTTAAAATATTAAAGAGTAAATGTATTCAATAAAATCGCCATTGGCTTCAACCACATCCTCCAGATGATTTCGGAATGCCTGCATCTGTTCTGGACGATCTCCTTGTTTAAGTTGGTGAATGCTGCCATAATTCTTGCTTCAGTTCATCTTTAGTGTTGAAGGAGTTTTGTTGGTCGCTGGCTCAAGTGCGCCTCACATATAATAATCAAGGGGTTTGTAGCTTGGGGAGTTAAGTGGCTAGATGTAAGAGATGATATGGTCGCAGAGATTGGCTGATAGCTTGACTGGCTTCTCCTGCTTGTGTGGCATGGTGCAAAGTCCAGTTGTTAGACATAGGGCAGAACTACCTCCTCAAGGTTCTTGATGTAGGCCTCCGTGTTGACTCTGAGGCCCTGTGGGAAGGTGAATGGAGGCATAACGTTGCCATCACTAGTGATCACTCCAAACATCATGATGTTAACTGGATATACCATCCAACTCTTTCCGAACCCTCTACACTGTCCTCAGATTGACACTCAAACACTCTGTTTGAATTGGAGATTCCAGCGCGAATACTAAGAAGTACAGCATACCGTTTCCAAATTGAACGGCATCATAGTGCTCTTTTTCTCACAGACAGTGTCTAAATGACGCGACTATACTGTGCAGTCGACAAAATAAAAACAAACAACGCGCATGCGCGAAATTAAAAATATAAGATAGCGATAATTTACCCATCGTACGCTATATATATATATATATATATATATATATATATATATATATATATATATATATATATATATATATCAGATATTATAAATATACATATTAGATATTAGATATATATACATATTATATATATATATATATTAGATATTATAACTATACATATTAGATATTAGATATATATACATATTAGATATTAGATATTAGATATATATATACATATTATATATTAGATAAATGTATATACATATTACATATATATATACATATATTATATATATATATACATATTACATATATATATATACATATTAGATATGAATTCATATTAGTTATTATATTTATTATATACATTAGATATATATTAGATATATATATATATGTATATATTAGATATATATTAGATATGTATATATATGTATATATTAGATATATATTAGATATGTATATATATGTATATATTAGATATATATTAGATATGTATATATATGTATATATTAGATATATATTAGATATGTATATATATGTATATATTACATATATATTATATATATATTAGATAAATATATATTAGATATTATCTATAAATTAATATGTGTATATATATATATATATATATATATATATATATATATTAGATATTATATATAGATTAAGATATAAATATATTATATATATATATATATTGGATATTAGACATATATTAGATAAATATATATATAGATTAAGATATAAATATATTATATATATATATTGGATATTAGACATATATTAGATATATATATATAACTAATATCTAATACATATGTAATAACTAATATCTAATACATATGTAATAACTAATATATATATATATATAATATCTAATACATACACATACATCTTTGAAAAATTTTATCAGTTCCTTTCTGAACGGCTCTATATTTCTTGGACTTGTTTTACACCGACATCTTTATAGATCCTGGTGTCTTTAAAGTCGAAAATAAATCTTAGTCGCCACAATAACAAGATTATAACAATTAT
>OZ038492.1:66121986-66126986 GCA_964036315.1 Acanthosepion esculentum | reverse complement strand
TAGTGTTTTTATCTTAGCTTGGTAAGAGAAAACAACGAAGAGAACTGCGCGAGTATGGTGTAGAGTTTTACAGGAATATTTCAAATGGAGAATGCCTGCTTATTTTGAAAATCAATATTCTGTGCTTTACTTAGGCTTAACATTTATTCAACATTGGAATCGGTAGTCAATGCTTAACTATTTCAACTATAAGCTATGTCAAAAGACTGGGAAGAAATAAAGAAAACTGGACATTGAATAAATAAAAGAGAAGTAGAGGGAGAAAGAGAGAGGGAGAATAAAAAAGGTGGAAGCAGACGAGAATAGATGAGCAAATGAAAGGAAATAAAGAGGAAATGAACTAAAATTGAGAAATTGAGAGTAAACAAAGAGAAAAATGAGGGGAATATGGTATATATATATATATATATATACATATATATATATATATAGAGAGAGAGAGAGAGAGAATAAGAGAGAGAAAAGTGAAATCCAAATTATATAAGCTGTAGGAAAAAAGAAAGAAGGTAAAACACGAACAAAATAAGAAATGTGGAACAAAGTAGGAGATAGAAAAGAGAAAAGCGAGAGAGAAAGAAAGAAAAACATAGACATGTAGCAAAATTGAGTGAGAGTGAAAAATGCACTCTCAAAGAAAGACAAAGGGAGAAATAAAATAAAAAGAAATAATGAGAAATTAAGAAGAAGGAAGAGGAAGCGAGAAGAAGGAAGAGGAAGCGAGAAGAAGGAAGAGTAGATTAAGTGATAAAACGTGACAGAAACGCTACATTCTCGTAGAAAGATTTCCGGGGATGGAAATGTAACTGGAGTATAATCTGGTGCCACCAGCAGGAATTCGTGAAATGCTTTCTTTTGGTATTCTTTGACAAAAAAGCAGGAGAAAAAGAAAATGTAAAATAAAGAAAGTAAAAACAATGATCAAGAATACGTGGAGAAAATGGCGTAAAGACATGTGTAGGCCGTAAAATTTAACTCTGTTGCTTTTGACACAGCACCTATCTATTCGTTACTTCCGGTAGATTTATGCAAAAAGGTATTTTGAAGAAAGCAGATAACGTTCACCATTGTTCCTTTTTTTTTTTAAATTATATTTCTTATTTTATTACAATTTTTAATATAATTTTTCTTCTTTTTTCATTCCCACCATTTTGCGCGAATTTATTTATGACATTATTTTAAAAAGTTACTTTGTTCACTTTTTTTGTGTTTGTTTCTTTCCATTCTCATCGGCAAGATTTTTCCGAATGTATATATACGTTTGTGTGTAGGGATATTTGTCTATCCTATCAGTTTGTGTGCAGAGACACACCCAATTAATCTCGGAGAGTAAAATTGAGAAATTGAGAGGAAACAAAGAGAAAAATGAGGGGAATATGGTGTATATATATATATATATATATATATATATATATATATATGGAGAGAGAGAGGGAGAGAATAAGAGAGAGAAAAGTGAAATCCAAATTATATAAGCTGTAGGAAAATCTATCTGTATCTCACGATGGCCTGTTTGTGACGCCCCCTGTTGTAGAGCGATTGTTAGCTAGTTAATATGGCGCACTATAGTTATTTAACAGTAAAACTATGATACCTAGTTGCTAATCTAGTAGTAAAAAATCATGCAGTCGATGTACCATATTATACCTTATTAGAACAATTGTCATAAAATATTTGTAGAAAAAACAAATAGCAACTACATCACGGCGGTGAGAAAGTGACGAAAGTCGAGATGTCAGGTCAGGACCGATAACATTACATACCTTTCTTTGGATTTTGTCGAGAATCTTGAGATATATAGCAGGAGAACCAGACCAGATAGGACAGTAATATTCAATGGAGGGATAGTAGATTTATAAATGTATGGATTCTGGAGAGACAAAAACTGTCTAGCAAAATACAGTAAACCAATTTTCATTGCAGAACACTTAGCAATTGATTCAATACAATCACTCCACTACAATAGAGAAAGAAGTTGCAATGAGTTGCTTTCCTGGAGGTTTAATATCAGCCATGCTGATGGAAGATAAAAAGAGTCCTTTATGATGATTACAAGATAGCAGTTACGTTTTAGTTTTATGGTACCCCACTACGATGATTTTGTTACACGTTAATATAGTGAATAGGTACCCCACTACTGAGGTTTTGTTAACACTAAAATAAGTTTAGCAAATATTTATACTTGTCTGTACCTTGCTTGAGTTGTCTGCCGTAAAGCAATTGTTTGCAAGCCAATCTCGCGCACGATTCTTTAATTTTATAAATTCATTTCTCACTAACGCAACTAATCTTAGTAACATCCACTGCTTGATGGTTGAAATGGTTGTACGTTTATTGTGGTGTCTCCGATGAGTGTTCGCGCAAAGTTAAAAGCTAAGGTTTCGAATATTAATTTTCTAGGGAAGCAAACCCTTTTCTGTTGGGATATCATTACGATAAAATCTTTCTTCTTACAGAACCGTCAGTACAATCGCGTAGTTATAAAATCCGCATCACCAAAATATCTATGTTGCATAGATTAAAAAAAAACATTCAGATATGGAGTTGCATTTTAAATTTCTCCTTACAAAGTACGTCTTGGATTTACCATTTCTCAAAATGTATCCATAAATATATGGGCACGTAGCCGAGTGGTTCTGACCATGGAAGGAGACGGGAGGGGTCGATCCCAGCGTGTGGCACCTTTGGAAAGTGCCTGAAAACCCTACCACTGGTTGACCCAAGCCTTATGAGTGAAATTGGGTAGACGGTACGAATCTTGCACGAAGTCATAAGTCTTCGTGACCGAGGGTTTGAACGTGCTGGCCTTGTTCAGATTGTTGATCAAGCTAGATAACGTTCTTTCCCAGAGACTGTAACTAAGGTCTGCTCAGCATAGTTGCAGTATAAACCACACTCTGTGTGTGCTGAACAAACACAAAGGTGCCTGAGCAAGCTTCTGCAATAGGGATTGACTAGCTGCCCTAGTAGACGGTTATCCTCAAATACGAGTGGCCAGCTATATATATATATATATATATATATATATATATATATATATATATATATATATAAATATAGGTAACTATACTCGTGTCGAAAAACCTTCGAACTCTTAATTTAACAATAGCCAAATCAATCATGAAGGAAAAAAAGGTTTTAAAAAAAAGAAAGAGCCAGGAACATGAAAGTCTGTCGAAAATAATCGCACAGATACAGGTTCAAGGCCCAAAGAAAAAACCCCGATACGAGTAAACAACTAACTAAAGAGCTCAATACAAGCGTAGAGCAAACCTATATATATATATACAGTGTAACCCGGATATAAGAGAGTTGTCGGGACCGGAGAAGAAGTCTCTTATATCCGGGTTTGGTCTATTTTGTTTTGTTAACACAGGCTCTAATTTGGGACCAGATAAAAATCTCTCTTATATCCGGGTTTCTCTTATATCCGGGTCTCTTATATCCAGGTTACACTGTATATATAAGTATATTTTCAGCATTATATGAACATGGGTGTATAAGATTGCATATAAAATTCCACCTGTTTCAAATAGACTGGTGTAATACATCCGGAAACATATTACACCAATCTTGTTTCGTGTCAGTAAGATCTGTCACAATTGTCGTGTGAAAAGCGGAGGTGGTGGCGGAAATCACTTGTCACAAGATCTATCATGGCTGATTCACAATTGGGTTGGCTTAAGTATTCGACGACATTTCTAATGAATTCTCTGTCAACCATCTTAACCACAACCCGTCCCACTTTAATACAACTCACAATGCCATATTTCTTAATACAAGTGAAAATGGACTGTTTTTAATGATTACAAGCGAATTTAATTTAAGTTTGTTTTGTCCCGTCAACATTTAACTTGACCTCGATTCAAAATGAAATAAACAAAGGACAAATAAAGCAAATAATACTGTGTTGAATGAGCTTTTTATTTTCGATATTTAATTTTAATTGTGAGATAGAAATGTTTTGCCCCTACTTAATCGAATAGGAGCATTATGATTTATATGGTGTAGTAAACCTGCTTCAATGTAACATGCACTTTTCAAGAGACTGAATATTTTCAAAATCTGAGTTTATAAGCTTAAGCATAAAACATCGTTTCTAATAAAGTATTTGTGTTATACTATGTTTAATTTTTCTATATTTCTGAGATGAGATATTGTAACTATTTACATTGTTCGAAACCGAACGCAATCTCTACAAACGTCATCGAACCAATCTTCATAAACGCCGACATACAGATTGACTCTTCTGGGTTTTGTTCGAAATTTAAACAAATATCACCTGAAGACGGTCAGAGTGTACAATGACCAAAACATGAATGTGACAATGAAAGGAGGACAACCGTCCGGCCAATGTAAATAGTGTAAATATCTTAATTTTAATGAAAGAATTAAACGACTTTGACAGTTTATCGGTTACACTGGTACTAAAATATTAGCGATAAAAAGTCAATCATTTATTTTTTTATTAACATACTTTGGTAGGATTAATACAAAAATAAAGACAGGAAATTTATGACTATTCAAGTCCTGAACCGACATGGTATATAAAATAGATACAAAAGTAGAATAACGCGTGAACACATACGTATATGCATTGGTGTTCTAAACAATCATGGCGAGCTTTAACATCAATGTTTAATTTTAATATGAACTCACTGGATTCGTTGAAATTTCACTGGTATTAACAACTATGACTATGTTTCTTCGTATGCGTTCGTTCTTCTCTCACCTTTTGTCTGTATCTTCGGATTCTCTCCTTTACCCCTTTCCATATTCGCAGCCTGTCTAAACCTTTATATAAATGTTATACAAACATAGATTAGCTCCATATGCGAAAAAAAAAAAGAGTAAAGAATGTACAGATATTATGTATCTGTTCTTTTATCTTTTTTCTTTAGCTCTGTCCTATCATAAGGAATATTAATCTAACGCACATCTAACGCATTTCCACACCGACCTTCTTTTCGGTCTTTCGCTCATTGTCTCTTGATATCAGGCAT
>OZ038492.1:66111986-66119486 GCA_964036315.1 Acanthosepion esculentum | reverse complement strand
TCAGCGGACATCGTGAGACCGAGCAGCCGCAGAGAGGAGCTCTCAAGAAGTTGGTCATCAGACATTCTAATGGGATGCAGGGATGGATCCTTGTGGTGGTTAATAGAGAGCAGTTTAGTTTTAGAGACGTTAAAGTTAACCATCCATTACTTGCCCCAGTTCACAACCAATTGGAGGTCCTTTTCTATCCGAGATGCCAGGTTAATTTTGTCAGCACTATATGCTACTTTAGCAAAGGAATATTCCAGAATATGAAATTTTAAAGTTGACTTCCATAGAAGCAGAACATTGTTTATTATTTTGAAACCTGGATAAAATATTCTTTTATCAAAAGAGAGTCGTTTCTTTTACAGATTCTCCAGTATATATATATATATATATATATATATATATATATATATATATATATATATATATATATATATATATATATATATATATTTATCAGCTGGGAGCAGTTTTGAATGTACCGATAGTGTGACGGTTATTGACGCTGAAAGAAAGAATTGGTGAGCCGAGATCAAGTTCTATCCTAATCTGTTGCATCCATTTAGCTCTAATGCCCTTCAGAGTGGTCTGGGCTCTCTAGTCTTGGGTGGTAGCCAGTCTAGCTGAAAGACAACTCTGAATTCATAACCATGGGAAAGGCAACAGAAAATCATTGAACTGTCTTTCTTAAAAGTTATGGCAATTCAGAGATAATAAAGAATATGTGTAAAGTCATGTTTGCCTACGTCCTGAAAACATATAGCGTAAAAAATGCAGTTTTATTGTGGCGGGGTCACTTAAGTAAACTAAGTTGTTTTCTTGAATCATACAAAGAAATTTATTAGTAACGATTTCTGACAGATAAATTTATATGGCCAATTAGTATATACATTTTTCAATGAAATATATTTTATGGTTTCAATTTTAACTCCACTGGAAATACGAACTATAGAAGTAGTACATAGTTCAACAATTTTACCTTTTTTTCTACGGAGTTGGTCTCTATCTGTTAAGACCAACAAAAGATACATCAGCCATTTTATTATTACTGTCATGGTAAAACGAACTTAGATTGCTATGTACGTATTTTTTCTATCTTCATGGAGCGTGCCGGTTACAAGGTTATTAAATAACTGGTAATGATGATAGTGAAAGTTAGATTTCTGCTTTCTTTCGTGTACATAAGAAATTACCGTTGGCAGTGTGAATCAGAATTCAATTTCGGTTGACTTAACAAGTTTTTGAGTTGAAAAACTTTATTTTTATCTGTACTTTCTCCTAATGATATAATCGCGTTTTAATTAAATTACCTGCAAAATAAACTGCAAATTTTTAACAAAATTTCTTCTCATTAAAACTAATCGATTGTTACGAATAAAGGGTTGTTCTTTCGCAATATAAACGCGACAAATGCATAAAATTCACTATAAAAATGGAGAAGTCTAGGAAATAGTTATATCAGAGCTGTTTGATGAACAGGCAAAGAGAAGTAAGGAACAAACGAGAGAGAGAGAGAGGGAAAAACGCGTGTATGTGTCAGAAATTGAGAGAGAGAGAGAGAGAGAGAGAGAGAGAGAGAGAGAGAGAGAGAAATAATAATGTGTAGTGAAATACGTAACTCTTCTGACAATACTTAGAAAAAGGTTGTTTTAGAAACGCCTGATGTAAGATTTTCAGAAAAATATCACCCTAAAAATAATATTACATTAATTAATACTGACAGACAGAACTATTTCGAAGTAAGAAGAGAATTTGGTGTAATAGAATAGTTGGTAGATTTGTATCATAAATCATTTTAATTCTTACTGTTCCGTGAGTTTGTATTCTTTGTCTTGTTTACTGCCATGATTTTTCTAGAGAAGGATAATGAAGTGGTTTCCCGTTGCTTTCTCCACGGTGACTTTATTGAGACACAATCTCTAGTTAACTGTCCGCTAATTGTTTTGAGTTCTACCGCTCTTTCTTAGGTATTATTTTCATCCTACAGAGTAGATTAATATTATACTCGATATAAGTACGCCGAAGCTAGAACTGTAGCTCTAGATACCCCAAAGGCGTTCGACGAGTTTTGGCATGCTGGCCTTCTCTACAAGCTCAAGTGCTACGGTGTCCCTGGACGAATATTTGGCTTAATCCAATCGTTCCTAATGAAGATTGTTTTAAACGGACACGCATCTAGATCATTTCACATTAACACAGGTGTTCCCCAAGGCTTATCCTTGGACTTACGTTATTTCTTAACTTCATCAACAACCTACCCGATGTGGTCAGTTCTCAACTAGGTATTTATGCAGATGACAGCTATTTGCTCTTGTCTTAGTAGGAAGCACACAGGTTCGAAAAAGTAAAATTAGCAACCGCTCTAAAAAACGGACTTCCAATCAGTGGCTAATTGAGGCAAAACAAAACTGATTTATTTAATCACCATAGAGAATATTTTAACTGTCATCAGCATAGCTAAATGCTAACATCCAGGAGGGCAACTTTTTGCGCCTACCTGGGCTCACGTTTTCCACTGATGTGAAGTGGAGTGATGATATTGAATTAATTGCTAGGTCTACTACTAGGAAATTTGGTTCACTGTGTCGTGTCATCAATTTTTCTCGACAAAATCTATCTTGCATATTTATAAATTTACCATTCGCCCGCGCATGGAATATTACTATATATCCAGAGATTCTTGAAAAAATTCAAAGTGTCTGTAAAGCAATCGATTCTGACCTGGTATCTCGATTTCAGTTACTTTCTCATCGATGTGACGTGGCTTGACTCTGTCTTTTCTACAATTATTTCGTGGAAATTGTTTTAATAAGCTCTTCTCTTTGATTCATCGACTGCATGAATTTAAGTGTGCTACTAGATAAGCAACTAGGTCTCACCGTTTTATTGTTGAGTTAGCTAGATGCAACTGTTTTTTCTACTCTAATAGTATCTTTTTGCACTGTGGAAATCCCTCCCGATTTCTTGCCTCCCTGTCAACTACAATCTGCAAAAATATAAATATAATGCTAATCACCATCTTTTGTCTTCCTGAACCTGTACTTTTTATTGTCCTTTCCCCTCAATAAAGTCTTATTATTCTATTTCACTCCCAGTAACACCATGCATCCTAGTGGCACTATAGTCTTACTTGGGGTGAAATGATTTAAAAATGGAAAAAATCCATCATTTGTTTTCGTTATGGCCAAATATATGCATAAAAGAAAATATTCAATATGACATGAAAGCCAGTTCGACCAATACGACGGATACTGCTAAATTTATTTCATGTTTTTCCTAAGGCATCGACAAGTGCAGTAAAAATTGCACTTATCATCAATTAGTGAAATAGAAGGTTATTCAATAGAAACTTTTTTTTTTACCTTAAATTATTCTTTAAACAGCAGAATATCATCTATTTGGCTTAACCGTAATGAGTAAACAGTGATAAAAATTCCGTCACTGTTTGCTTTTGCTATATATAAAATGTTTTCTACTATGTAAAAATATATGTATTGGTTAGAAAAGAATACTAGTGTTAAATGAAATAAAATAAAGTGTAATTTAATTACATTAGAGTTTAAACTTTCAGATTGTAGCGGAGAGATTACGACGCCAACGCTTGCAAATGGTTGACTTTAATTGCGAACGGTAGGAGCTATAAAATACTTTACCACTGTCACCCTTGTTATATTCCTATATGAATATACATAAATGTGTTCAATGCTTTCTGTCTTGAAAACCATATATATATATATATATATATATATATATATATATATACATAAAATGTGTGTGTGTGTATTGATGTAGGAAAGAAGAGTTAGATTAATGATCCAAATTTCTTTAGTATTTATGTTTATATTTAAAAAAAAAAACAGTGCTCGATACAAAAGTAGAGCTTAAATTATAATTATTTAAAAAAAAATATGATTCCACCACGACATAAAAATTACTGTTTTGAAATTGACTCAAGTCCCAAAGTTTAATTTCAATGTTAAACTTAAAATTTGGAGCACAGTTTCATTTCTAGGATTAAAAATACAACCCAATAATATGTAAGCAAGCCTTTAAGAAAACATCAACGAAAAAAAAAGAAACAAATTAACACCAAAAAAGACCATCATCAGAGTTTTAACAAATAGTAATAAAAACTACAGAGCCTGAGAAAAAAAGCCCATTGTAGGTAGGAAAAAATCCCCCAACCGAATCTTACACGACTCGAAAAGAATTTGACATCTAATAAACATTCATACTTTCATCAGAGTAGAGTCCCCTTGATAACGAAAGAGAAAACCCACAGATTAAACCTCCATTTCCAACCTATAAATGAGTAAAACATTTCTTCAGTTAGTTATTCTAAACATCGCTTGAGAATGAAACTATGCTCCAAATTTTAAGTTTAATATTGAAATTAAACTTTGGTACTTGAGCCAGTTTCGAACCAGTAATTTCTGTGTCCCGATGAAATGATATTTTAAAAAAAATTAATATATATATATATATATATATATATATATATATATATATATATATATATATATATATATATATAGGTATGTATGTATCCCAGCACTATGCTTACAGCCGATGAAATTCTTAACTAAACACTAAAAAATGCATATATTCAACTCGCCGTGTTATTTCATTCAATATCTCCATAAAAACATAATGCATACCAAATAAAAGCTTATTTCACGAACTTTGTTTCTATCTTATTTATTTTTATATGGACTACAGTGTGCGATGAACATTACAGTTTGAAAATAGAGCCATTTTGGTGATTTCGCAAAATTTTGGCCATTTTTTCACTGACGACAGTTTAGACTTCCTCAAATTTTGTAATATGCGCACTCCGCACGGTTTACTACAATTTTGGTAACATGTTAGTTTGAAAGGTAACATTCGAAGCTTCATTTTCATATATTTTATATTTTTTAATTGTAATAAGAAGTTTGTAAACAATTCAAATGAAAAGTTTGATTGTAAAATCCAAATGCTTCTTGTAAAATAAAAATATGTAAAATATATCATTAAAACGCTCATTTAATAATCTATGAAACTAAATCAAAATCAAATATGAAACAATAGATCCATTTTGCGCGTGTGCGATTATGTGTAACAATGTGCGACTCGCTCGGCCATCATTTCAATTCCACGCGAGACTCAATACACAGCGTCAACACGGACACAAAAGAATCGACCAGCATGTTTTCTATGGATGAAATTTTCAAGGAAATTGCTAAGAATTTGTTTTAAATATTAATTTTCTATGATATGTAAAATGTAAATGGGATCTAAAAACCGTTTTCGTCATAAAAAGTATGAAACAAAAATCGATTTGTTTACTTTACGCTCAGATTCAAATCACGAAAAAAAAAACGTAGGACTAATTGATCGAAAAATGTTCATATTCAAAGAATGAGATTAAAATAAAATATTCTACAAAACAATTCTAGAATGTCTTTTATGTTTTTGCACTATTCTCACAATAATTATCAGCATTTCAGTTACCAAGTAACATTTTGTTTAAAGTTACCCCTTCAAACAATTTTTTTACTTTTTAAATTATCTAATGAATGGATTTTAGTTATGATTTATTGCTATCTAGATACAAATTTATGATTTAATATTCATTTTCCTAATTTATTATTATTTCTTAGTAATATTTATTTCATACGGATTATTAGTAATCATTAGTGGGTATTGCTTGGCGTGTGTTAAGCTTCTCTCTCTCTTCAGTCCAGAAATTGTACATGTTGAGTCAGGACTGTACTTGTTCAGCATCTGCTCCATATACATTCTAATCTGTTGATTTTAGGTTATTTTAACCATGATAAATGGAAAGAGCACCCCCAGAAATGGCTAGATATGAAATTTGGCATTTTTAGTGTAAGAATTATGCATTTTATGACACAATTCAAGCAAGTCTAAAATCGGTCTTTCAAATACCTTGTGACAAAAGGTTAAAAAGCATTTTTTTTCAATTTTGAAGTGGAAAAATCCAGAATATATCCATTCTATCACTCCCCACAAAATTAGGCATGTTACTGGTATAGTCATAATGTGATATTTGAAATTTGGGATGAATGTGGGTCTTATTTCCAGTTTTATGAAATGTCAAACCTCAGGTTATGAGTTGTTTGCACGTCGTTGCAGAAGTTTTGATTTATAAATTTGCATATTCAGACTGAATGTATTTAAGAAATATGCAGTGATACCATCTGTAATTTTATTATTAATTTCTTTGTTATGTACCTAACAAGCTAGTATGATTTTAACTGTTCTTAATTGCTTTTTAAAATATAGGAGTCCAAATATGGTATTTTGTCCTAATTCATAAAAGACAAAAAAGTCGAGCACGTGTAAAAATAAAAATAAATCTGCCAAAATTAAATGGTTTGAGATATTTTGATGAAATAAAAACTGCTAAGTTTCTTTAATCATGTAGATTAAGAAGATGCAATCAGATAACACCTAGTACCTGTTTGAAATTTTCATCTGTGATACCTAATATATATATATATATATATATATATATATATATATATATATATATATATATATATATATATATATATATATATATATATATAAACAGATTCTTCAACTGTAAGATATGCATCTAAATTTTGTATCCTGAAGTTCCAATTTAACCATTTAAATATTATGCGCCCAGGTTGAGAGCTATCTATAAGAAATATTGAAAAGCATATAAAACGACTTATATCTTATAAAGATTACATTGCTTTTATGCATATTTGAAGTCTTCCAGATTATTTCTATTAGGTTTATCAATATAAGCTCTCGTCTGACGTCACTAATTCTGTCCAGGGATATAACAGGAGCTGGGATCGAGATAGCTGAGTGAAGTTCATTCACAGACATCGTGTTAAAATGGGTCAAGCTCTGGTAACGATTGAGCAATCGAGAACTATCTCTTTTTAGTTTTTGTGCGTTTTATCTCCAGCTGCGACCTGGCTTATATCTATCTTGTTTGTTTAAGCCATCTTCACAGGTCTTGGTGGGTGGTGCATCTGCACCAATCCACCCAGGCCCCAAGGCGATAACATTGACGTGGGTCCTGCCACTAACGAAACCAGGTGTTAGTAGACAAGAAAAAGGTCGGCTATGTTTGCCAATCGAATAATGTGTTCTTTCCTGTTCAACTTTGTTATTAAGACTTTTTTCTTTGGTTACAAAGCTTTCAATTTTTGTTATTTATTTTCTTTCTTATTCTTTCTCTCTTTTTTAATTCATTCTTTCTTATTCTTTCATTCTTTCTTTTTTATTCATCCTTTCCCGTTCTTTCTTTTTTATTCATTCTTTCTTTCTTTCTTTTTTATTCATTTTTTCTTTCTTTCTTTTTTATTCATTCTTTCTTTCTTTCTTTCTTTCTTTTTTATTCATTCTTTCTTTCTTTCTTATTCTTATTCATTTTTTATTATTCTTTTATTCTTATTCATTATTTCTTTTTATTCATTCATTATTTCCTTTTCTTTCATTCTTTTTATTCTTTCTTTTTCTTTCATT
>OZ038492.1:66054486-66099486 GCA_964036315.1 Acanthosepion esculentum | reverse complement strand
GAAATATACTTATTTTGAGGGTATAGTGCGCAATAAATATAAGAAACCTGCTCATTGACTAAAATTAAACTTCTTATGGTGATGTCATCCTGGTTTATAAAACGCGCGAAACATGAATAAACGATTCTTTTGTTTGCATCCACTGTGGCGTGTGCAGGAAGGCAACATACAGCTTATTGGAAACCGCTACTCCAGGACGTTACCAGGCTCGAAGTTACACTGTAGCTAAGTTAGCTCTTATAACTAAGTCCGCAGAGCACTAATGTTTGCCAACCTTTTTCTTTGTTTTACTTTTAATGCACTTGTTTTATTAAATGTTTATAAAACATTAACGGTTGTGTTATAAATAATCAAGAGTGATCTCCCCTTGTTTCATTACTCTCTTCTTTTTGAGGGCTATTTCTGTTTACTGGGACTATAAAAAGACACTATACGCGAACCTTGTATTCTCAATTGAATAAAGCTTTCTTAAAGCATACACCCGCGTACTTTTGTCATTCACTTACAGCCGGTTCAATCGGAATAACTATTGTTCGAATACTATTTTAAATCTCCATACTGCAAACAACTGTATGTTCAGCAGTTTTGCATAGCGTTATTTATCCTCTCACATTCGATACCAAGGAATCATTTTAATGTCCTTATAAACAGCTGCGATCTCTTAACCAGTATAGACAGGCACTTCAATTAGTCAACGTTTATTTCTATTGACCTGTAAGCTGAAAGCTAAACGAACCTATCCACTTTATCATTGTGTAATTGCTTCAAAATGCAAACATTATATTTACTAACTCATATTTACGCCTATTCTTTTTTCTTTTAATGACATGTCAATAAGAGTCTTAATCAGCTTAAAGCACTTCAAATACTTCCTGCTTGCTCTTCCTAAGTAAACATATTACCATCTTAATAATGTTTATTTAAACAAGTACTTCATCATTCGATGATTTTTCGGACCATCAGATTCATCGCTGTTATAGACACAATTTCAAGTAGTGCACTCTTAGTCCTTCACTAGGTGCACATCGCATCCGGTCAGCTATAGGAAGTTTTGAACGAGACTTTTTGATTTGCTTAGGGGATCATAGTTTTGTAACGTTTACTATCCTTTCGCTTCTACTCAAACTATTCGTTTATAAAAAAAAAAATTTAAAATTTAAAAAAATCATAAAATGTAGTTGTGAGTCATAAAATTCATTTGTGAGTCCTAGAATGTACTTGTGAGTCCTAGAATGTAGTTGTGAGTCATAAAATGCATTTGTGAGTCATAGAATGTAGTTGTGAGTCATAGAATGTAGTTGTGAGTTCAGATCTTTAAAAATACTGAACATTAAAACAAGAAAAAATGAATTATATATTTGCTGAAAATCTCTCGGTCTCAGCCAATTCTTAAAACATGACAAAATGTCTAAACTTCAAAATATCGTAATTTTTAAGGAGAATCCCTCTAAAATCTGCTCGATAACTTTTTAATATCAACACGTATATTAGAGAAATACAGTTTTATTAAAGGTGATAGAGAAGAAATATTTTTAAACATTGTTTTCGATTTTATGTTACAGTAATGTACGGAAAATTTTCGTGTCGGTCATGCTTCACTTGTTTTAAGTTATTTTTTTTATTAGTATCAGTGATTTTTTTAATTATAATATCTGTGTTTTTTATTAAAATGCACCGAAGTTTTCAGCATATTTTTACAAAAATTTGTTTATAAAAAACAAATAAATTGCCTCGTCATAACGTCAGACGACACTCTACATCATGACCAGAATGCAAGCATCATATATATATATATATATATATATATATATATATATATATATATATATATATATATGTGTGTGTGTGTGTGTGTGTGTGTGTGTGTGTGTGTGTGTGTGTGTGTGTGTTATAGACATAAAAATAAAACTGCATGGTAAGTGTTAGTTTCACTCTTCAAGCTAATATATATTACAACTACTTACGCGGGCTCCATATATTGGTCACCGGCGGCCTATGAGAATTGGGAGAAGGGATAAATTAGCTCTTCCTAATTAATTTGGATAGTGTTTTTATAATTTTTATAATTAACAATAATAAAATACTGTCAAAAATCACAAAAATTTACCAACATTTTATGTAATCATGGGAAAGTATGGCAGAGCGTCAACTGCTAATGAGCTGAAATATATAAGATACACACACACACACTAGCTTGAATAATTAACAAAAAGACATAGTCTTGGACAAAGATAAAGGGGAAAAAAACAACAAAAAAACAAAAAACAAGAAAATAGACAAAATCCAGCAAAAACAGAAAATAAATTAGATTTTTCGAAGAAATATTATGTCATCCCATAAGTTCGGTCCGAATTTAAACTTTTTGTTAAAATGAACGAAATTTAAAGGAGCTGAACATTATTTTTATGTTTAGATGCATTTAAACCGATCAAATTTTATTTCAGAGAACAATAAAATTAAATTTTGTTTGATTAAAACCCTGCTAACATGGAAGTACCCAAGAATAATTTGAGGCACATAATGCTTTATGAGTTCAAGAAAGGAAACTCAGCAACCGAAGTGGCTAGAAACATTCACTCGGTTTATGGAGAGGAATGTGTGAATGAAAGAACTTGCAGAAGATGGTTTGCAAAATTCAGAGGTGGAGATTTCACCCTTGAAGATGAAGATCGAACCGGACGTCCAGTTGAGTTTGATGAAAAGTTTCTTGAAGCAGCCCTTGAAGAAAATCCTGCTTTATTAGTTGAGAAATTGGCAGTGGTTCTCAGTTCAAACCATACAACTGTTCATCGTCATCTTCAACAACTTGGAAAAGTTCCTAAACTTGGAAAATGGGTGCCTCATGAATCGTCTGAAAACAACCTCAAATCCTGAGTTGACATCTGCTCTTCTCTCCATTCTCGCCAACTTGTTTCACCTTTTTTGGATAGACTTGTGACTGGCGACGAAAAATGGATCTTTTATCGAAATGTTAAGCCTCGTAGACAGTGGCTTGGTAAAGGGGAAGGACCCCAGTCACAGCCGAGGAGGGAACTTCATGGGCAAAAGGTTCTTCTTTCAATCTGGTGGGATTGCCAAGGAATAATCCACTTTGAATTCTTACCACCTAATGCAACAATTAATGCTCAAATATACTGTCAGCAATTAGAGCGTTTGAACCAAGCTTTGAGGAAAAAAAGACCTGCTCTAGTGAATCGAAAACGGGTGATGTTTCATCAGGACAATGCGTGACCACACACAGCAAGAATCACATCACAAAAGATCGAAGAACTTGGTTGGGAGAAAATTCCTCATCCACCTTATTCTCCCGACCTTGCTCCTTCAGACTACCATTTGTTTCGTAGCTTACAGAATCATTTGGAAGAAACAGCTTTTGTAACACAGGAAGAGGTTAAAACTGACATTTGTGAGTTCTTTGAATCAAAGCCAAGAGAATGTTACAGTAATGGAATTAGTAAGCTTGTTAATAGATGGAAGGAAGTCATAGATAATCAGGGAAAATACATTGTTGATTGAATCTGTAATTAAATGTAAAATTTGGTCACTTGTTTTCTTTATTCAAAATTCAGACAGAACTTATGGGATGACCTGATAGGTTTCGAAATCGGCATTAAAACAAACTTAAAAGAGGAAGGCTTCTTCGATGTAACTTTTAACTTTCAAAGCTGTATCAGCCAAAAGTTTAGAATGCCAAACAAAAACCTAGTTTACATAAAGATTTCATCCAACCATCCACTCTCCATAATGAAACAAATCACATAATTGATCAGCTGCAGATTATCCAATAAATAAAATAAATTCCAATGAAGCTAAAAAAAAAATTGAAATGACATTATAAATTACATTTATACCAAACATAACAAAAAGAAAGTTGCAGTAAAAATGAAGCACCATTTGATTCAACCAACCGTATGGTTAGTAAAATATTCATTAAATATAGGTAAAATATTCATTAAACTCATCGATAAACAATTACTAATATCAAGAGAACTGCATAAAATATCAACCAAAAATACTCTAAAACCTAGCTAAAGCATCACTGAAAATATGCTAAAGAAAAAGAAAAAAATGAAAAAATCGCCGGTATATTCAAAACAATCGTAAGACTCATTTATAACTGGACTACAACAATCGGATATCCACCAAGTGTTAACTGCCTAAAAAGCAACGTAATATATCAAACTACTGTAAGATCAAAAGGAAACTTAGAAAAATATAAGAATAACAGAAGCTCATTGGAAAGAGAACAATTACTCATGCAAACCATCATTTTACATCATTTAAAAATAAAAAAAATATGAAAACTGCAAAACACTCTTAAAACACATTATGAAACCTGAAAAAACAGAAACCAAACAACCCAAATAACATAGACAATAAGATAAACAGTACCAGTTTACGATATCTCAAAATAATGTGATCTTTGCATCGAGGAGAAAATAGTAATAAACCCTTTTCAGCGCAATATGAAATTCTAAACAAAAGGTCAAAGTTCTTTTCCAAATGTAAAAACGAAAATAAATTTCTACTATTTTACCTAAAAATACATCAACAAAGAAAATACAATGATATTCCATAATGTAAAATTAATAATCTTTATTTCAAATGCCAAAATTTAAAATCAAAGACAATATGCAAAATAAGTAAAATAAAATAAAAAAATGACTAAATTAAAATATATACGCAGTACATATATTTAAAACAATAAATTTGAAATTTTCTGCGTCCACTTTCCTTTGTGTGCTTGTGTAGTCGCATCAACGTAAACATCACTATAGTTCGATGACGTCCAAAAGGACGAAACGCGAAACCTTTTTCCAATAAAATTCTTCTTGATATATAAAAATATATATCGTTTTCATATATATATATATATATATATATATATATATATATATATATATATATATATATATAGAGAGAGAGAGAGAGAGAGAGAGAGAGAGAGAATTGTAAGAGTTTTTAGGTGCAAAAATTGCTGGTTCTTTTTCCGTAATTTACTAGTGGAAAGGCATTTTAGGCAGGCAGGTTTTTGTCATAAATTGCTCGATATCAAAAGGTAAGTATAGTAAGGTGTTAATAGAATTTATGTGAAGAGAGAAACTTGTTACTTAACTGAGTGGTGTTAGTTCAGTCATGCCGTCTTCGAAGTTTCGTGAGCGCATTGTAGTCCTTTCACTCTTTGGGACTATTGGCTTCTCAATATATATATCAGACCAAGACGTGACTACACGAAGGGATATTTAGTTACAAACCTTTCCACATTATGTAAGAATATATGAAATAGCCCTCAGATCTGCGCTAAAGAAATTTCAAGTTAGAGCTGAGTGAGTATGACCAAGTCCATCCTTTAAATCAGACGTTTACATGATGTGGTTCTGTTTGATGGTAACGGAGGGGGTAGGGAGAGAAATAGTTTTACTTCCAGTTGATCAATGGTTAGTCGGTTAGGTCGTTAAAAGTAAGCTCGTCATTGGTTCTATGTGCAACTGGTCTTAATTTCGTCCAACAAATATTGTGGTAGGTATATCATGGGTATATAATGGCTATATCATAACGAAAAATCTTATTGTGTTTGGTGTATCATGGCAAATACATTGTCAGGGAAATATATGAAAAAAAAAAAAACAACATTGACCTAAGTATACATACATAAGTTCTCTCGTATGACAAGATATATCGGATAAGGTTTGTCTTCATTTTGAATGATATGGTATTTGCCCATTAAAGATTCATTGTTTCTATATCAATTGTAGGTTTTGACATAGTTGGGTTGTTGGACAGAGGTAGATAGTGGGTGAATAAGGTGAGGGGAGAGACGGGGAAGATATTGATAGAGACGGAAAGGAGGAGGAGGAGAGGGAGTGAGAGAGAGAGAGTGTGTGTGTTATAGGTAATTTTAAAGAAACATGTATTCGGTCGGATTGAACTCTACCTCACCTTCTACCATTAATAAAACATTTATGAGTGAAACAACAGGGAAAAGCAAAAACAAATCTGCAAACTCCATTAGCACATTAAACAAACGGAAGGATGATGGTATATTTCATTAAAGACAACACTGAGCACTTTGCAACCGCCATTGCCTTTAAAAGCTGTTCAGTTACATAGACTGTCAGCGGAGATAAAACATTACTTTGTGTTTATCTTGCCAGGACGGTGCGCTTTGTTCGTGAGTGCTTGGGTGAGGGCTATGTTGCGGAGACAAATAAGGATACCTGAACTGAAACAAGATATACGTATGCAAGATTATCTGGCATCACCTGATTTAAAATGGCCGACAAGATTATCCTTAACTTTTGCTGACGCCTGATTATCAACAATCACTATTCATTTTGCACCCCACTGTTCGACGCTACTTTCTTTTGTTTACGATGATATGCTTATCATTGAAGTTAAGTGGTATCAAAACAGATTATTGCTGAGATAGGTGACTTCTCTGTAACAGCTGGTACTGCAAGCAGTCGTGGCCTTCTGCCGGTCCAAATAAAGTGACTTAAGTAAAAATTACCGGCCGTTACAAAAGAAAATATTCATTCAAATAAGTTAATTAAAAAGGGACATTATCTTTGGAGTATGAGACTTGTTAGTATTATGAATGGTGACCTTTTCTATAATATCTTTTGTCTTTCTCTGACAAATGACGTATAGCGTTATATTAAGACATATATGTAATATACACTGAGTTCTCTTAGAGAAACATTTTAGCTGCTAATTAAGTGTTGAACTACGGACTTCTGGATCCATACTCATATATGTGTGTGTGTTTGTGTGTGTGTACCTAAGGTGAATGCAAAATTTTCCAGAGTTTTTGTTAAAAATAAATCTTTAAAGTGTATTCAGCCTCTAGTTTTCAAAACCAAAGGCTTGTAGGAATTTTACACTGAGCCAATATATAATCCCCCCCTTCTCTTTCTTTCTCTCTCCACATATATATATATATGTATATGTATATCTATCTATCTATCTATCTATATATATATATATATATATATATATATATATATATATATATATGAATAAAAAGAGACAAGAAGAAAAACTATATTGAGCCGACGAGTTTCGTCCTCTGAGGGACTTTATCAAGCCAATGAGGACGAAACGCGTCGACTCAGTATCGTTTTTCCTCTTGTCTCTTTTTATTCATTTTGTCTCTTCTACAGATACATACACCTGAGAATATTTACACACACACACACACACACATATATATATATATATATATATATATATATATATATATATATATATATATATATAGAGAGAGAGAGAGAGAGAGAGAGAGAGAGAGAAAGAGATAGAGAGAGAGGGGGGAAGGAGAATGCGAGAGAAAGAGATGATTAAAAATTACGGATCATTTTCCCGATTCTTCCTGCATAAAAAATAAATTTTGAGATAAGAAGGCTCGCCAAACAGGCATCGAATAAAAACTGATAAACTTTCATTCATCAAATAGTTTCTCTAATTCTCGCACTAAATGCACAATGACTTATTTTTTTTCTTTTAGGATCACGTTCGTGAGTGAGTGCGCGTAGACATGCACGAGAATACATGTGTCATAAATGTGAATATAATCCTTATTATTGGCGCGAAAGTTTGTGGCTTAAACTCGGGCACTTGGATTGTGGGAGAGACTGCCTCTCCCTCGTGAGTCACTTATTTATTATCATTAAAATGAACCTTATATATCTGTTATTTTTAAAGCAAAATGAAAGGTGTCAATATCATTGGCTACTGAATGGCTTTCGTACTTAAAAGTATTAAATGTTACCCACCAATCGTTTTTTCGTTTAAATTTTCAACGGTTGAAAGAAATAGTACTGTACACACTAACTTAATGCTAAGTGCAGTAAATTGTCCCATCTGCCAAGCCGGAAACAATTCAAGATTTTGTTTTATCCACTTACAACCGATACACATTCCTTGGTTGTTCGTAATTGGATTTTTTTTTCTTAAACCCAACTATAATCGTGTTGTCTGAAATTCTTTGAGGATATATTTTTATTGTAAATTTTAACTATTTTTTTACATCAATATTCAGGTCGTTTTATAATACATCCTACAACCATTAAAATAAGCAAGTTACAAAGGCATGACAGAGTCAGATAATCTTGTGAATCTAATAGGTTTTCGGTTTAACAAATATATTTTCGACTCTTGCTTACACATTTTTTGAAAGCTATATCAACACATACGTTATTTTTCTAAGTATAACTTAACCAAACACATTGCCAAAGTACGAGAGACAACTATGTGTTTGTTTACTAAGCATTCATATATTTATTCAACTTCGTCTAACACTGGCGTAAGACCCCAAGTATGGCCATCCAGTGAGAATCGAACACATTAATCAGTGCTGGTTATAATCTGAGTGACCAGCTTACTGACCATTGCTAGAGGATCGAAATCCCTACACGAGCCACTGAATAATCGTGGCGAACTGGTTAACTTTTGTATGACGAGTGACGTCCCAAACTTAGTTCGGCACAAGGTCGCAAATTTAGGGCACCCAGTGATGATCGAACTTCTTGCATAGTAGTAGTTGTTTGCTAGAATAGTTCGCTATCTGTTATTACTCATTTCCCTCTCTCTATCGGCATCAAGCATAGTATATTTAGCAATCCTTCGTTTAAACAAATTCTATTAAATAGATCCGAGAGGGAATGTTTGTTGAGGCTTTTGTTAAGTTTCTCTTGGTACGTAATAAGTATATTGTTGTCGAATGGAAACCAGTAATATATATATATATATATATATATATATATATATATATATATATATATATATATATATATATATATATATATGAAATGAATTTGTAGGTCTGATGAATTACCATGGAATATTAGTGTTTGAGCCTTTTATATTATATTCTTACTCTGTCCTGGACATTGAGTTCTACCTGGATTCTATCCTCTTGGAAATTTATGTATGTATGTATGTATGTATGTATGCATATATATATATATATATATATATATATATATATATATATATATATATATATATATATATAAGCATATATCAGGTCATCCCATAAGTTCTGTCCGAATTTTGAAACAAGTGATCAAATGTTACATTTAATTACAGATTCAATCAACAATGTATTTTCCCTGATTATATATGACTTCTTTCCATCTATTAACAAGCTTACTAATTCCATTACTGTAAAATTCTCTTGGCTTTGATTCGAAGAACTCACAAATATCAGTTTTAACCTCTTCCTGTGTTACAAAAGCTGTTTCTTCCAAATGATTCTGCAAGCTACGAAACAAATGGTAGTCTGAAGGAGCAAGGTCGGGAGAATAAGGTGGATGAGGAATTTTCTCCCAACCAAGTTCTTCGATCTTTTGTGACGGGATTCTTGCTGTGTGTGGTCACGCATGGTCCTGATGAAACATTACCCGTTTTCGATTTGAGCATTAATTGTTGCATTAGGTGGTAAGAATTCAAAATGGATTATTCCTTGGCAATCCCACCAGATTGAAAGAACCTTTTGCCCATGAAGTTCCCTTCTCGGCTGTGGCTGGGGTCCTTCCCCTCTACCAAGCCACTGTTTATGATGCTTAACATTTCAATAAAAGATCCATTTTTTGACGCCAGTCACAAGTCTATCCAAAAAAGGTGAAACAAGTTGGTAATAATAGAGAGATGAGCAGATGTCAACTCGGGATTTGTGGTTGTTTTCAGACAATTCATGAGGCACCCATTTTCCAAGTTTAGGAACTTTTCCATGTTGTTGAAGATGACGATGAACAGTTGTATGGTTTGAACTGAGAACCACTGCCAATTCCTCAACTGATAAAGCAGGATTTTCTTCAAGTGCTGCTTTAAGAAGCTTCTCATCAAACTCAACTGGACGTCCGGTTCGATCTTCATCTTCAAGGGTGAAATCTCCACCTCTGAATTTTGCAAACCATCTTCTGCAAGTTCTTTCATTCACACATTCCTCTCCATAAACTGAGTGAATGTTTCTAGCCGCTTCGACTGCTGAGTTTCCTTTCTTGAACTCATAAAGCATTATGTGCCTCAAATGATTCTTGGGTACTTCCATGTTAGCAGGGTTTTAATCAAACAATATTTAATTTTATTGTTCTCTGAAATAAAATTGGATCAGTTTAAATGCATCTAAACATAAAAATAATATTCCGCTCCTTTCGACATTATAAAATACTCTTTAAATTTCGTTCATTTTAACAAAAAGTTAAAATTCGGACACAACTTATGGGATGACCTAATATATATATATATATATATATATATATATATATATATATATATAGGTAGAAACTCCTCTAACTCGGGCAACGCTTGCTGTACAGAGGCATTCTTTTTGGAATCCGAATGATCTTGGGATTGAAAATCTGCTTAAACATCCGGCATTGGGATATCTGTCCAGATGAGGAGAGAACAGTAAAAAATTCAAATTCTAAAATAACTGAAAAAGTTAGTGATTTAAAAAGTTCTTAAGATATATTGAGTTTAAAATAACATAAGAATTTTGTGAATTTAAAATTTTTTGTTTTAAATTCAGTTTAAAATATCTCCCAAATTTTGTGAAATGAAGAAATCAATTTTATTTCTTGAAATGACAAGATTCAGAGTTAAAGTGAGAGGATTCGTGACGTGAGGCTTTGAAGTTGCACGGAGTTTGTGATTTGAAGAGCTCAATTTTCGGACTGAATTGCAATTTCAGCGCAAATCGGGCTTTTGGCCAGAATTAGACTTATAGCGCGAATCAGAGTTAGAGCGAGGTTTTGAAGTTCGTTGGAATGAATTGAAGAATTCAAAGTTATTTCTTCAAAATTATCATTGCTGTAATGCGGTTTTTAAAGCTAGTATATATATATATATATATATATATATATATATATATATATATATATTGCCATCCACAGACAGACTGTTTCGCTGTATCACAGCTCATCAGTGTGGCTAGACGTCCAGTTGCCTCTGGCTAGAATCGAAAACCGGCTGAATTCGCGTCAGTCGGAAATTTTACCCTGAAGCCGTTGGCGCACGGCAGAGAAGAAAGTGAATTTAAGCGTATTTATTTTTAGATAAACACACAGTGACTGAGAGAACTCGATTCGATTTACCGAAGAGTCGTGCATAAATATATATATATATATATATATATATACAAATAAAGGAGTGTTATTTCTGAAAGTCAATTTATTGGCTTAATTTTTTTCAATTCGATCTATGCATTTTCTTTGGTTTCTCTTCGTTTAATCTTGTTCTAACAACTCAGTAAATGCTTGTAACTGTCTAGTAACTCTCTGTAACTCCAAAGCTAATCTAGTAAATGTTTATTATGAACGACCTTACCTTGAATTCTTACCAGTCTAGATGGATGTTTGCTCTCTCAAAGAGACTCTTTGCTTTGAGCGTCTAAATTTTGTTCAAGTTCACTCCACACCTTAAGTGGAACTCATATATACGATCCATCGCTAATGACACTGGAAACATGATCGGCTCCTTATACCGCACCAGAAAGTACCTGATTCTTTCTGCAATTCCTCCTCTTTACAAGAGTCTGATCAGACCAAAAATGAAGTATTGTTACCATATCTGGGTTGGAGCTGCACATTCTCTCTTTCCAGCATTGACAAAGCGTTTACGTGGCCTTGTATTTGATGAATTATTTTCCACCCAACAACCAATTTCCCACAAGCGCAATGTCGTGATCCTATCTCTACACCATCGCTATTTCTTTGTAAAATTTATGACGTGCTAGATTACATAGTTCCACCAGTTCAGACCTTTACAGTTAAGACCCGATAGGCCATGAACACGGGATGGGGTGGGAGGAACAATCCTAATTCCCTTCGCACTCCATTGGCAAGAAGGAAGTTCCATCCGGACAGTTTCTTTCCAAGAGCCCCTGCTTTGTGGAACAATCTCCCGAGAGGATGATACCTCGACCACTAGAATCTTAACCGCTTCCATTCTAGGGTCAACGTTATCTATCCTACATCTAGTAAACTACAATTCTTACGTCCATAAAACAATACCATTCAGTAACCCTCTACCTTGTGTGGTTATTAGGCCTTGTATTGAGTAAACAATAGCGTAATAAATTGCAATATGACAAACTCCATAGTGATTTTATCTGCAAGCAAGCATATGGTGCCGCAGTTAAAAAAATAAATATGAAATTCTGGAACAGGTCCTGGACACAAAGTGGGACTCCTTAAGAAAATTAAATCTGTTAATAGCAGAAATCATTCTGATAAAAGAAAGATAAAATAGCATAGAATATATGAAGTTAAAAAAAAAACCAAAAACTTTAGAACTATTTATATAGATGGCAACCAGATACAGATGTAATTGAAATTCTGTGACATATAATGAAGAAAGAAGGCTTGGAGAGCTTCAAGGTTCATTTATGGGAAGAAAATCAGAGAAAAACAACGATTTAACGACTTTCAGTAAATGAATGGCAGAGTTCATGGCTCTCTAGAATTTTTTTTTTGTTGTTGCTCGAAGGAATTCTTTCTCCTTTAGCTATATGGTACTTAGTTAAAGGAGAAAGAATTCCTTATAGCAACAACAAAAAAAATGTAGAGAGCCATGATCGTCTTGACCCTGAAGAGACACGGTAGATAGATTATTCCATCTCAGAATGTTCGTCATTCAGAAATATTGTGATAAAATAAAAAATATTAGAGAATGTATGTGCTGTGAAGTAAAAATTACCGTAAGTGCATTTTCTGCCACTTTCTCTCTTATCAATTCCGTTTCTTTTTCTTGCATGTACGCGTACATGTGTACGTTATGCTCAGTTTCGGCTTTCGAACGTCTGTTGGGAACGCGCTTGTTGTTTTATGCGCAAGTCACAAAGGTCGCATATGTCATAAAAAAAGGTTCTCAAGAGATTTTACTTGCCTATATTTAAAATCTAGGGACAAAGAAGACAGTATAAGCGAAGAGGCCTGTAGCTCTTTGCCGATCGCTTAAATAGGTTAATATTTACAAATTGGTCTATTAACCTTGTCTTTATTATCTTTATTGTCGCTGAGTTTTCAGAGCTACTGTTCTCTATGTTCATCATTGCTCGTAAGTAAACATCTACTTGGAGAGTTTTCGAGTCGTACGCCTTTTGTATTTCCGGGTATGATAACGTGGTGGGTACATTACATTAGACTCAGAGACAGTTATATACACAGTGCCGTCTCCGAAAAGGTCAAAGTTGTATTAAAAGTATCATCAATTGTCATTGATCCTTGGTGATAGTTCAATCGTTAAAGTGTTGGACTCGAAGACTATCAAAAAAGGGACGCTAGAAAAAAATAAAAATAAAAACAAAGAAAGAGAATAGAAATGAGAACTAAAAATAATGTTTCTTCTCTTACAATAGCAATTAACTTTGTTTTAAATTAATAATATCAAATATCTACGCTGCTTCTTATAGCAGATTTCGCACAGAGCTGAACGAATCAGAACTCACTGAATTGAAAAGGTTTACCAAAAGATATTTTACGGGCCTGTGTACGCGTTGTGAGATGAGCACGTGTCTCCTGAAATGGCCCACAACAAACATGGCGGATTCGTAGATAGAGTCCGCTATAAAGAAATGTAAAGAAACAATAAAAACCAATACATATGTAGAAACAAATAATAATGTATTAACGACAAACAGTTGTCAAAAATGACAAAAACAATAATGTGTGTGTAACAAATGAAAGTGGAAAGTTTGTCTTCCAACGTATGCGTGAGTGAATGTGCGTACGCACGTACATGTGTGTGTATTGTTCATGGCGTTTCCCCCAAAGGGAAAAACGGAAATCTCCACGAGAGCTTTACATTGTTGTAGTCTCAGCTGAAAACTGAGGAGAAAAAGAGGGCCAGAAAAGATATCGCCAAGTATATATAGAACTGGAGAGCGTCCCCTAGTAACAGTTTCATAAATTAAAGTAATTAGGAAATTAGGCGGAATTAACTCTGACAGACTGAAATTCCAGATGTTCAATTTAAATTTGCATAAGCTATTTTTATATTGTTAAAACTAATTAATATTTTCAGTTATCATATCACATATGACTATTAATTTCTTAATACATCGACACGTAGAACAAGGTGCATGTAGTGCAACCTTTAACGACGCAAAAAATGAAATCGGCGAACTGAGTTCAAATTCCGGCCTAGTCTGTTGCATTTACTTCCACACTAATACCCTTAGGGAAGGCATGAATCCATCCTTTCTCCTCCAACATATGTGTTCAATAGAAAAATAGATTAGGTGTCAATCAGTATAATAAAGAAAACTCTGAATTCTAAGCTACGTTGAAATCAAGGGAATCCTTTTCACTATCTTTTCCAAGAAGCTATAGTAATTCCCAGATAATAAAGAAAAAGAATCTGTTGAGAGCCATGATCGACTATGTCCTGAAGTGACATGACATTGAAAAAATCTTAGAAAAGCAAACGTTCAGTTTTATAAGTCATTGTTAATAACTTCATCAATCTCGGGTATACTTTCTTGTCGCCTAATCACGTGATCAGCATTTAATTTAATCATGCTTCTGACCGTAATTTATCCGCTATCATTTGACTTCTCTGCCCCACACACGTACAAACTGAGATATTCGTGTTTTGTCTTTTGGGCGAGACATTGGACCAATGAAGTGAGCTTGATTCTGGATATTCCACCCCGGAACAGTACCTCCCCATTGTACTGTAATACGAGGGTTGTGGGTCGCCCCGACTCCTCTGTGCCACTAGTCGCATGTAGAGCCTCATATTAAGTGGGCCTTGTGTCTTCTTTGCTCATCTACAGAGGTAAATAAATACAATTCTTTGCAACTTTAATAAATGCGTGCACAATTCAAACAGCAGAAATTTGAATATTACTCACATCTCACGCTTCTTATAAATAATAAAAATTTTGTTGTTTACTTGTCTTTTTCAATGCTCTATATTTTCTAACTGAAACTGACTTCTTCATAGTTTCTTATTTCTGTACGTAAAACAGATATTCACTAAGTATCGTACTCTCGTGTTTATCTCACAGAATATGTTAAAATAACTGAATATCTGCATAAAGTTGTAGAATGAGAAAGGCTACTCCTTAATTAAACAACATTTGTTTATGCACTTAAGTGTTTTTACAAATAATTATTAAGCAATAACGTAAAAAAATACATATGAACATTTTCTACAATAGCGTTTCTCAGGCCCAAATTCCTCCTCGTGTAATCCATTCCTCATTTCCTCTCCCATTCTAAATTGTAATTTATTCACCATCATAGTTATGAATTATACACATCGCCGAAATTTTAACCCAGTTCCTCTCTGGCTAAAATCCCTCCCCCGAGAACTGGATTTCCTTTCTCTGGAGCCAAGTGCGTCCCGTTTGGGAATTACTTGTCTTTATCGAAACGAAATAATAATGCGTTGCTATATATTAGTGATGAGGCCAAGAACCAATCCCAGAATACCAGATTTAAAATCATCGAATAAAACAAAATAAATAAAAATAAAATGCATACATATCCAACCGTTTTGAATACGTAAAGAACCTTTTGCGTGGTCTTGATGTAAATCGGCAACCAATCAGAGGAAACCTTACTTGGAATGCATGAGCAGACACAGTCATGAAATTACTCAGTCGGCAGTAATCTTGTTTACTATGGGATTACCGCATTCTCCTGCATTTCTCTCTCTCCAAAGCTTCGCATTATTCACAGTTTAGATTTAACCCACAGAGATTTCTGGTTTTTGCTCAAGCTAAAATTGATTTTGAAGTGTCAAGTCTCAAGGGGAATATACTGAAAGAAACTAAGGCACTATTGACTTTGGTAGGATATTTCTTCGTTAAATGGGTGGACCCTTTGCTGATGACATGCCTCGAGTTCCTCTTCAAATTTCGCCCCCTTTCACGTGAAAATGTTCCCATGATGACATGAAAAGGAACAGACAAAATCTTTCTCATTAAAAAAAAAAAAAAAAAAAAATAATATGCTGCTACTCAAGACACACCTTAAGTGTAATTTTTCCTTCATTTTTTCTTTCTTTTGCACACAAACGAATAAAGTTTTGTTAATGCAAATATTTCTATTTTAGTTAATTTGCTTAACAGTAAAGTATTTCTCACACTGTCATTTTTTATTTCACTTCCTCTTTTATAATTTTTCTTTTAAAACAAGTTTGAATAACTGTGTGTATCTGTGTGGAAAAAAGCTAGTATTACTAGGTGACGCAAACATTTTGTGCAAGTTTATAACAAAGCCATTTTTAATGTTTTTATCTGAACTGTTGATTGAATGCTGACAAAGTTGAGTTAAATTCTGCGCCTAGTGTTGGCCATGTTTAACATTCTAGTTCATAAGTTTAAATAAAGTTCATCTTGCAAGGCTTTGTTGAAATATTACATTAAAATGCTAATTTGAAGAAGAGCAAAAAAAAAAAAGTCTTATGACCCAAACACGTGACAACTGACCTTTCTGCTTGGGGTCTAACACCTCCATTCTCTTGTCTGACTCTAAAGCACCCTTATTATTAATTTATATTTTCATATAAAAAAGACGGATCAGAACGTATTTGTTTGACAATATTTATTGCAATATTGGAAATTGTTTCAACTTAGTCTGTTTCAGAAATGATATTTTACAATGACAATTTTAAACCTCGCAATTTATACATCACAATAAGTAAAAAGTTTTAAGAAGTATAAACATGATGCATATATGTTTATAGACATTCAGTAAGTTTACATTAGCCTGACAGAAGGCCACAGGGAGGGGAACGAACTTATTGAAACAATAAAGTGCTTTGAGACGAGCTTGTTAATTATTACTCGACAGTAGGTTTCTCATTTAAGTTTAACTTATCAAAGGTCACTAGTATCGTGCATCCTGGGAATATTGAAATAACTTTGCTATTATTATTGTATTAACTACTGCTTAGTCTAACAAAAGGACACAATGGTGGAACACTCGTCAGAATCGAACTCCCGACGCTAGCGAATTGGTCCACGAGATGAGATTGCTAACAGCTGTACTATAGTAGAAGCATCGCCATTTATTAAGCTTAGCTTAGTTTGACACAAGAACGGAGCACCTAGTGAAAACTGAACTCTCTACTTAGTATCAATAGTTTGTACAACTAGCTTGCTAAATACTGATTTACAGTTCAGTGTTCACAAATGTTTGTAATTTATATATATATATATATATATATATATATATATATATATATTTGAAGAATATGATAAATGGAAAACCGTTTAATTAAAACGAGATTACGCGTTTTGCCCTGACTAGGCTTTCTCAAATCAAAAACGAAATAAATGAGTATGTATTTGTGTGTATGTTTAAATAATAAATGATTAGAACCTTTTGTTAAGCTGGCGTTTCTCGTGATGAAAGAAAATGAAATTGTGTGACTTTTGTAAAAAAACAAAAAAACAAACAAAAAACATGTTAATATTTATTTTGTATCGTGTCCTTGTAATTTTCTTGTTGAAATTCATTATATATTTTCCCAGCTTTTTTTGCCTTTAATTTAAGGTAAACCTCATCTTATTTTCAGAATGGCTCGAAAGAAAAGATTCATCTATCCTTTTCTGTTTAAGGTAAATTCTTATCCATTTTTTTAGAATGGGCTAAAAGTTAAAGATTTATATGTTTTTAGGTCTGTATCCTATTTTATACACATATTCTCGAAGCGGGAAAGTCAAGGAAAGACCTAAAAACATATAAGCAGTCACCCATCTAAGTACTGACCGGGTTTGAGGTCAAGAAGACAATGTCTTCTGTTTAGCATTCAATTCTAGCAAAATGAGAGGGTGCCGAAGCCCCGCCAGTCATTCCAATAGTGCCGTGCAAGCAAATAGGGAAGAAGAAAAAAAAACAAAAATAAAAACACTTCTTATGTCAGCCTTCCGAATAAGGAGAGCTAGCTTGCCTGGAGCATTTAGAATTTTGGTTTTTATCTAGGTTCAACACCCGTGAAACTATTTCCGCCGCTATTCTTTATTACTTGTAATCTATTTAACTTTCAATTCTTAAACGCATAGCGTTTTTTTTGTGTTGGCGATTGACTTATAATGCTTTTAAAAAAGAATAAATACTGAAGAATATATTACACTTTTTAAAAGTATGCACATCAGTAACTCTTGGTCAGGTGTGAAGAGTAACCGGAAGTGAGTAGCCAAATTAGTCTCACTTCCAGCAATTAAATATAACAGGCACTTCTGTTGACGTGGTCTCTGCCAAGGTAACAGTTTTGCGGTTAAGTGTCAACGACGCATAAAACGAAGGAATTTCACAGAAAGCGACAGAGTTATTTTCTCGCGCCTTTGTTAACATAAACTGCGTCGTATAGAGTGTCTTGTAAGTCTTCTGATTGTTGAAATAAATGACGTTAGAAGAAACATTGAGTTTATATCGCACAGAAGTCAGTGAGTAAGCATCAATTTTGATTTTTTATAAAGGTGGATATTTAAATTATTTCAAGCTTTTCATACTTGTACATTGTTTGCGCAAACTTAATTACAATTGTATTAATACTAACATGGCTGCGTTTCAGTAAATTAGGAATTTATTAGATGTATGCAGAAGTTTCATTTTTTAAAACTAGAGATGGAATGCTCAGTAGAAAACTATTCTTTTTCGTTAACAATAGCGTGTTTTGAATAAAAGAAAACAATTGTTACTAAATTCACTATTGGATAATATTAGGTAGACGCAATTCTTTTTAATTAGAAAAATAAAGAAGCTTTTGCGCACACTTATTATCCAGGAGGGTTATTTCAGCCAGATTTAACAAAGGTCCGTCCTGGAGGTCCTCAGATTCCATCCAAATTTTCACCATTTGTTAACAATTATCAAAGGAGGAGTTGACCCTGAAAATCTTGTGATACCTCATTTTATGCCACGTTGAAGATTATGAAGATATTGAATTGTTTTTTTTGGAGACTTCTCAGTGAAAGCATCTGTCAGCATCCTGAAATTTAAAAAAGCAAAACAAACAAAAAACATAAGGACTTACAATGCACTTGTATGCTACTGGAGCCTTCGTAATCATAATTCTAACTTGGAAAATTTTTTTTTTTTTTAAATAAATAAGAAAAAAAAAAAAAACTTACTGAGACGAAGATCTATGAATTCTCTACAATACATGGTATGTGTTAATTTATTGCCTATTCTTACTAAGTAAGTACTGAAACAATTTGAAATAAAAATAAAAACCTTATTAAAATTCGTTATAATTTCTATAAGGATACAGAAGTAAAAAAAAAAAAAAAATCAATCGTTCAGACGCTTTGGAGACAAATCTATTAACAGGAAGTTAACGCTTCAGAGTCAAATATGCGAATGACGAATATCTGTTCATACGCAAGTAGGCTCGGCGCAGAACTTCTGTTTCTTTAAACTTAGAAAAATAAATTGGGATCGCATATATCAGCTAATCAAAGAACTACCAAACTAAAAGAGTGAATAGCCGTAAGATCCAGCACTTGTTTCAACAAAGTAATATATATATATATATATATATATATATATATAAGGAAAGCTGAATTAACTTCAGGGGCATTTTTTTTTCAACAACTGCTACTGGAAGCCACGTCGGTCATTTCTTTGATACATTTTCAAGTTATATAAAATCATTGTTATTGAATGTTATTTCCATTCTCTGTGTTCTTTTAAAACTATTTGTCGTGGAATTATCACATAGACCGTTCCAGAAACGATAATGTATATATATTTTAAATAATACCTTTTGTCTAATGCCACCGGTTCATCAAAATTATTTTTAGTTTGACGCAAGGCCAAAAATATGGTACATCCAGTGAGGTTCGACATGTTGAGAGACGATCGTTTTAATCACGGGATTTACTTGACCTCCCACAGGGCCAGGTTGTGACACAAGGTCGGAGTTTAACGTGGGAAGGGAGGGGGAATGGACCAGAGTTTTCACCCGGGCCGCAGTGCTTTAGCTGGTCTTAGCTGGTCTTGGCTGGTCATAGCTTGTCCAAGCTGGTCATAGCTAGTCAGACGTAGCCACGATACTACCAGAGCAAGGACGAATCCCTGCCGCCGGCCTGTATCGGAGAAGGAATCCCGGCCCCATAGGCGATCATTCAGTGAGTAATCTGCGAACAGATACTACACGGGATTTACTTGACCTCCCACAGGGCCAGGTTGTGACACAAGGTCGGAGTTTAACGTGGGAAGGGGAGGGGGAATGGACCCGAGTTTTCACCCGGGTCGCAGTGCTTTGGCTTTAGCTAGTCATAGCTGGTCTTGGCTGGTCTTAGCTGGTCATAGCTTGTCCAAGCTGGTCATAGCTAGTCAGACGTAGCCACGATACCACCAGCGCAGGGACGAATCCCTGCCGCCGGCCTGTATCGGAGGAAGAATCCCGGCCCCATCGGCGATCATTCAGTGAGTAATCTGCGAACAGATACTACACGGGATTTACTTGAACTCCCACAGGGCCAGGTTGTGACACAAGGTCGGAGTTTAACGTGGGAAGGGAGGGGGAATGGACCCGAGTTTTCACCCGGGCCGCAGTGCTTTAGCTGGTCTTAGCTGGTCATAGCTTGTCCAAGCTGGTCATAGCTAGTCAGACGTAGCCACGATACTACCAGCGCAGGGACGAATCCCAAGATCTACTTGACCTCCCCCAGGGCCAGGTTGTGACACAAGGTCGGTTTTTAACGTGGGTAGGGAGGGGGAGTGGACCCGAGTTTTCACCCGGGCCGCAGTGCTTTGGCTTTAGCTGGTCTTAGCTTGTCCAAGCTGGTCTTTGCTAGACATAGCTGCGATACTACCAGCGCAGGGACGAATCCCTGCCGCCGGCCTGTATCGGAGAACGAATCCCGGCCCCATAGGCGATCATTCAGTGAGTAATCTGCGAACAGATACTGCACTTTGATCTTAGCCTTGAGGCCGTGGATTTACTTGACCTCCCACACGGTCAGGTTGTGACACAAGGTCGGGGTTTAACGTGGGACGGGAGGGGGAGTGGACCCGAGCTTTCACCCGGGCCGCAGTGCTTTAGCTGGTCTTAGCTTGTCCAAGCTGGTCTTAGCTAGTCATGGCTAGTCAGACGTAGCCCCGATACTACCAGCGCAGGGACGAATCCCTGCGACCGGCGTGTATCAGTGATCGCTCCCGGCCTAAAGGCGATCATTCAGCGAGTAATCTGCGAACAGATACTGCACTTTGATCTTAGCCTTGGGATTTACTTGACCTCCCACATGGCCAGGTTGTGACACAAGGTCGGAGTTTAACGTGGGAAGGGAGGGGGAATGGACCCGAGTTTTCACCCGGGTCGCAGTGCTTTGGCTTTAGCTAGTCATAGCTGGTCTTGGCTGGTCTTAGCTTGTCCAAGCTGGTCAGAGCTGGTCATAGCTAGTCAGACATAGCCACGATACCACCAGCGCAGGGACGAATCCCTGCCGCCGGCCCGTATCGGAGAAGGAATCCCGGCCCCATAGGCGATCATTCAGTGAGTAATCCGCGAACAGATACTACACTTTGATCTTAGCCTTGGGATTTACTTGACCTCCCACATGGCCAGGTTGTGACACAAGGTCGGAGTTTAACGTGGGAAGGGGAGGGGGAATGGACCCGAGTTTTCACCCGGGTCGCAGTGCTTTGGCTTTAGCTAGTCATAGCTGGTCTTGGCTGGTCTTAGCTGGTCATAGCTTGTCCAAGCTGGTCAGAGCTGGTCAGAGCTGGTCATAGCTAGTCAGACATAGCCGCGATACCACCAGCGCAGGGACGAATCCCCGCCGCCGGCCCGTATCGGAGAAGGAATCCCGGCCCCACAGGCGATCATTCAGCGAGCAATCCGCGAACAGATACTACACTTTGATCTTAGCCTTGAGGCCGAGTAGAGACCGAAATCTCACGATTTACTTGACCTCCCACAGGGCCCGGTTGTGACACAAGGTCGGAGTTTAACGTGGGAAGGGAGGGGGATTGGACCAGAGTTTTCACCCGGGCCGCAGTGCTTTAGCTGGTCATAGCTAGTCTTAGCTGGTCTTGGCTGGTCATAGGTTGTCCAAGCTGGTCAGAGCTAGTCAGACGTAGCCACGATACTACCAGCGCAGGGACGAATCCCTGCCACCGGCCTGTATCGGAGAACGAATCCCGGCCCCATAGGCGATCATTCAGTGAGTAATCTGCAAACAGATACTACACTTTGATCTTAGCCTTGGGATTTACTTGACCTCCCACAGGGCCAGGTTGTGACACAAGGTCGGAGTTTAACGTGGGAAGGGAGGGGGAATGGACCCGAGTTTTCACCCGGGTCGCAGTGCTTTGGCTTTAGCTAGTCATAGCTGGTCTTTGGCTGGTCTTAGCTGGTCATAGCTTGTCCAAGCTGGTCATAGCTAGTCAGACGTAGCCACGATACTACCAGCGCAGGGACGAATCCCTGCCGCCGGCCTGTACCGGAGAAGGAATCCCGGGCCCCATAGGCGATCATTCAGTGAGTAATCTGCGAACAGATACTACACTTTGATCTTAGCCTTGGGATTTACTTGACCTCCCACAGGGCCAGGTTGTGACACAAGGTCGGAGTTTAACGTGGGGAGGGAGGGGGAATGGACCCGAGTTTTCACCCGGGTCGCAGTGCTTTGGCTTTAGCTAGTCATAGCTGGTCTTAGCTGGTCATAGCTTGTCCAAGCTGGTCATAGCTAGTCAGACTTAGCCACGATACTACCAGCGCAGGGACGAATCCCTGCCGCCGGCCTGTATCGGAGAAGGAATCCCGGCCCCATAGGCGATCATTCAGAGAGTAATCTGCGAACAGATACTACACTTTGATCTTAGCCTTGGGATTTACTTGACCTCCCACATGGCCAGGTTGTGACACAAGGTCGGAGTTTAACGTGGGGAGGGAGGGGGAATGGACCCGAGTTTTCACCCGGGTCGCAGTGCTTTGGCTTTAGCTAGTCATAGCTGGTCTTTGGCTGGTCTTAGCTGGTCATAGCTTGTCCAAGCTGGTCAGAGCTGGTCTTAGCTAGTCAGACGTAGCCACGATACTACCAGCGCAGGGACGAATCCCCGCCGCCGGCCTGTATCGGAGAAGGAATCCCGGCCCCATAGGCGATCATTCAGAGAGTAATCTGCGAACAGATACTACACTTTGATCTTAGCCTTGGGATTTACTTGACCTCCCACATGGCCAGGTTGTGACACAAGGTCGGAGTTTAACGTGGGAAGGGAGGGGGAATGGACCCGAGTTTTCACCCGGGTCGCAGTGCTTTGGCTTTAGCTAGTCATAGCTGGTCTTGGCTGGTCTTAGCTGGTCATAGCTTGTCCAAGCTGGTCAGAGCTGGTCATAGCTAGTCAGACGTAGCCACGATACCACCAGCGCAGGGACGAATCCCTGCCGCCGGCCCGTATCGGAGAAGGAATCCCGGCCCCATAGGCGATCATTCAGAGAGTAATCTGCGAACAGATACTACACTTTGATCTTAGCCTTGAGACCGAAAAGAGACCGAAATCTCTGGAGTCGCTCGATCGTTTTAATCACTACTCCAAAGCGAGGCTCCTTAAAGTATCCTATTATAATTGTACTTGTCACTCCCTCTATTCGTTAGTTAGCACGCCATTACTCCCTGTCAGCACCTCATGAATAAATATTCTGTCTTTTGATCGCTGGGAAAAGACCTTACTTGGTTTCAATGAGAAAATGAAAGAAAGAAGTGGAGAGAGATAATCAGATTAAGCTGATAAGAACAGATACTATACTTTATTCCAGTCAAAAAGACGAGATTGCGATCGCAATAAACGCGATATTTTTCAGCCGCACAGTATCGCACGTAAACCGAGTAAGGTAACTGCCAACAAATCCAGTTACCATAGAATAACATCGTCTGTTGAATTATTTAAAAAATATTATTAAGAGAAATGTTCGTAAGACGGGGAATTGCTTAGAAATAAAAAAAGGAAAGATAAGTGTTTAAAGTCTCCTGTTAATACCTCATAAATAATGGACTATTCCATTTTGATCGCGCGGAAAGAGGGGAAAATACCTTACTTGATTTAAGTTAGAAAAAGAAAGAAAGAAAAGGAGTGATAGAAGTGTTCAACGGCTGTTTTAGTGAAATGGAAAAAGTTGTCAATTTTAAATCTTTTCATTTCTATTCACGTCTACGGATATTTCATTGTCGTATTGGCCATGACTTTATTCGATCTATTAACTTAAGAATATTATTAACCAGAAAATTTAAATACGGAAACTGTGAAATTTTCACGGTTCCATCTAGTTTTATTAAATTTACTAACCTTTGCTTAGCAGGATACAGAATCATAAATGTGGGATAACCAATGTAGACTGAACTCTCTCCAGTAGTAATGTCTAATTTGCTAACCACCACTTCACGAGAAAATTCCCTCTTTTTCTTTAAGGATTAAAATTTTAATTCGTGGTATTTTACACGTCTCAAACAATCACATCCGCTTGCTCTAATGTATGAACCTTACGCTGAACATTCAAGAGAAAAACTGATTTTCATCCACAAGGGAAAGCCTATTATTTAAGTTTTAAATCTGGATCCAATATTTCATATCTACCCGTCTTTCTTGGACCACACCATAACAAATTCAACTACAGACATCTATGGATAGTCAAAACACATATATAGTCATGCTACCTCGCTACGCGCTTTTTTTTCTTTTTTAACTATGTATCCATAGTCGTAAAATATTTAGAATTCGATTCATTGATTCGATTAATTCGTTTTCTACGGCTTATCAACCCATTGCAGGTTATTTAAAGCAAAAAATATTTTTAGGTAGTAAGAATTTGTTTTGGGGATAATAATGGTTTAGTGATACAAGTCTTACTAATTAACCCATAGCTGGGAGGAGAAGTGGATTTATATCTTTCCCCAAGGGTATTTACATGTAAGTGAATATAACGAACCAAATGGGAATTGGAACTTGGTTCTCAGATTAACAATACCGAGCCATTATTCATTACACCGCCCTCACATCAAAGCTTACAGCATCTGGTATTTCCAAGCGATGACCTATCTGGGTACTGACCAGGCTCGACGTTGCTTAACTTAGGTGATCATACAGGAAAAATCCAACGTTGAATTCAGAGTGTCCTCTTACATCAGAACAATGCTACACCGCATGTCTCTTTACAGATTCCAGCAGAAATCGATACGAAGTGATTGGGATGTCCTACGGTATTCGCCGTACTCACATGACCTTGAAAATTCAGATTACCACTTATTTCGATCCCTAATAAATTTTCTTAAAAGGTGGAACTTCAGTTCTCTGGAAGCCCATAAAATTCCTTTAGACCAGTTCATCATCTAGAAAGATGTTAAGTCCTCGGAGGATGGATCTATGAAGTTGCATTTAAAATGGTGTAGTGTCACGAAACGACAATATCTAAATATTGCCTTTGAAATTTACTTGAAGAAAGTTACAAACTATTGTTCCGACCTTATATATACCAAAATATTATATAGGACTAAATGTAAAGAACGACTCAACATTCTGGAAGCGGTTGCAATATAAGAGAAGCAGCCAACATTATAAAAATTCAAAACTTCTAATCTAATTACTTGAAGTAATTCATCACCTCAAAAATCCACCACATGTAAAAATTATATATGCGTGTATGTATCTCTGTCCCTAAAAGGCAGGATGTATGTATATGTGTGTGTGTGTAACGAATGCACGGCCGCAATTTTCGACGGATTTGCACCAAAATTTACATGCACATGCTTCAAGTGAAAAGGCCAAGACCGACTTTGCATTTCCCAACTCCCATCGATAGTGGAAATAATCGATTTTTTCATGCTTCTACGGCAGTTTTCATGTAGTTTGCGGCCATTTTCTACTGGCCAGAGTGAGAGCTGGCTGCCACGAATAGGCAGGAATATTCTATTGGCCAGCGTGAGAGCCAACAGCTGACTGACACGAATGTTAACTAGCATGCTAGCATGCAAAAAATCGATAGCTGCATTCGTCACAAGTGGGAAAAATTTAAATCTGCATGGCACTTTACTCCAATTGGCTCATTCGCTTGCTTAAACTCAACGTTGATTCTGATTCCGCAGAACTGGGTTGGGTGTGAAAAAATATTTGTTGTTAACATTCTTTTTTCATTCGGTTTTTCCAGTTACGAGTCCTTTTTTAAAACTGATCGTTTTGTGTTCATTTTGTTTAGTTCTTTTTTCGTAACAGATTTAATGTTTAGTATAGAGCTTAGAAAAAAATCGCAGTGTGAGATAGGCAAGAAGTAAGGCATGTAGCAACATCAGCACGGCAAAGGGCACTCCTTTAAAGGCAAGGAAGGGCAAAAATATTTTAAGTCAAGTGATAGCGATTGCTGTATGAGTCGTACGATTTTTGAATCAAGCACGGGCAACACCGGGTCATGCTGCTAGTGTAAAATAAATTTAACATTGTTGGGCGTCGTTTGCTAAGAAAACTGTATAAACAGAGACATCATTCTTTTATTTCCTCCTAATTATGAATATTTCATGTATTAACAAATTGAAAAAGAGTTTTCTGCTATTGATTTTTCTTGTATATAATGCTACGATGACTAAACTCAACAAGGTAGGGTTTCAGACAACTTGCTGAACCACTGAGCCAAGCGTAACACTACACCAAAACACAGATATATATATGTATGTATGTATGTATGTATGTATGTATGTATGTATGTATGTGTGTGTGTGTAGTTTCTATCTTTTTAGTCCCCTTTATGAATGGTATAAAATTAAAAGCAGATAGGTAGGAAGTTGTTGAAAAAATGGCAGAAAGAAAATAAAATAAATGTCAAAACCACAATGATACCTTTCCCTTTTCATCAGAAAAATAGCTTTCACTTTCTAAAATTATTATTTTCTTTTTTGAAAAAAGATAAAACGAAAGAAAGGAAGACTGTATGTATTTGCAAATAATGCGTGTGGTCGAAGTTCGGACCCGTGTACAAAAGAAAAAAACAGTTTAGAATAATGATTTAAACCACTTACAGAGTTGGCACAACATAATCTTCATAAACTTCACCCCCACTCCATTTGGCTTGGTGCCAAACTAATTCAAGTTTAGAGTAACAATAATAGGAGGAGAGAAGGGAAGGGGTAATAAGAGAATATGAGAAAGTGTTGGTGATAGAATCTGATGTAAGAGATTTGTTTTAATCATTTCACTTCGAGCATAGCAATAAAGCCACTAAGATGCAAGAGGTTACTGAGAGTGAAAGAAATGAGAAAACATTAGTGAAGAGAAAGGACAATGAAAAACAGGATTCAGAAAGATGGTGATTGGCCTTACATTTAAATTTTTGAAGATCGTAATTGACAGGAAAGTAGGAAGCCGGAAGAGTGTTCCACTGTCAAGAAGTGCGGGAGAAGAAACAATTAGAATGAAACTTAGATCTAGCTATTTCAACAGTAAAATGGTGAGTTCCGATCTCCCAATCTAATACGACGTTTAATTTCATGAGATCGAGGTACCAAAGAGTGGGTAAACGGGAGTAAAAGGGGAGGGAAGAAATTGAGAGTATCGTGAATAGAAGCAGACAAATATAAAGAAATCATCAATAAAGGGACATTACTGGTCTTTTATAATTTTACTCTTTGGTTATTTGGTCTTTCACTTCTCTTTGCCTTTTCAACTTCCACCAGCATGGTGGAGTAATGGATAACGGCTCGGATTGAGGAATCGGAGAGCCGAGTTCGTAATTCCAGTTGAATTCATTACATTCACTACCGCATAAAGAAATGACAACCTACTGTGGGAAAAAATCGACCTCGTCAGTCATGTATCGAAAAATACATGAGCGACTAAGCGTGTATCACGCATGGAACATAAGTGACTAACTGCCCCCTCAGTTCTGATGTACAATTCTCTATTTGCTTGCTTTTTTTTTGTTAACTCTTTGGGTGCAACTAATGAGATATCACTAAAGAATGTGTTCTGTTTCTTCTTACTTTGGCTGTTAATGGGATAATGATTCAAGCGATGAGTCAGTGAATGCAGTAATTGTATTTTATTGTCTGATCTTTATTCTGGTTTTCTTACTATGCTCGTGAATTAGGTAATGATGTCAAAAAACAAACAAACATGTAGGTGATAATGAATGCAGTGTAAGCAACAACTTAAATAGATATTTCGATGGTTAAACGGCACACAAAAATAACTCTGTCTGAACTGATTACAATCTGACTAAAACACCTTGTCAGCATCATCGTCTTTCGAAATTCCATCCAGGGTCGATAAACTAAAGGTCACGTGTTTTTCTTTTCTTTTTTTCAGGTGACTTTTCTTGGACGTCGTATCTGTTTGGAATTCCTTACCCTTATGTCAATCTGTGTTGACACACACACACACAGTTACATAATGCTTTTTTTGGAAGCTGCCGGTTGTGACGGACGTGTTGTTTATCAACACATCCGTCACGTTTATTTTAAAGTTTATTCTTTCCCCTGCTGATCTCTTATGCTAACCTATTGCCTCTTCATGCTTCTTATATTCACACCATGTCTTTAACATTTTTTTTCGTTTTTTTAATGCCTATTTTTGCTCCTTTTACTTCTCTTTTGTACTGTTCACCTAAACTCTTTTGCTTCTTTCCTCACATTTAAACACCGTTCTCTTATAATGTATTTTGCAATCAGAAGCTCTCTTCTTCTTCTTCAGCTTTTTCTTCTTCTACTACTACTACTATTACTACTACTACTAAAAGCAAGAAATAAAATAAATAAAGTCCTATATATTGTTTATATTGAAGACTCACATTCAGACCACCAAGCTGACACTAGTTCTTGATTGACTGTTTACTGTATTTCAAACAACATCGAAAAGTTGAAGAAAAACCATGTTTTAAATCGGACAGAGATTTGTACTTTTTCTTTTGCTAAATGATTACTCAAAACAAAGCCCAAGAATCAGTCAAGGTAGAGGGATACTGAATGAGATTGTCGTATGTGCGTAAAAGAAGAAAGTAAATGCAGATTATGAAGATATGTAGTATAGATAACGGTTGACCCTAGACTTGAACAGGTTAACATTGTAGAGATCGAGGAAGCAGCCTTGCAGAGGTCTGTTTCACAAAATATCAGTTCTCGGTAAGAAGCTGTTCGAGTGGAAAATTATTTTTATCAACACAATACTAAGGGAATGAGGATGATTTGTAGCTGGTATGGTGGCATCTAGGTCTAAACGGGTGGAACTAAGGAATGTAGCTCCTGGGCCTTCGAAATAGCGACAGAATAATGAAAGGTTTGCGATGTTTAGTCTGTGAGAAAAGAAATGTGGAATTGAAAATAATTCATTTTTGAATTTCTTCTTTTGGAAGGCATCTTTAACACAGTGATAATATTTGCTAGATTAGATTGAAATTATTCCATGCACACCAAATATTAACTAAACTTAGCTTAATCATCAGATAATTGGAACTACACCAATGAATTAGTCTGCGATACGAGTTTACTAAACATTGTGACAGAGTAGGCGCCCTATCATGAATATCTGTAGGTATTTACTAAAGTTAGTTTAGTCTGACACAAGGCTATAAGTATGGCGCACCCAGTGATTACCGAACTAAGTATACGAGCGAAATATACTTATTATACATCACGTTGTGGTAGATACTCTACCTGTCGGTAAAATTCTGGGTTTATCAAACGCCCACTGGAACAGAATGTGGCTCAGAGGCCGAGTTTAAAGTGGATGTCCCACGCGTACATAGTACCAAAAATAGTTTAGCGCTCTCCAGTGGATGCCCCACGTGCTAAGATTAGCCCTAACCCTCTTCCGAAGGATAGGTACTACCTAGGAAGAGCCGCACCCCTGGTGCTCGAGCACATGAATCATTAGTGTGGGTGTCTAGATGATCTAAACATACCGACAGAAAATTAGGAGATATCTGTACGTCCAACCAAACAAATATGGCACAAAGCATGAGATTAAACCTAAGTCACCTCCTGAGGGAGAGGCACTGCTTGGAGAGACGGATCAATGGGACTGTGAGCTTCAATGCTAGAGTCTGGCGGCGGGAAAATATCGCCATGGATATTAAGTGGTAAAGTTCATTATTCGAGGAAGAAGTGAATTCACGGCAAACTTAACTCATTCTCTTTTCATATGCAGGCTCTTTGCTTCCAGTACAGGTTATTTTTCCATTTAGTTGAAACTATTCCATCATTTTAAGGAGTTCTCCCTGTCGCATTTTATTGAATATCTTTGTGTAAGTTCTGACATATAGTTATATACAGTGTAACCCGGATATAAGAGAAACCCCGATATAAGAGAGATTTTCTCTGGTCCCAAATTAGAGTCTGTGTTAATGTATATAAAATAGACCAAACCCGGATATAAGATACTTTTTATCCGACAACTCTCTTATATCCGGGTTACACTGTATCTGTATTTCTATTGCCAGTCCTGACAGCATTCTGATCATGTAAAGGACATTTTATGTTCAGTTATATATGGCACATATTTTCGATATATTACTGACAATGCAAATTTTTTCCCGAAGTAGGTTGCCATTTCTTTCTGCGGTAGACCAGTTGCCATCCAAGGCTAAAGAACCCGGTTTGTCCTGCTATTTACCCATAACTAGGGGGGAAAGAAAGAGAATTTATTCTTTTCCTTTGCACGTAAGTGAATGTAAGGATTCGACTGGAATTCGAACTCGGCTTTCCGATTCCTCAATCTGAGCCGCTATCCATTACTGCACCGTAACTCATGTTCACTATCTTGAAAAAAAATAGCCACATTATTCTTACCTTCTTTCTAGTCTAATTCTACTATGTGATCTATTCATTCGATTCCTAATTATTACTTTAGTAATGTGACTAATCGAGATCACTGTTCGATGAAGTTCACATTCGTTCACACCTGATTTCTTTGGTAGTGTTATCAAGATTAATCTGTCAGAGTGTGAGGTGCATTCCAGAAGTTTTGAGACTTTTTCAGGAGAGATATTGATTTCAAAGAAATACAAAATTCGTCTCCTTCAAAGTAGGATCCTTTGACTTCAATACAATTTGTAGCCACTCCGTGAAGACTCCATGAAACTTATCCAAAGTCAAGGTGTCCAGGACCCGAGTCAGAGCCCCCTTCATCTTCTCAAGCTCTTCAAAATGACTACCCCTGAGGTCCTCCTCTAGCTTGGGGAACAGGAAGCCACGTCTGGATTGTAGGGAAGCATGAGGGACAGTAAAGCATCTCTCTGCTGTTAGCAAAGAATTTCTTCTGTTTGTCACTGAGCACCCTGTACAAATTTTGCGTATGTTCAGATCTTTATCTTGCGCATATTCAGATCTTTATGAATAATTATGTGTACAGTTGCCACACCAATTCCAAACTGTATGCTTATTGTCGTTTTAGACGCGCGACAGTATTCATCAAGAACATAGCACTTTTTTTTTCTTTTGCCCTTTCATATCTCTCATTGTCTCTATGTATCAGGCGAACTGCTTCCGGACAATTACCCTTCGTATTAGTATTATGCGTCTTTCTATGCTTTCATGTACTATGCGTTTTTCTTATGTTGTCATGGAAGAGCTGTCTTATGTACTCATTCCATTGATGTAGTACATTTTATTTTACCGTCATGATTGCCCCCCTTTAAATTTTATACATCCTGCCAAAGAGCACGTTTTCTATATTCTTGTATGATTACTAACCCAGTTAATATAGATGTTATCATAGACACACAGTTTCGACCAAAGTATCCTCTGGTATCCTCTGGTCATCGTCATGTGTCCTTTACTGATACGGGATATTTGTTGATTAAAAAACACGTTTTCTGTTTGTTTTTTTAAGCACGTTGTCTGTTTTACTATTTCTTTTATCTACTACATCTGTATTTAGCAAATTTTCAGTCTCCGCATATTTATTGAGCCATTCCTTTTTTGCTTGCTGTGAACTTACTGCTGAAGTTATTGTTTAACTTTAACTATTCTTCGTCATTACTTGGCGTTATCTGCTATCTCTTTTATTAAGTCGAGAATTTCATTTATCAGTTACATTTTTTCTTGTCTGCTCTTAGGAACCTTTTCCGCTGTTATCACTAGTGTTTCCCTTAAGATCCTCCACTTTGAGTCCCTGAGTTATTCCAAACTTTCATATTTGTTCTTGACAGCAATTGCATACGTTTGTTTGCAAATGAACGCGCAGTTGTCGCATTGCAGTTTAATCTTACCCTTACTTTGCTTATGGTTTTGCTGTCAGCATTTGGGAATGTTTTCGAATACAAAATTGCATTTCAAAATTGTTTGGTGTTGGTTAAGTAGACTATCTATATTTGTTGTCTCCTGACACGCTTTTCCAAATCCACAGGCGTCTTAGGCGTTTTTGAACCAGTTGTTTCTGTTATATATTTAGGGATTCTTGATAAAATCCAAAGAAGAATCTGCAATGTTATTGGTTCTGACCTGACATCTCGGTTTCAGTTACGTTCTTACTGCCGTAATGTAGCTTTCCTGTGCCATTTCTATAATTAATTTCATGGTAATTGTTCTGATGAGCTTTCCTCTATGGTACCTAGAATCTATGAATTTAAGCGCTGTACTAGATTGGCGTCAAGATCTCATCATTTTCTTGTGGAAAAGGCTAGATGTAACCATAAGTTCTATTCTAACATCGCACTTCTCGCTTGTGGAACTCTCTTTCAGCTTCTTGATTTCCAGTTAACTTTGATTTTCAAAAATTTAAATGCAATGTCAGTTGTTATCTACTGTCTTAATTCTTTTTCTTTTATTGTTCTCTCTGTTTAATAGTGCTTTTTTCTCCTTACATTCTGTAATACTCAGTAACCCCCTCACGTCTTAGTGGCTTTATTGTCTTGCTTGGAGTGAAAGGATTAAAAAGTGTTGGTTATTACTTTCAAACACGCCATGCACAAATGAATTATTATGAATATATCAAAATAACTGAAAATTAGAATATTTCTGATTTTTTTGTTGTTTTGCTTAGCTATTCTAATATTGTGTAGCCAAGGGCCAGTAATTGTAACAATTCAAAATTGGCAAGGTATTTTCTTCTCCGCGACCTATGAACTATCACTTTCTGTACACGTTTAAATATGTATATCCGATCTCTTTTGTGATCTTTGTAGTCCACTATACAATTATCTGCTCTTATTGCTTGAAAGGTCTTCCCCGCTCAAATCACTCCGCTATTTCCTCCCTCCCCCTCTCTCTTTCTCTGTCTTTATCTCTTTTATCAAATCATATTCACATCATTTTTTTCATGTGACCCATTACATATATATATAAAAAAAAAGTCAAGTGTTTCCTGTGAAAGATTAACCAAATAGATCTTTTCTTTTCTCCCTTAGCTTATCGTTGATTATAAACTTGGTTATTAGAGGCTTCATTTCATTTATTCTTTTTTTAACCAGTCGTCTTGTTATTCAATTATTTAGAGTTCGCCCTGCTTCTTTATTTAATATGAAAATTTATTCATTTATTCCTATTCTGTTCTTTTGTTTCTGGGTGCGTTTCAGAATGCGTATCAAGTTCGTGTTCAATCGTAGCTACCGAAAACATGATTCAAATCTGAATAAAATGATATCTGATTGCTGCATTGACAATTTCTCTGGAATATCAACTCCTGATTCAAATATTTGCAAAATACGAGTCTTTTGCCATCTATATGCCTGATTACTGTTTTTTTTTTATAGACTATTGAGTTTTTTGAAGAAGTGCAAACTTTATTGAGAATAGATAATTATTTTGAATTATTTAACTTATTTAGCGACTAAAATATATATACGTATTCTTATTCTGTATTAGAAAAGTTCTATAAATTCTGCCAAGTAGGTCACTACAAAATAAAAAAAAGTGGGGGTTAAAACATTAAGTTTTAAAAATTCCTGATTCTATCTCTATATCTCTCTTTCGGTGTGAAAGGTTGCTTCATTGTTCCTCAATAAAGAGCAAACGTCGTAGGAGAAGACCAACAGAAAATGGAGTGATGCATAGTAATTTTTTAAAGTTTTTACGAAGTGGTTCGGGCCGAGAAAGTTTCAACATCTCATTATAGATAGATCCTATAAGACTTTTTATATGTTATGAATATCATGAATCAACTTTTATTCGAGAACTGGACGAAAACTAGGGATTCATTTACTAAGGAAAGATAAGATTAAAATAAATAAATATAAACGGCGTATAGCGAAAGGAGTTAATGAACTTAACAAAATTAAAGATATAATGAATAACACTTTGTCAATATGCTTAAATTATGAAGCATATAATAAGTCTATAATAACAGATATGATGTACAGATGCGAAACCTGGAAATGATCAAAATCGCTTGAAAATCAACTGAGAAACGCACAAAGATCAACGGGAAGATTAATGCTGTGGATAACTCTAACAGATAGAAAGGGCAATCTGGATCAGCGAACTGACTGTAATAGCAGATATACATGTGATCAAGCAGCATAAAATGGAGGTGAGCATGCCATAAGAAGAAAAGATAACAGGCGGTGTGTAAGGTTGCTTCATTGTTGTCCAATGGATAGCAGGCAACGCACGAAAAAAATAAATACACAGAGAAAAATGAGTTTGAGTGGATTGCTCGTAAAACAGCAAGAAATTGCACAATTGTGGTCTTAATGGAATGATTTTTGAAAGCCATTTCTCCTGCAGTACATTGGTGAGAGTTGCTCTTTCTAATGAGATATTAGTTTGACGCAGACGACGATATAGGTGGGAAATCCACATCTGTAGTAGGTTCGCGATAGTCATCGAGGCTCGCCAGTTCTTCTGTGGCGTTTATAACTTTGTCAGTCGGATTAATGTTTAGTCTTCAGCGGATTGGGATGGTAGAAATTCCTCAATGCTGTCCAATAAGAAATACCTATTATGAAATGATAATAACTTACCTACATAGATATATACATATTTGTATATTTATCTGTATTTTTCCTCTCCGTCTCTCTCGCATACGATTACGATTGGTTGAGGATAAATTCTCAGCCTGACCCCCTTTACAAAATCTGTCAAAATTACACTACATCAGAAGTATTTATTCTTTTTCCAACTTCTTTTTGGTAGGACAGAGAACTTTTCGTTACACCCTCGCATATGTATGTAAGGCTATCTGTGATTTTTGTCCGCGCGACTTACGGCCATATCATATTGAAACAACAGAGATCGTGCGATCACCGAAGTTAAGCAAGTTCGATCCTGGTCATTACCTAGATTACTGTAAGCTTGGATGTGCGTGTGCTGGGGATTAGAAATCGGGGAGCAGATTACTTAATTTTTTTATGTTCATTTGTATCAGTAAATCATTATCTCTCCAAAATTCGTACATCTATAAATATTTTCTGGCTTTAAATAACCTGAAAAAGTTTGATAAGCCGTAAAAAAAAATCACGCATGCACGCGCGTGCGCGCGCACACACACATATGATATGATATATAATATATATTAATAGATAACATTATATAAAAAAACCCAATGATAATGGTATTCCGATTGTCATAAGTAAATATATATATATATATATATAAAGAAATATAGTCTTAAAGTGTGCTATATATATATATATATATATATATATATATATATATATCAATTATGTAGTGCGTATTCAATTTATGTAACGTAAATCATTCATACGAAAAACAAATACTGAAGCTAATTATATGCCAAGAATCAACTTCGAATCCGTTAATGAATGGTATGATCCTTGTTTATTCGAAGTTGATTGTATTTTATTATTAAATATTGTTTGCGAGAGTGATTCTTGCCATATAATTAGCTTCAATTAACTTATTTGTTTTTCGTATGAATGATTTACGTTACATAAATTGAATACGCACTACATAATTGATATTAAAATAACCTGATCCTAAGTGCTAATTCCTGATAATAACTGTGACATTTACTCTAATTATTGAACAATTTAGTTCATGCCACCTTTCTTCAGTACAAGAACGCACAATTTTCAAATTCAAAAAAGAATTTCAACCTCAGCGTCGCGACTGCACGCTCCAAAATTATTCTTACATTTAACAATATCTCATTGCTAAAAAAACACTTCTTTCGGTCTGCACTATCTTTCGATGTCTCATTATTACCTGGAATTTAAAAAAAAAACACACTGAAATATCTACCTGATGATGGTCGTTCGAAACGATTGAAAGCCCGGCTAGTAGAAAAAATAAGACCTGATAAAACCGGAATTTATAAACAAGGATCATACCATTCATTAACGGATTCGAAGTTGATTGTATTTTATTATTAAATATTGTTTGCGAGAGTGATTCTTGCCATATAATTAGCTTCAGTATTTGTTTTTCGTATGAATGATTTACGTTACATATATATATATATATATATATATATATATATATATATATGAGAGAGAGAGAGAGAGAGAGAGAGAGAGTAATGCCTTGAGATACAAGTTTAATTCGTTACAAAACCGAGCTCGTAGCTCAAAAAACTTGTATCTCAAATCAATTTTTCCCATTTAAAATAATAGGAATATTTCCGACCAGTTCCACGCTCCTAAAAATCACCCTTATTTTCCATAAAATTCGCCCCTATTTTTGTATTTGTGTTTTTTTACGAGCAAAAACATGCGAATAAACAAGGAATGTAGTTTACAAACAATAAAATAAAAGCAAAAACAAATTGTAAAGAAATAAACTGTACTAAACCATGAAGTTCAGACAAGAATAGGCCAACTGGTGGAGGAGAGACAGAGTGGGACAGCAATGGCAGGCCTAGTCTATGATATCGAAGATGAACTTTATCACTTAATTTAAAAAATTTTCAAAACATTTACATTTTGTCCATTACTGTAAGTAATTCTTTAAATTTTATAATTTTTTATTTATTCTCGATGTAGAACGCTCATACTGTCTCTCCAAATCCATTACTTGTATGTCTTCCACGTGTTTTTTTAAAAATAATTTATCTCTTTGTCTCAAGGGAAGTCATACATTTCGGCTTTTCACTACTGCTCTTTACACATACTTTCTTTGGACCCATGATGTCACTAAAGGAATTTTGCGAAATAACAGCAAAAAAGACACAGCACTAAGGAATTCCTTCCAGAGCAAGGTGAACACGTGTACTGTGAGAGGAAATACTCTCGAAGCTTAACTGAAACTCACTCATATCTCAAAATTCAGCACATCTCTCAAGGCAAAAAATCGGCCGAACTCCGGCTCTGATCTCCAAAAACTTGTATATCGGTACGGTAAGTTAAGGTATTACTGTCTGTCTGCCTGTCTGCCTGTCTGCCTATCTCTCTCTATCTATCTATCTACCTATATATATATATATATATATATATATACGCACTAGATACATGCATACATACCGTCCCCCACATATATATGTATACTAATTCTGTTGTCCTTCGGGAGACTGTCGATAATTCAAACAGATCAGCATGTACAAATAAATAAATAAATAAATAAAATAAAATAAAATAAATAAATAAAATAACAATTCTCTCGAGAAGACTGACCTGCCATCTCTCTGAGCAAATTATATTAAATATATTTCAATTTCCGTCATATTTTGGTCAGCAGTAGAACAATTATTTGCCACTCCAACTGAAAAAAAAAAGAAAAAAAGATTAAAAATTCTGGTAGGGCTTCACATCGAAGGACAGTAAAATTTGTTTAAAATGACTTTGAACTATAAGGTTGTTTTATCTACGTGACGCTAAAATCTATTCGATAGCTATAATATACTAGCTTAAAAGCCGCCCTATCGGGTGCCATTTTAAATGTTCAAGGATAATTCTTCTGCCGCCACTTAATTTAAAGACAATTTGATGTACGTAGGTCCTTATTTTCCGTACAAACAATTATTTTTATTTCATGGGTAACTTTCAATTAATTTTGATTATTCCCAAATTTATTTCCAAGTTATAAAAATTGTTATCGTATAAAAAAAATCATCGCAAAAAAATCACGTCAAAAAATCACTGAAAACAATCGCAGTAATGAAAACTTGGGAATCCAAAATTTCAAGATTGCTGGTCCGGATCTGGCCCGGAATGTGTTTAATTTGCTCATGGAGTCGGCCTGATTCCAAAATGGCATGATATGTTGGGCTACGGCCTCTAGGAGTAAAGTTGAAAAAATGTGACACAGTGACACACTGACATTCGCATTTATTATATAGATGAACACGCGTACTTTTCAAACTTTATAATATTCCACTTTATAACATACTCGTTTCAAACGTTAACAACTGTTTTACCTTCCTTCGTTGAAAATAGCGCATAAATTCGACAAGTTCTTTCGCAAGTTTCCATTTGTCATCAAACTAAAGAAAATTCTCATCAAAAGGCTTAACAGATATTCCGTATCTTGTTCTATTTAATATGTCACGTTTGAAGGAGGAACACTACTTAAATAGACTGTTCAATTCGTTAAAATTTGGAAAACTATTTTCGGGGAATAATTTCTTATTCTTAATATCGGTATCGTGTTAAATCTATTCTTAATTTTTACTGAGTTATTGAAAATAACTTTACAAATCTCAAATTTAAAACTTTCTTACATCATTGATTTCAGTATATATTTTTGTTTTTAATTGCGTGAAAGATTTGAACATTTTTTTAAACTTAAAAAAAAAAATCTTTTGGGTGGGGGATTTTTTCAAAAAGCACAGTCACAAATACTGGGGATAATAATTCATCTTAAAATAATAAACGCATACACGGAGCTGGGTGTTTTTATAAAGTATTAACAGTTCGATTAACCATCAGAAATTTAACTAATTTTTTCCACAGGGGATATATCTGTAAAAATTACTTGACGAATATAACCTGAACACCTTTTTTTTTACATAATTTTTTTAACTACCCAGTAATCTTAAAAATGTATGAAAATATTTTAAGTAGTCTAATGCTTTATTATTGAATTTTAGGTACTTTGGCTTTAAATTTACTATTGTTATCGCATTTATTTTCTGATAATATTGTGTATGGACTTTGGTATTTACAAAACTCGGTACGTTTAAACATGCACACAAAATTACAAAATTCTATTTAAAATACTGGGATCACTGAATTGTAGTAAACTTTTCCATTTATGATTAATAAATATTGTTTTTACTTAATAAAATCATCACCTAACCGATGCAAATTAATACAGAATTTTAAGAGATTTAAAACTTTATAAATTATTCTAATTAAAATGCGTAAAAAATGAAAACAATTATTGTAAAAATTCATTATTCATCAAATAATTTTTTTCTTAAGATAATATTCCCATAATATATCTTATTCACAAAAGTAAATAAAAGCTTTTCCAATTAAATAATCTATTAGATTTAGAACATTTTTTGCAAATCTTATATATCTCTCTATATATATATATATATATAAATATGTGTGTGTGTGTGTGTGTGTGTGTGTGTGTTGGGTATGACGATAAACTACATCCGAAGTAAGTCTTCTGATCGGGAGATTAGAAGATTTGCAGATAATGGAACCACCTTTTAATTGTTGCTGTTCCCAGGTACGCCCTAACCCGTGGTGGTAGCACCTGTTAGGGTCCCAGCTGCTATGGGCAAATAGTGCCTACCAGGGCCGACCAGGCTCTTTAGTGTTATAGACTCGGGCACATAGCCTTGGAGCGAGTAGAGTGCAGATCAACGTGTTTTAGTGGACTCGGCTGTTTTCAATCTGCTAGTCTGAATCGTCTTCAAGAAGCGAGAGCAAGATCTAAAAGGTCAACCAATCTAACGGTGACCTCATCTCACAATCCTCGCTCTTGCCACATATGCGGCCTCCTTTGCAAATCATTGGCGGGTCTTTAGTGCCACTTAATTATTGCACAAGATTCATAACTAGATCAATTGGTTAAGTTGTTAGATCCTCATACGTCGAAACCGACGGGAGAGTTCATTATATATATATATATATATATATATATATATATATATATATATATATATATTGTGTGTGTATTTAGGCAGCATTTTTTCATTCATACATGTTTCATTAAATAATATAGATAAGTTTTGTCTATATATTTTTCTTTAGGCATTTAAAACAACATGCCTGGCCGCATACACAATTCCGGAAAATCCTCGTCGAAAACACAACTATACTTAAACATGAAAACAATAAACAAAAACTAAAAATTCTTGAAGCTATATACATAAAACAGTTGAAACCTAACCTGAACAAAATAAACTATGAAATCTCCACAAATATCCTTAAATGCCTATAATTAGTAACAGAAGCCATTGGTTCATACCAACGGCTTTCCATACTCAATACTCATCGGATTCACTCTCTCGTGGTCATGTGTGACGTCATGAGCTGTTGTGCGATTTTCGCTTTCAGCGTCTTATATGCACGTGTTTATCGTTGCTTGGAAATCATCCATGTAAACAAAAACAGACTATCGTCAATTTCTTGTTCGTGTATTGCTTAATATATTGTGTAATTGTCATCTTTGATAATGGCTTATGTAAGCCGAAAGCTTAGATTGGATTAAAAAATATGTATCAATATTGTGATTTTCTTTCATTGTTTAATGATAATGTTATTAAGCTTATCAGACGATATGAAAAGAACTTACAAAAAATATATAGACAACACTTATCTATATTATTTAACGAAACATGTATGAATATATATATATATATATATATATATATATATATATATATATATATATATATATATATAAGAGAGAGAGAGAGAGAGAGCGAGAGAGATTCATTATCTGGTGCCTGGGGTGTCCTCAGGAAAGGCAGTACCTAGGGAGCTTGAGCAATTTTGAACTAGTTTCCGAAATCCCCCATTAAACACCGACTTGTGCCACATTCTGCTATAACGTGGACCTGCAATAAATACCAACTTTCAACTTCCATCGAAACTGAGGTGACGGCTAGATTTAGAATTCATTTTATAATGCGACCTAATACGGGTGATATTAGCATTGCTTGCATTATATGCGAGTATACTGCCCCTTCGTACGCTAACAGTAATAACTCCTAAATTGTAGCTCTCAGCCAAGCAATCCTTTTTCTATCAATTCTGGATTAACAGTGTCTACTTAACTGTTTTCAAATGCTGTTAGTAATTAGTTTGATTTTCTTTTGTGAATATCACTTTGAACAAGACTAAGTTTTCTCCACTTAAAATTTTCATGCACAAGCATTGTTGTAATGGCCATACGTTAATACGACGTAGCAGCCATTATCTATCTATCTATCTATCTATCTATCTATCTATCTATCTATCTATCCCAGTCTGTTCATATCTATCTATCTATCTATCTATCTATCTATCTATCTATCTATCTATCCCAGTCTGTTCATATCTATCTATCTATCTATCTATCTATCTATCTATCTATCTATCTATCTATCTATCTATCTATCTATCCCAGTCTGTTCATATCTATCAATCTATCTATCTATCCCAGTCTGTTCATATCTATCTATCTATCTATCTATCTATCTATCTATCTATCTATCTATCTATCCCAGTCTGTTCATATCTATCTATCTATCTATCCCAGTCTGTTCATATCTATCTATCTATCTATCTATCTATCTATCTATCTATCTATCTATCTATCTATCCCAGTCTGTTCATATCTATCTATCTATCTATCTATCTATCTATCTATCTATCTATCTATCTATCTATCCCAGTCTGTTCATATCTATCTATCTATCTATCTATCTATCTATCTATCTATCTATCTATCTATCTATCTATCCCAGTCTGTTCATATCTATCTATCTATCTATCTATCTATCTATCTATCTATCTATCTATCTATCTATCTATCCCAGTCTGTTCATATCTATCTATCTATCTATCTATCTATATATCTATCTATCTATCCCAGTCTGTTCATATCTATCTATCTATCTATCTATCTATCTATCTATCTATCTATCTATATATCTATCTATCTATCCCAGTCTGTTCATATCTATCTATATATCTATCTATCTATCCCAGTCTGTTCATATCTATTTATCTATCCCAGTCTGTTCATATCTATTTATCTATCCCAGTCTGTTCATATCTATCTATCTATCCCAGTCTGTTCATTATCTATCTATCCCAGTCTGTTCATATCTATCTATCCCAGTCTATTCATTATCTATCTATCTATCTATCTATCTATCTATCTATCTATCTATCTATCTATCTATCTATCTATCTATCTCAGTCTATTCATTATCTATCTATCTATCTATCTATCTATCTATCTATCTATCTATCTATCTATCTATCTATCTATCAAGGCAAAGTCAATTAGCCAGTGCATCCATTAGCTACTTGCCGAGACGAAATAAATTGTGTGTACTTATGACAAGCGTGGGAAACAGCCTGGTGCAATTTTTGTCTGCCTTGTAACGACACGTATTATGTCTTACAGGTTCTCTGTCAGGTGACAATTTCGTCTTTGCGATTAGACGCCCTTTCGATTCATAAAGAGTGACCTAGACAAACTCGTTCTGTGGAGATACCTGTAGAGAGTTTTGGAGGTGAGACTCCGTTTAGTTCATACAAACAAATTATTGGGGAGGGAGAATAGATTCTCTCTTTTCACTTGATTTTTCGTGTTATTCATCATAAGGGAAAAAAATAATTGCTCCACACATATATGCACACATTATTCATATACATTCATATACCCATATTTGTTGGATAATATATATTCATACACACACATATAAATGTATAGCTATTCTTCGTGGATGAAAATGTAATCGCTATTGGCTGTTATTATTACCTGGACAGTAAAATAGATATGGGAGAGTGGTTTGTCAAAATTCTCATTTAGCTTTTTTTTTCTCCGTTAGCCATTTTGTCATGCTTGTGATGGGAAATTTTATAAAATATCCGAAGAGAATAAAAAGAAATAAAGATAGCAGAAAGAAGTGGATTCATGCCTTTCCCAAGAGTATTAGAGCCTAATTTATATAAGCACCTTACGTTTCGCTTGCTGATAACCGTTATCTCATCTAGCGTGTTTGTAATATATATCTAGGTAAGATGAGAACGAATAGAGTACAATTCCAACGTTCGTAACATTAAATTTAAAAGAGGGCTCAATACAGAGTAGAGCAAAATATTATTTACTTCAGGATATTAAATCAAAAACATTTTAAAAATCCCTACACAACTGCGATCGTGTTTAGACGCATATCAATGCGTCTCCTCAATCGCCTGAGGAGACGCATTGATATGCGTCGAAACACGATCGCAATTTTGTAGCGATTTTTAACATGTTTTTGATTTAATATTCTAATATATATATATATATATATATATATATATATATATATATGTATATATATCACTACTATTCGACAATGAAGACGCATGGATAAACAAAGAAGGGACATTTGACACTAAAATTGAAAGCTTTGACGGTGCAGAGACCTGCGAACTCATAGGTATATATTTGCTACACGAAAAATAATCAATAGAAATGATACAGGACTCTACAAGGACGACGTTCTCATAATCTTAAGAAACTGTAAAAACGGACAAAACTAGAAAAACAATCATAAAGATTTAAAAAAATATGGGATACCACATTGACATAACTAACCTAACCGAAGTAGATTTTCTAAATGACACCTTCAAAATAAGAAAAGGTACATATAAACCATACAGAAAACCCAATGATAAAACACTGTATATACACACATCTTCCGAACACCATTAATAATAGGATATACTACAATCAATTAAACGCAGGCTTTCCGACAATTCTTCCAATGAAACCATATTTAACAAAGCTAAGAAAGACTATGAAACAGCCCTAGAAGATAGTGGATTCCCAGCAATACTCACATACACAGGACAATCCCCAAAAAGACAACAGGAAGAGTAACTTGATATGATTCAACCCGCCGTACAACAAAAACGTAAAAACAAAAGGAGGAAAAAATATTAATTAAACTATATACAAACACTTTCCCGCGTCAAGCATTTTCCACAAGATATTCAACAAAAAATAGTTGCACCGAGAACATGACACACATAATAAAAATGCACATCAGGAAAACAATCAACAAACCACCTCTACAAATTAAACCCACGTATAACTGCAGAATGAAGAACGAATGTTCCGTAAACTGCAATTGCTTGCAGAACAATGTAATATACCAAGTTACTGTAAAATTAGCAAATAACAAAGAAAAATATACATAGGAGTAATTGAATAACTCTGAAAATTAAGAAACTACGTACACAAAAAACATCCTTTACAAATAATAAATACGCGAACAGCACAATGCTTTCTAAACATATCTGGGAGATTAAAAACAAATCACACCAAAAATATTATGGAAAATAAGGAAAAGAACATCAGCCTACAACAATCAATCCAAAAACTGTAAACTCTTCCTGGAAGAAAAAATAGCCATGATTAACTTCTCAGACCAAAACAAACTACTAAAAGCACTAATCTCAAAAGGTAGACACGACAACAAATTTTTACTACGCTACTTAAAAGGCCAAAACTGAAAACGAACAAGAATAAATGAAAATAAATAAATAAAATAAAATAAAATAAACAAAGACAAATAAAATAAATTAATCCAAACAAATAAATAAGTAAATAAACTAAGTAAATAATGAACAAATTAACAAACCACGCCCACTAAAATAACTATTAGAACAATACAGACTACCCACAATGCATCACTGACCTGTATATATAAAAAGTTGAGCAAAAACATAACGCACATGGCCTGACGACTGCGTTTAGCATGAAACAGACTGTCGCCTCTGGGTGTTGACTTATATAACTGCTTAGATTCCCATATCTGTTGCACGCTCTCAGGGGACTAGCGAAGCTTATACAGGAGAAGCATGCTTCTCCACATCGACCGCAGGAGAGGGTTTGACAGCTGGTAGAAGCTTCGGTCTTGCCATTTGTCTGCTCTTTTACTGTAGCTTAATTCGACAGGAATGTCGACCGATACTGATCCTCTTCCTTAAAACTGCCCTGATGGGCTACCTTTTTATCCTTTTTCATTATAGTTGATTTCCACAGGAAATGAGGAT
>OZ038492.1:65989486-66046986 GCA_964036315.1 Acanthosepion esculentum | reverse complement strand
AATTGAATGCTAAAAGAAAAATGTTACTGTTATGGTCTGAAAAGGAAAAGGAGATGAAATTTTCGTTGACGCATGTGTTCGTGTGAACTGTTTGCCTGATAATGAAAATATCACATGTTTGTGTGTGTAGAGGAGAAAAATGGGATCGATTCTCATTGGTTTGAGTGAAATAATGATAATTACAACTGTTACAATTATTCTATTATAATTATATTTTTGATACTATAACTCATTTTTATGGACACGATAAAGTATTTTATGTTAATAAATTAATGTGAATTCTTACACTCAGGTTAGGATAACAGTAATTGGTTCCCAGATAGGAAAAAGTCATAAATAAAAAGGAACAATTCCTTTTTTATGGTTTTAAAACTTTACAATAAAATATTTTTCTTGACCAACGAATACGAAGGAAAGTATAATAAAACCACGCGCTGCAAATGTCTTCGATGAGTGGTTTATGTTGAAAGAATTATTACACTAAAATCAATTCACCCCATTTTTCATGGTGTGTGTGGGGTGGGGTGGGGTGGGGTGGAGGGCATAAATCTTTTTAACTCCTCCTGTAACGGGCTTGTGTCCATTCAATGGGAACCCCACTATTTAGATCGACCAGCAACAAGCTGAAGGTAAAACTCTAAATGTTATTATTTTTCTGTTCGTCCTCTTTCTGCTTCGTGGGAAACGAAGTCAACGGTGTTTTGATTTGTGACTTGTCTTCGGTGACAAACGAGATTTTTTAATAGCTGAATTCTGTTGGTCACACCATACAATTTCGAACTTTGCCCGATTATTTGAACAAAAGGAAACCGGGAATTGTTCCAAAAAAGCTTTACGCTTCGCCGATTTCTTTCACAAGAAAACGATGACCTCATCTCGTCTGCTTCACTCATTTGACGTCTCATAAAAAATTGAAGTAAAGACGCAGGCGACCATAAGTTATTCCACTACTATATATTTACCCGATGTTACTATAGAGAATGAACTCAATCTATAATCAACATTTTTTTTATTTTCTATACAGTTAAGACAAGCATACAAATGTTACTAAAAATATCAATTTCTTGCGATGTGTTAGTTACTTAAAATGTTTCTTCTGATTTTAATTCCTTTTGAGAAATTATCATTCTTAATAACAATGCAAATACTAACACTGCATTTTTGCATATTAAAATAAATTATTCATATCTGCAAAGTGCATAAGGTGATCCCAACTTTTCCTCGGAAAATTCACTGTCTTGTTTCCACAATTAATATTTTTATGTATCTATGAATTCATTAATGATCTCACCTACTTACATCTTTATTAATTTTATGATGGAAGTTCGTTTTTTTCAAGTATTCATATCTATTCTACTGCACTGACCTATATGATTCTGACTGATTTTTAATACAATCGATATTTATTTACCCAGGGTCAACTTTATGGCGACATTTTTTGAGTATTTTTAATGTATATTGTAAAATATAAGATATAAAAATACAAAGAAAAAAAACTTTTTCAATAGGGCGCAAATCTTTCTTTTTATGTACCGTGTCATTTGAAGACGTAGGCGATCATGGCTGTTCACTCCCCTCTATCCCTTGCATCTCTCAACAAGTTCCTTCCCTCTGCTATCTCCCCTAGACCACATTCTGTCATCCACCTGCCCACGCCCGTCAGGAGTGTCACGCGCTGCTTTCCCCTGTCTCTCTATTCGACCTGTGAGTATCAGATTCTCAAGGCCCTCCTTCCTCATTATTTGTCCCCCCGCCGAGAAATGTTTAGAGAGACAGCGTAGCAGATCTTTACTTTTGTTTTAGTTTCATTGGATTGCCTATATTTATTGCCTTGTGCCAGACTAAACTAAGCTTAGTAAATATCTATAAATATTTCCCACGCGGCAATTCTCGATAAACGATGTTAAATACCAAACGTGTGTAAATTTTATAATTTACACGCATTTGTTATTTAACATCGTTTAGCTGGTAAATGTATCTTCAGTACATTTTAGCCAATATGTAACAAAACGGTTTACGCCTTTCGAAGAAAAAAAGTGAACTCTTTTGAAGCTGCTTGGTTATAAAAGTGTTTATTGTTGAAAAAGGTGATCTAAATACCGTAATAATCAACAGGGAAAATGGCCTGGAGAATACAGCGAATGAGGTCAAACGTCGATTCCGTGTTTGTTCAATTTTCGAGAGTTGCTCATATATTTACTTTTCGAATGTTATGTTTAAAAACGATATTTATTTCTGTATTATTATTTTTTGCTTCGTTTTTAATTATTATTAACAAATCACGCACAAATAATCTCGATTCTTGAAGATTTGATTGACTACAGTTTCAGGGGTCCCATCTACCTATTCAGTACTTCTTCGTTGGGAACTGTTCTTTGTATGAATAAGATTACTACATTAAATTTGTCGTTGTTCCACATTCCGTTCGGATAAATCCAGATTTTACTGAATTGTCAGCATAGCGTGGAGTGTTTTTCTCAATGGCGATAGTTTAATAGTTCAAACAATTATCAATCCTTTCCACGTAAAAAAGTTTCCTTAAATAATTACGGTTTTTACTTATTTGTACGCCTTGAGCTGGAATATTTTTCTCTTTTAATATGACAAAGTATTTTTTTTATTTGTAATAACTCCAGGGATGTTATGTGCTCTTTGAAGTGTTAGAAGATACCACGTGAAAATGACACGATTTCATATTGTAAATTTTGTTGGAAAAACAAATATGTTTGAAATTATTAATATTGATCTTTGGGCCCAGGACGAAGACTTATCTTTTTGGTTTGGTGGTTAAAATTGTTTAATGTATCCTTCATTACATAAATTTTCTTTCTTATCGATTTTTCTTCTTCCCTTCGTATACAGGGATCAACTGGCCAGGGTATCAGCATGCCCGATAAAAATGCAATAAAGAAACAAACGTAAACAGCTGTTTTAGTAATAAAAAGGAATAACAACTTTATCAATTCACCTGCACACTATCAGTTACACACGTCCAATGTGAGAGGACATTTTCAAAGCTAAATATCATAAAGGCAAGTTTAAGAAATTCGCTGTTTGAGAATTCGGAATCATAAACGTTGCTGTCCATTGAAAATGAATTGTTAGGTGAACTGAATGCAGAAGTAATTATTGGTAGATTTGCACAATCATCTAGTTAACACAAACGATTACCCTTAATAATAGTTGACTGCATGCAATGCTCTATTGTGCTTTTGAAGTATCTGTTACTTTGTATATCGTGCAGCAAACTATTTAAAATTATAAACAAATTACTTAAAATTAAAAAAAATAATAATATTCTGTATTTACATTCGGTATCTACTGCCAGTAATATGCACGGTACATGTACACGGTAAGATGGATAAGTTGTCATTTAAATCAAGGTTTCTCAACGTGGCCCCTTGGGTTCATGAGATATTTTCAAGGGCCACAAGACCAAGTTTGAAAAATGGGGGACCACGAGTGGGCACAGAAAATTTAGGACCGACAATATATATATATATATATATATATATATATATATATATATATATATTTAGTTGGATTGAACTGAGTTTGTGAGCCTGGGTTTCACGCTATTTGCGATCGTCAAACAAACTCTTGTCTAGTTTGTCTGACCATCGCAAATAGCGTGAAACCCAGGGTCAAAAACTCACATCAATCCAACTAAATATGTTGGCTCTATCACTGACATTGAGCGCTTTCCAATAAGTACCGCGCATATATAATATATAAATAATATATATAAAAAATTGCATATATATATATATATATATATATATATATATATATATATATATATATATATATATATATATATATACATACACATTTCACACACACACACACACATATATATATATGGAGTGTTTTGTAATTAATTATTATTTAAAATAAAATTTTAAATTTATTATTAAGTTAAATATTAAATTAATCTAAGCCATTTTGTTAACATAAATATTTATTTATTGTATTTTTTTCATTTGATCTACGCAAAATGGCCGTTTTTAGTTTTCAATTTCTTAAAATTTAAAAATCATAATTTAAAGTTTAAATTAAGGTATGTTTTCCCAAATTGCATTTCAATTTTGAAAAGCTAACTGTCTTGAACATAGAGCTCCAAGGAAATGACTCTACCCTATTTTCCTGCAAAGAGCCAATTAACGCATTTAACGGGAAACTAAATCCTTGGGAGACGGGAGTTTGCAGTTTCCTTCCTTCGCAAATACATCAACCGAGCTGCGTGATGATGAATTAGCAGTGTATGTTGATCATTTGAAACAGTTGCATAATGATATGAAAACTTGTTTGTCTGATCTACTCAAAATGACAGTGCCACACTGGTTTGCGAATCCCTTCATTGTTGATGTATCTGAAGTTGATATCACCCTACAAGAAAGTTTCACTGAATTTCAAAATAACACAGCAGCTCAAGCGGGGTTAAAGCGAGGAGGATACCAGAAGTTGTGGATGAATGAAGATATGCATAAGAATTACACACTACTCTGGAGAGATGTGAAGTTGCGCTTACTCGCTTTTCCCACATCTTACTTGGTTGAGTCTGGTTTCAGTTGGATGATGCATCTGCTGTCAAAGATTCGAAATCGCCTTGACATAGAAAACAAGAGGCGATTTACGTCTCTCTCTGACGGCTTCCAAGCCAAACATTGACAATTTGGCAGCCCTACACCAGTCACAGGGATCCCATTGAAGCCATACAAGATAGAGCTGATGGTATATGTAGTTTTTGTTTTGTAAATAAATGAGTTTATTCAAACAAAATATTTATCCAAATAATATAATTCTTTGATTTACAACTGGAGTTAGTGTTTTGATGTCATAGTACTATCCAAACTACAACCTTTAATATTTCTACTTCCCTAGATGTAGTAAGTTGAGGGAGGAGGCAGGAGGGAAGAGGCGGATAAGAACTCAAGTTGGTATGAGGGGTCCATAAAGAACTCGCATTGGATTGAAAGGGGGACACGACCAGATTAAGGTTGAGAAACATTGATCTAAATTTCGCAAAAATGAAAATAACACACTTACATTTTAACAGACATATTTACTAAAATTACAAAAAAAAAAAAATAACTTGGAATACTAAAGAGTAAATTTATTCAATAAAATCGCCATTAGCTTCAATCACGGCCTCCAGACGACTTCGGAATCTCCTGCAACTCTTCTGGACGGTGTCCTTGTCTAAGTAGGTGAATGCTGTCATAATCCTTGCTTTCAGTTCATCTTTGATGTTACAAGAGTTTTGTTGGTTTCTCGTTCAACTGCGCCTCACACATAATAATCAAAGGGGTTGCAGTCTGGGGAGTTAGGTGGCCATATGTAAGGGGTGATGTAGTTGTAGAAATTATCTGACAACCATGACTGGGTTCTCCTGCTTGTGTGCCATGGTGCAGAGCCATGTTGCCAGACACAGGGTCTTCCAGCAGCCACCCTCTTGACCCAGGACAGCACTACCTCCTCTAAGCACGATGTGTTGAGTCGCCATTACTAGTAATCACTCCTAACACCTTCGTAATCACCATTAGACTCATTCAACTCTTTTCGAATCCTCTGCACTGTCCACAGATTAGCACCCAGACACTCTGAAATGCTCTTATTGGAGCCTCAGGTGCGAATGCCAAGCAGTACAGCATGTCATTTCTAAATTTCTGGTGGAGTGAATTGCGTCATGGTGCTCTTTTTCTCACAGACGGTGCCCAACTGACCATACTATACTGTGCAATCGACAAAATAAAAAAAAATAAAACAAAAAATAACAAAAAACAAAAAAATTCCCCAAAAAACAAAAACAACGAGCATGCGCGAAATTAAAAATACAAAATGTCCACAAGTTACCTATCGCATTATGTAAACCGTAATTTCTAAGAAATAGACGTTTTCCACTAAAAATTTAATTGTACCCTTTTTTTCATGTGTATTTTTTAAACTTATTTATTCGTTATGGAAATTATATGATAGCATTGTAGCTGTGGGTAGTCCACTAAGTCTCCTGGCAACCGATATTTTTAGACCCAGTCCGCCACCGTTCCTATATGTTATCTGAGTAGTTATATTTCGCTTCGGACCAACGAAACCTCGTGACTATTTTGATAAGCTGCCTCGAGATATGATTGTAACGTTGTTCCTATGCTACAGAAAAGAACGTAATGAAATGGGACGATGTACTTTGTAGACCAGAGTTCAATGTGACTATCAATCGTTTGATAGTTATTCAAATAAATAAGATATACCCTAGGGACCACCGATGTCCGATAAAGTGTATGTTTTCTTGGTTGGTGCCCATGTTATTAATACATCATGATCAATTTCGTGTTGTCTGTTTTAATCTGACTCAATGAATGAATGATGGGATTGTCATATGTAATAATGATACCGTAACTTCGAGCTGGAGACATTTATTGATAATATTAAATCTTTAAATCAAACAGTGAAGACGAAACCAAGTGACAAGTAACTGTCAGAAATAGTGTAGCCATTTTATCGCGATCTGTTTCCAAATGTTACATATCACGAACAGAAATATTCTTTTTCACATTCTCTATTTCTCCGTCTATCGATCACAGCAGTTTTAGAATAAATCAGGACAGGGCACCTCAGCGTGGTGTAATGGTTAGCAAGCTTGTCTCGCTAAAACAATTACGACTGAATTGTGAGTTCGATCCTCACTTGAATAATTTCGACTGAGTAGTGAGTTCGATCCCCACCGGTTGCTTCATCTAAACTATGCTTGAAAAATCACTATCAGGACATTTATTGAAATATTAAAGTTAAAAATCTGATGTGTTGTGATATCTGAAGCTGTATATATATATGGTTATAGATAATTATTAGCATCATGTTATAATGAAAGAAAGAAGATAGAGGAGGCGATAACGATCTTGTGTGTTCAACGTCTGCTTCAGTGAAATGAAAATTTTTTTCATCTTTACACTCCTACTTTTTTAAATAACTTAATCATACTTATGATTGTTATTGCAATATTTTGTTAAAATTTTAAGCTCAAATATCTAACGATGCAACAGAGGAATTTACATGAGTATTTTATAGTTGTAGACCCCGTAAAAGCTTGTTAAATTAACTTAAAAATTAAAAAGCATCAGAAAATGAATAAGGCTAAATAGTGAAATTCTCACGAGTAATACTAGTAATAATAAATTAGAAACTAGCAAGTAATTTTCCATGAAGTTTAATATAAAGATTCAGAGAGGTTGCAAACAAGGAGGAGGCTTATACTTAATATCAGGAAGAGGCAGCTGAAGTTTCTGGGACACATAATGAAGAAGCGGGGCCTGGAGAATCTGATACTCACGGGTCGAATAGAGAGAAAGAGAGACAAGGGAAAACAGCACTTGACATACCTGGCGGACTTAAGCAAATTGATGACAGAACGGGGTCTGGAAGAGGAAGCAGAGGGAAGGAACTTGAGAGCTGCAAGGAATAGAGTGAGGTGGAGAGCCATGATCGCCTGTGTCCTGAAAGAACATGGCACATAAAAAGATATATATATATATATATATATATATATATATATATATATATATATATATATATATATATATATATATATATATATATATATATATATATAACACCTGACTATTGGTTTATGATAATATGAAAAGAGAACTCCAGGTGGATTATTTTATTAATATATATAAAATTCAAATGAACGCACATAGACATTAGCACAAATATAACTAAACATGCATGTTCCCATCCTCTGTAACTCATTAAAAGAAAAAAAAAAGATAGAAATATTTTGTTTGAAATAGGTTGGTTCAATGATTTTAAGTTGAACAGATAATATTTTTCTTTCTTTTTTTGTTTTTCATGGAAACCGAATATTTTTATCAACTAGGAACAATAAACATTTAAGGAAACTATCGAAATACTTAATACATTTTAAAATAATTAATTCAGGTTCAGTTTTAATTCCTTCCAATTTGAGGAGTGCTCACTCATAGGTGCGTGGGAGAATTCCAACAATTTTAGCTTTGTTAACCCAGATTGTACTTCATTATTGATTTAAGAGAATTAGTCATGGGTACATTCTGATGTATGTGTAGTAGAACTTTGGTATATTCAGCAATTACCTACGAGGGGCACTGAAAAGTTATCTGCTCAGCCCAGTTTCCTACATCTGATATTTGGTCAGTGACATACTGATTTTGTGAAGTTAGTCGAAATGATAACTTTTCAGCATCCCCTCATACATAAAATGAACTGAATATAGTTTTATGCATTAATGGATCCGTAAAATAAATATTAAGTAAGAGTCGATCGTTTTGTAGTGACAAGGGTGTTGATATTACAAACCCGTTGACATTAGTTCTTCTTCTCGTTCTCTTTCGCTACCTTCTGTAGGAGGTTTTGTAATTTCTTTTCCCTGTCTGCTATCAGCGCTGTATCATCTGCTTATCTTATGTTGAAGAAGTAGCAAAGGGACAAAACTTATTGAGAGCTACAAGGGATAGGGGGAAGTGGAGAGCCATAATCGCCTACGTCCTGAAGGGACATGGCACATAAAAGAAGAAGACATTAGCTCGTTTCTTAGCGAATGCAGCAATACATTTTCCGTTAATTTTTAAAAATAAAGCGTCTAATTAGAAATGAAACAATAAAAGGCAGTAATATACTTTAGAATTATATTCATTTACTTATATTGTACACCAATATCAATTCGTGATTGACTAACCATCGTGAGATTTCATATCGTTTACGACAAATGTCAACAATGTTCTGGTGGACTGTTTAAGCTCATCCCCCTCTCACCGTGATAATAATGTAAATTAATTTTTATGTGGAAATTCGTATGCCCTTCTAACTGAAAGGCTGCTACTCTCAAAACACACTGGCAACGGGTCTGCTGAAGCTAAAAGCAATTTTATGAAATTTAGAGAAATCTATGTTTGTAGGACATAATATTTATATGAACTATAACCAGAAGTCCTTGGAGAATTTAAATCATTTTTTTTTTGTAAAAGAGGACCCCCAGTTACAGAAAATATACTTTGAATCGTAAAATAAAAAATGCAATAAAGCTAAGATATTATTTAATAAAAAAAGCTTTTAGTTGCTTTTATGAATGAAATATATTATGGACATTATTGTCTTGAAAATTTTTTTTTCGATGAATAATAAACTTTTACAAGAATTGTTTTCATTAAAAAAAATAATTATAAAGTTTTAAATCTTTTAAAATTCTGTATTAATTTGTAGCAATTAGGTGATATTGTTATTAAGTAAAAACCATATTTACTAGTCGTAAATGAAAACGCTTACTACAATTCTGTGACCCAACGTATTTTAAAAAGAATTTTGAATTTTTTGTCTGTGAGTATAAACGTATCGATTTTTGTAAATACGGGCGTCCACACATGACATTATCAGAAAATAAGAGCGATAACTATAATAAATTTAAAGCCAATGTATCTAAAATTCAATAAAATATCAGTTTATTTAGAATATTTTCCTAATTTTAAAAAATTAGTGGGCATTTAAAAAAATATATATATATAAGAAGGCGTTCACGTTATATTCGTCAAGTAATTTATACAGATATGTCCCTTAGAGAAAAAAATTCCCAAACATTAGTCTATCGAGATAATTGTCAAAACCTCATAAAACGTACACACTTCCTTGTTAAAATATTATTATCTGCGATATTTTAAATTAAAAGTAAGTAATATTTGTTTCAAATCATATTGATTAAACTTTAAATCGGCTAATCAAATAAAGATTTTTTAATAAAGGGAATTACATTGTTCTGGTAGATTTGTTATTGCTAAAATAAGCCATTTTTAGCGATTTAAAAAATCCTGCTAATCAATCTAAATTCGTTTTGAAAGACAACAAAGTATTTTGTTTATTGGAAATATTAAATTTAATCTATTAGCTTGAAATTAAAACTAAAAGAAATGCTTCAAGAAAGTTTTTTAATTTTTAAAAATACATTTTAAACCTTAGGTATCGATTTTCTTTGGAGTTATTCAACTTAAATTATCTTAACCTCACATGATTATGCAGTCTTCAATGAGGCTGCAGCAAATCTGCGGTTATTTATATGCAATTACTATGTACCAAGAATGTTAACGCAGTTCTTAAACAATCCAGAATATTAATCCTGTCTATCAATCGAACACTACCTAGTATTGTAATTGTAAATTTCAACACCAGGTGGACAGAATAATTCACAATCTCTGTGCTGGTTGCCAAAATAAACAGGGATCTTTTACAGTATTGTCTTTAACAAATGTTGTGCATCACAAAGTTCCACAGTTATAATGATGACGGGTTTGTGATTAAAACAACAAATTATATATTAACTTATAGTGTAAGACACTCCTTTGGAGCATTTAACCAATGCAATGTCACGGAAAAAATCATCGAATTAAGATATGGTTTGAGTTTAAATTTTAAAGCAAACAACTCATTCTATCTATCTAAAGGAAAAAAGAAAACGGTGAATACCAATGTTTAAAAACAGTAGTTTGTTAGATAGTGTAATATTGTCTATTCTCTAACTTTAATGCTGAAGCTATAACTATAGACTTAGCTTTAGACTTCATAACAGACAATGAGCCTGACAACTTCATAGTTTTCTCAGATTGACTAATCGTATTTACTTACATAAGAGAGAAACAAAAAAAAAACAAACAAAAAAAAAAAAACAAACAAACTAAAAACAATCCCTTCATAATTAAATTACAAAACAAGATCAATCTCATTTGCAACGGGGAAAAATGTCTTCTGTTGGGTACCTAGCCATATCAGCATCTGCGGAAATGCAAAAGTTAACATAACCGCAAATGGTCTCTAAAAATGAACATTTCAAATTTGACAATCGCCGATACAAACTTCAAAGCAACTATAAATTCATTCATTCTAAACAAGTGGCTAGAGTTATGGAACGACAGCCCAAGCAACCAACTTTACAAAATTAGATCCATTCCGGTAGAATGGCTTCATAGTCTCAGATTTTCTCGGAAGGAAGAAGTCGTCCTATGAAGAATCAGAAAAGGCTACTCATTCATTTTTCTTAAAAAGAAAATGAACATCCTCCTGAATTCACAGCATATCAAGAGGTATATACCGTAAAAATACTATAATCAATTGTAGTGAAGTTGCCAGTATACGTCAACGATTTTATGACATGACTCTCTAGAGGACATTTTCAAGAAGATAAAAGTAGAGACTACCCTAGCCTACTTGAAGGATTTGGATCTATACCACAAATTATAACATTAAATAACTCTGATTTAGAAGCATAACTGAAGAGTGATGGAACCAACGACACAAGCTATATATTTTTTAAAATATCTTTTCAGCATTAAATAACCGAATGATATGACGTTAAAAAAGAATAATCAATAATATTTAATGTCATCATATTTATCATTTGTGTGTCATCGTGAATTTGATTTGCATTTCTCATGTGATAGAAAGACTGTCGTGTAATATTGCTTGGGGACGTTGTTGCTAATCTCGTTAAGCTGTTATTTCTAAATCAATTGAAACAAATATACTGGAGCTCATGAAAAAATTCGATAATAGATCATTTATTATCCTTGATAAACGTGATATATGCATTCATATACTTATAAAATCAGTGTTTATTTCAGAATATAAATAATCACCGACGGACAGGTTGACCGGATGTCGAAACTGCCGCCATGACTCAACCGCTAATTAACTCGCCTCTGTGCACCACCAAGAGGAAATAGGTGGATATGTTTGACACCGGAAGTAACAGTCATTATGTTTCCTATATTTGATCATACAACTTTTTATCTTTGCGAGAAATACACTCATTATTTCCATGACCATTGTGCGGTTTGAGATTAATAATAATAATAATAATAATAATAATAATGATGATGTTCTTCGTTATTTTGGTAATTTTAATTTTTGAATGAGTTTTCATGTTTTGACAGGTGTCAACGAGAGCCACATTTTTCATTCAAGTTAAAGTGAATCCATATATATATATATATATATATATATATATATATATATATATATATATATATATATATATAGAGAGAGAGAGAGAGAGAGAGAAAGGGAGGAGGTACGGAGAGAAAAATCAACAGTGCATGGTAACGGACAGTTTCACGCTTCAATACCATCGTCAGACCAAGAAATGCGAAGGTGAAAGTCGCCATGCAATGCTGGTTCCTAAGCCCGCACTGTCTATATCTATAAATGGTCTATCCCCGATATTGAGTACTCTTCTCCTATAAATATAGCACATTTTAAACGATATTTTATACATGTGTGTGTGTGTGTGTACGTATTTTGTGGGGATATATAGGTGCATCAATAAGTTCGTCGCTTAATGTTGAAAAAAGTATTTATTTTGCACAACAAATATTTATTTTTCAGCATAATTCTTACCCTGTCAATGTACTTAACACAAAATGTCTCCATAATGCACATACGTACACAAACACGCAAATACGCATATATTTATAAATGTATATGTTATATTGTTATTGAATAATTACAGTAAAAAGACAAGTAATATTTACCATGGTAAGAATTTTCATTGCAATATCTACATGTGAGTATATTCTTTGTTATTACAAATAATATTATTTCTTTACGGTTTTTTTTTTTCATATTTAGAGATGTTAATTTCGTTTAAAATGTTTCTTCCTTGAGATGTATATACACTTATACATATTCAGGGAGCGAAGTTTTAGAATTGAATTCCACGTTTCTTGTCGGCTTCCTGGTAGCTGAAAAGGCTCACATAAGAGCAAATAAATTTTCTAGAGCAGCTCATGTGGATTCGGGATTGAGAGGCAGCTCGTTGCAAACGACAGTTGGAAATGGTCAGGTGTTTTGAAATGAAGACATTTTGCCTTTTGTTCGACCCACACGATTGAAAAATAAAGAAAACATCTCTTTTATTTTTTTTTATGTCTTCCCCATTATATGTCCAAACAAAGTGAGGGCTAACAAATATCAAAATGAATTGTGTTGGGATTTTCTACTAAGACGACGGCAGATGATCACTCGATATTGCATTACATGTTTATATTACATTTGATGCTTGGCCATTAAAATAACTTGGTATTGAATTTGCAACTGGATTTTTTTTCTTAATTCAGTTGATATTAGTAGTTATCAGTCGAGCGCTGGTGAGATAATGCCGGAGTGTCTTCTGGGAATTATTTTTTAATGGGCGATCAATAGTTGTTCGTGCAGTACGCCTCCTCTTTCCACGCCACCAATATTATCCAAGGGAAGGGTAGTATCAATACTAGTTAGCATCGGTGTCGTCACAGGAGTTACTAGAACGGGTTTGCATGTAGCGTTAAGCTGTCTTTGGAAGTCTGGATCTAGAATTTGTCTTCAGGGTTTACTCCCGAAACTTTTCCCATGATTGAATATAGCCGCAAGACAGCGGACACTTGAAATCGGAATTTTCCTTCTTTTAGATCAGGGATGGGGTAACCTTTTTTTTTTCACCCTGGAGGACCGTATCATTGTTGGTCCGATGCAAAGTAGGTTGTATCATAACAGCAGCACAAGTTTCACAACGATGGTGTAAATAATGCTTCATGCGCAAGTTATTTGTTAAGGAGACACATTTTGTGAACAGACTGCTCAAATATATAAGAAATTACTTTCATATTTAATACGTTTATTATTATTAATGACATTGTGCAGCTGAGAAAGTTTTTCCTGATCAGGATTCAGTTTATTCGTTGATGTACGAAAGGTAGATTGTTTATTCAAATCTGTTAGCTGAGACCTATTTTTTTATTTTGCTAATGAAAATAAAGTAAATATTAAATGCACATGCTTTCCGTCTTTGTCTTTTTTACCTGTTGGAATCGATTTGATGCTACATGTAACTAAAATAATATTTTTTTAATGGATTTTATTGTGCTCATGGGGCCACATAAAATCAACAGGCGGACCGTAGTTCCTCCCTGTCTTCTCAGGCTAACGTGTTCCATCTTCTCCATTTTTGTGGTGTTCTGCCCAGTGTTTCATAAATTTTGAGTACATCTGTTAAAAAATTGCTTAAGGAAAACGTTCGAATACGTCAAGTTTTAAGATCTGAAATGTTTTTATGAATATATTTGTTAAACAGTGAAGCTTCCATATTGTTTGAAAAAATGTCTGAATATTTAAACTAGCTTAGTATTAAATCTGAAATGCTGCATTTACGCCGTCAGAGTGAAACAAAGAAGAAGAAAAAAAACGGAACAGTAGTCGAGTGGATAAAAACGTTGGTTCGTCAATTTCCTGACATAGTAACTGTGTGTTCCATCCCTGAACTTGTGAATACATACTTAGATTCAGTGGAAAAAGGGCGAACAATTACTGAATTACTACATCAAAACAAGACGAAATGTCCCTAAACATGTCCAGCCGAGCAAGAACAATCTACTACCGTAGATTAAACAGAGTCCACTTCGAAATTTCTTAAATGTTATTCGGATCGACAGACACCTGAAGAAGGTTGGAGAGTTTTGCCGAAACCTTGCGATGATAATAACAAAGATTCGGACATTAGTTCTAATGTAAATAATAATAACTCCTCATGCAGAAAATTTATATAGAAATATCATGAAGTACTATGAACCGTATTATTCTACTAACAATTCCAGTCGTATGACAAACGAGGGTCGGCTGAAAAGTTCATAGGCTGACCAAGATACTCTCATAGAATATAATCAAATGAAGTTTATTTTTTAACATAGTCCTCCTTTTACTATATACAATTCTTCCATCGGTGTTGCAGTGCTTGGATCCTACTGGTGAAGAAGCTTTCTTCCTGTTGGTCAAAAAAGCCATCAACAGTAGATATGACGCTCAGACCTTGAATCATCTTCAAGATTCTCCCTTCCCCTCCTAAATTCAGCTTCCGGCATTGTACTGTAGATAAAGCTGGGGCGTCATCCCCTAATTTAGCAACCATATCAGAATGCATGTCCTTGGAGGCTGAACCCTTTTTCTGCAGGTACTTGATAACAACACGATGTCAAATTTTGAACATTTTTAAGAGAAGTCGCTACTAGCTACATTTGAAGTCGTCTTTGAACAGCCAGATGTTAGTTTACCTGAAAAGAAACAATGCAGTTATTAATAAGAAGAGTTGAAATTAATGCATGCAACATTTCACAGCTTTAGTATCACTCCTTCATAGTCAGCCCACGAACTTTTCAGTCCACCGTCGTATTTAATATACAACCAGAAAACTTCTAAAATTCTAGTGACAGCTGTCAGTAAAATTGTGGACGTGTAAAATCGGACAGAATTAATATCAAGAATAGAAAAAAATCACACACTCCCTGTATAACTAACCAATTACAAAAATTTCTAATTATCTTTGAAAACAAGCAGCCAACAATTATAGATACAGAATAAAGTTTATCAAAATTGGAGAGTGCCAATAAAGAATGAAATTCTCAATCTCCAATTAGTTTTGAGGTCGAGTTCAGAATTGCAAAAAGATTCAATTACAGACTCTGATTATTCGGAACACAAGGATTCCAAATATAACGTAAGAGGATGTATGTGAATCGGTGCATTAGGCCAATGTCAGCTTGAAACTGAATTGGTAATTTATTTATTCGTTCATTTATTCTTAACGACTCGTGTCAGCATTTACATAATCCAGATTGTATCCAATATTGTAGAAAATATTAAACTGATTATATAACCCGTGGTATTACGGGTAGGTTTTAGTAAACGATTATATAAAATCTTTCGTTTTTTCTAATGGTTGCACCCATTTCCCTCTAAATATATATATAGAAGAAATAGATAGATATAGACATAAATATCAAACTACAGTTTTGATTCCGATATTCACACTCTCGATATCTATAAACGCTATATCTCCAATATTTAGTACTCTTTTCCTATAAATGTAGCAAATTTTAACAGTATATATATAATTATTACTTAAATGTTATTTTAAGAGGATACCCATATTTGAGTTTATTTATTAAACAGTATATTAATTTTCGTCTACCTGCCAGAATATTCGGGAAATCTTATTAAAGAAAAATATGCGTTCTCCAACTTAGCACCGACTGCTTTTGAATCCGGTATGCATAGGTAACGTTTGGACTTGTGGTACGTTCCATTAACTTTACTACGAATTCACCCTTCTCCTAAGTTTTATTCTTTTTATTGTACTAATCAACTAAATATTTTGGAAATATTGATGAAGTATCAAATTCTTTGATCTTCAATCGGAAATTCATTTGAACAAGTGTCAACACTCAGTCTGTAGGTTATGCAGCGAAATTCAGGGAAATGGATTTTCAGTGGTCAAGAATTGATACGTGAATGGCAGAGTTGGTTCTGGCAGAAATGTCTGACAAAACAGTAGAAAAGCAGAAAATATCTATATTGGAACTTTTAATTGTCAGACAATTCAGGTTTCTTTTAAAAATTGCAGTCAACTCCTTTTTCGCCAATCTGATTCTCAAACAGTTTAAGTGAAAAAATCAAATTTCTTTTTACTGGATTTTCTAACTATTTCTTATTCTACGCACCTTGGATCTAGATTGGCAAACGTGAGAGGGTTTATTATATTTTATTACAAACGAATAAAAAACGTTTTATTTCCCATGACTCCCCATTGAGACAGGATGCCATACAAGGTCGGGCTTAAGTTGGGGAAATGAACACCTCAAAATATTATGTCCCCGAGGTCAGCTGCGAGCAAGCAGACAGCTATATTTAATGCTGGTGAATGAAGACAGTGTGCTGGTACGGGTTATAACTTTTATTATGATTATAAAATTTATCAAAGCATATTTATGAAAATATACAAATACTCTGATTTAGAATTTTATCAAAATTAGACTCAAATAATAATTATAAAATATGATATAGAAGAAATAAAATGTTATGTAACGACGTTTGAGATCTCGGTTAGACAAACCAACAATAAAAATAAGATTTTTAAAAATAGCTAAAACGTTATGTCCAATTTTTTAAATCAAGAGGTAAAAATAAGAGATGAAAATCAGTAGAAATAAGGAAGAAAGGGAGACAGCATTAACCGATACGTCAATCATGGATTATCTGCCCTTTAATGATGAATACGAGCGTCGCCATTTGAGCGGAGGATTACTTTTCGTTTTTATTTCTTTTATTTTTTGTTCACGTTCTAATCCTCGTTATTGTCGTAATTGTCTATTCTGATATTATCGATAGTAATGACAACTCAGTCAGCTATGTGCCATGCGTGATACACGCTTAGGCGATCGTGACTCTTTCAATACATGACTGACAAGGCAAATTTACTTCCCGCAATAGGTTGCCATTTCTTTCTGCGGTAGACCAGTTGTCATCCAAGGATATAGAACCAAGTCTGTTCTGCTATTTATCCATAGCTGGAGGGAGAAGAGGATTCATACCTTTCCGAAGGGTATTATCACGTAAGTGAATTCAATGGATTCGACTGGAATTCGAACTCGGCTATCTGATTCCTCAATCCGAGGCGCTATCCATTACTCCAAAAGAATAAATAAAAAATTACGAAACTAAATACAAAGAGAATGTGCCGTTAAAACGTAGTCTAATAATAAATGCAAAATGAGTCAAACATCGTGAATACATTATGACGCCATTCACAAACCTGCAATGTTTGTAAAGATGGCTGCTAGAAATATTTACCTGTTTGGGCAGAAAACCTATAATTTTCTTATCAAACGTTAAGCATAAGACGTAATAGATTAATTGGTGTATATAAGTTAGTAAAAAAATATCGGGAAATGAAATACAATTCGACCTTGTAGTGATTCTTTCATTTAACCGAATATTTTCCGCATGACTTACAATAAGCTTAACGATTTAATTAATTTGCTTATATTTTGATCTGCTCAGTATATACTATCACTACCACCACCAGCACTACCACCACTCCACACAGTTACAGCTTCTACAGTGTGTGCCGACCAAGCGATAGGGCATAGGGTGTCATTTCAAAAGTTCAACAAGATGTTCGAACTGAAAAAATGGAATCGGAAAGAAGGAATAAAAATCGAATATAACTTAACCTATAAAGATTATTTTGTCTGGTACACTATATTGTATTAGGTTGGTGCAAAAATAATGTCGTTTTCTCACATATGTTAGAACGTCAAAAAATGACATTATTTTTGCCCCAACCTAATACCATAGATTTACTATCAGAGATTTGACATTGTATATATCCGTGATCGGAATTCCGTTTATATGCCAACATAAAAGGAAATCATGAATCAATTTGATAATGACTCTGTAAGAAACGTGATTTTATCCACGGCGCTATAGGGATGGCTAGGAGGCTAAACTCCTATCTTTTTGCAGAAGGTGAGAAATTAACAGGAGACGAAATATGTCATCTTGACATCAGACTATCACAATGCTTTTGAACTGAGCTGTAACATTTGTCTAAGATCATTACAGTCATTAATTTTCAAAACAAATAAGAAAAGTTAACTTTCTGTTTTTTTTCCCCGAGCATAAGCTACTAAAATTTGTATATAAGTCTTATATGTGGAAAAAGTTTGTAGATATCATTTCAGAAAATAAGTACTAGTAAAAACTGTTTTCAGTAGGATAATATATCTAAAAAAAATATTCGTTTTATAAGAAGATTAGATAAAAAACATAATCAGGAATTTAAAAATTTTAATATCTGATTTAGCCAACTCCATCACTTTTTATTTTGTCGTGTCCTGCTCAGGCTTCCATTAAAAAGGTTTCTGCCTCACTGTCTATTCTACTTGAATTTTATACGTTCGAATAACTTTCTCGAAATCAAATGTTTCTTCTTCTTGTGCCGCGCCCCTCCAGGATGTAGGCAATCATGGCTCTCCAAAAGTTCCTGTCCTTTGCAGCTCTTAATACACTTTGTCTTTCTGCTATTTCTCCTAAACCCTGTTCCACGACCCATTCACTCAAGCTGGCTAAGTAGGTTATGCATGGTTTTCCTTTGGATTTCTTGCATTCAATCTGTCTTGTGAGTATCAGATTTTCCAAGCCCACTTTCCTCATTATGCCCTAGTAACTTCAACTCTCTCTTCCTGATGTTAAGTATGTTTCCTTTTTGTTTCCATTTTCTCTAAAACTTTGTCGTTGCTCACATGTTCGGTGCATGGTATCCTCAGAATCCTTCTGTAGAACCACATTTCTGTTACTTCAAAACTCTTCTTCATCTTTGAGATTATCCTGCACTCACTGTCATACCGGAGGACAGATATCGCATAACAATTTAGTACTCCTTACCTTGTTTCTAGCGAAGTTTTTCTATTTCTTAATACTCTGCTTAGCTTTTGGAATACATCTTTGTCTGTCCATTCATTGTGACTGGTTGTAGTTTGGGATCCGATCAGCGATGGTGGAATGTAACTAATTTGGCTTTCGAGGTATTAAATGTAACCAGTCAGATTTTTTTCTCCATTGAGATGTTAGAGCTAACTAGGAGAGATCAGCTGCCAATCCCTGGTCATGACGAGTTTTGGAGCTGCAGCCATGTATCATTGTATATTACATTCATTTACGTGCTAATACCCTTGGGAACGGTATGAATCCTCTTCTTCCTTCTGCTATGGGTAAGTAGTAGGACAGACCGGGTTCTATAGCCTTGGATGGCAACTGATCTACCGCCGAAAGAAATGGCAACCTAATGCGGGAAAAATCTGTCTCGTCACTCATGTATCAAAAGATACACGATCGCTTAAGCGTGTATCATGCATGGTACATAACTGACTGATTCACATGTCACTGGAATTTTATTTTTTATTTTTATGTATGCATGCTTACTTAACGGTCTTAGAATAGCGACTTGAGTTTTACAATAAAAAGCAAGAGAAATAAGATGCAAAAAATAGCCGTCATAACTTTTATAGCCGCTATGAAGATTCTATTAAAAGTTTTGTTGGCGGAAGAGTATTACTAGAAATTAACTAAAGAGAAAAAAGAAAAAAAAAAACCTTTACAGATAGGGCGTCTCTCATAGAGCAAATCATTATGTGCCACTAGTTTGTAATCTTGAGCCGGACTAGACTCAACTTAGCACCTATTTTTAATTTTTTTTTAATAAGCAACTTAGGATTTTGACCAGCAGTCGGGTTGCTTAAATTTTGCATAATACTCAAATTGCTTTAAATGGTTGTTTAGTTTTTTTGTTGTTTTTTGTTGTTTTTGTTTGGGCCTAATAAATTAGAAGAAAGACATTTTAATGTAACTAATTTAGAAGAATTGGTACAATACAGTCTAAAATAATATATTTAGTTACTCTTTTTGTTTAATTATTGGTTTTTTATTTCATTTTCTTTTAGTTACTTTTTGAGCTGGGTTGCTTAAAATCGTGTAAATAATTATCAAATAATAAAATTTATTTGGTATTTACATTACATAGCTCAACGTTCTTGAGTCAAATTAAACTAATTTTAGAAAATAACTAGGTCAAAGGTTAGCGGGCACATATCGCAACTTACATTATAGTATGGTCCTCGAATGATCGAATTGCTTGACGCAACAAGTTTCTCGTTTTGTAAACATGTGCTAAAAAATGAATCGACGATCAAACAATGTTTCTGGTTGAGACCAGAAACATTGTTTGATCGCCGATCATGTTAGTTGAAAAAAACAAAAAAACTTTTATGCGCCGATCAGTCAACTAACAAAATGTTGTCGTTCTGAGAACAGAAAACAAATAAACTTAAATTAAATACAGTAGAGTTGAGCAAAGATGACCCCAACTTTCCACGCTTTTAAATGATTATACTTTTATCTGATTCGGCACCTAGTTTATTTTCTCTTTCTCTCTCTCCCTTTCTTTCTTTCTTTCTTTCTTTCTTTCTTTCTTTCTTTCTTTCTTTCTTTCTTTATCTATCTATCTATCTATCTATCTATCTATCTATCTATATATATATATATATATATATATATATATATATGAGTGTGTTTTGTGTTTGGCCTAATTGTTATTGTTAGTAGGTATTGTTATGTCATTGGGTTTCCTTCCCAAAAAGTACGGGAAATGTGTCATTAGGGGTCTGGACAAACTACTCTCTCTCCATTTCTTCTATACCCCCACACTTTTCGACATAACATTCACCAGTTCTCCGTGTGATCTTGTTTCCTCGACTCGCCATCATCATGGAATGTGGGTGAATTGGCTGGCATCTGTTTAGCTCGTAAAAGTCGCACGGAATGTCGGTTAAATTATTAGAGGCTGGTGCTTCGAAACGAAAAACGGAAGGAACGTAGTGGTGTGGGGTTGAAGGGCGATGGGCGCTGGCAGATATTTTAAACGCATTTGAGTAATGTATTCTCTCGTTACATTATTTTTTTTTAATATCAAATATCTTCTTTTTTTTTTCATCCTTATAGAAAAGAAGCGATGATACTGAAGAACAGTAGAGGAGGGCCACGAGGACTCGAGACTCGCGAAAGTTATGGACTATAAAAGGTGAAAGTTCCTCCTTTTAATCGTTAAAACGCATTCCAAAAATTTTTGGAAAGAAATTGAAAGACCAGGGGATAATTATATAATTTATTACCCAGCAGTGATCACTATATATCTCGAATGTAGTAGTAGTAGTAGTAGTAGTAGTAGTAATGTTTTTCTGTGTTTTTTTTTTACAAAAATACTCAGTGGAAAATGTCATGATGCCTTTTCTAACCTTAGCTCTCTGGTTGGGACCCGGTAGGAAATGTGTATACAACAGAAATCAAAGGAAATAATAATAATAATAATAATAGTGAGACTTGCTATCATTTGGCCTCATGTGAAGTTTGCCACGTACTTTGGTATTCAAATAATAATAATAATAATGACTAAATGAAATAATTTGGCCCAGAAGAAGAATATAGACGACTGGGTGAAGAAGTTGATCCACTAGGAACTGTGCAAACGATCGTGTTTAGATTATGCAGACAAATGGGATAGACATAAATCAGAAAATAAAAATAGTAAATGGTCTGAGACTTTAAAATTCAAACAGATCCCTTAATCCAGACCAAAAGACTAAGCTTCGTAAACAAGAAAAAAAATTGCTAGATGATGGATGTCTCTCTTCCATTTGACCACAGAGCAAACCTAAAGAAACTGAACGACTGAAAAATATCTTGCCCAATGGTTCTCAAAGTCACAAGTCATCTTTTAATTTCCAGTTTCCTCAGCTCCCCAACACCTATTTCGACATGTCATCGAATAATGTTTTCACCATTATACTTATGAATTATACATATAACTGAATTTCCTCTTCAATTCTTCCTCTGGATAGCATTCCTTCTTTTAGATTTAAAATTCATCCACTGGAAGCCAAATGCCTCTCGTTTGCGAATCACTTGTTAGAGAACCGAAAAAGTTATGAGGTCTGAAAATGAAGATTGTATATATCATTATTAGTACGTTTGTAATAGTCACGAAAAACCTTGTAAAGAGATAACAAAAATCAAAACCATCTGCTGTGCGACCATGGCACAAAATCGAACAACGTTGTATTTTTGTGGCAATTCTTGTTGGGGTGGGGATCATCTTGCGTAACACTACAGTTGGGTCGATCCAAATAGCAGTGACGGACATGTTCTGGTCACTGGCTCAGCAAAATGAGATACCTCAACTATTTGTACTTAGAAGAACTGAAACAACCTCAAGGTGATGGATTGAAAGGTCGCAAGATCGAACCAGACCTGTATCACACAAAACTAAAATTGGATTTTTGAAATTAGTTGAAATCTTAGAATAATGAAGAAAACCAAATTATCTTACAGTCCTCCGTCAATTCTAATGTTTGACAGAGGTATGCAGTTGTCTGAACTTTGAATCGCTTGTTCACAATTATAATAATGATTTGGCAACAGTCATAGAGTTCTTTTTGCTACTTCTTCCACTTTCGTTAATCTACAGCTGCAACTACCATCTTCTCTTCATTTAACATATATCTCTTCTCTCTTAGTGGATTCATCACGCCATTTCTCTATTTGGCAGTTTTATCGGAGTCCTTCAAAGATCTCCATACACACGCATATATGGAAGCCAATCCACTGGTTTGTCATCAATAATGTATTGGTACAATTTGACCAGTAATTTACTTTGACCTTTGTCCAGGAAAGCACAGAGTGAGCTAGCCATTAACTGTATTCTGCTAACCTACTTCCCGAAAACTATTCTTTTCATAAAACCACTGGCGAATACGACTTTGTGTAAACAAGCCAAACAGACCAATAATTAAAGTCCAATTCAAGAAACCATCTAATTTCTCGAAATTAACTTTCTGATTAGTTCTAATTCCACATTTAATTCTAGTAAGCATTAAACCCAATCAAACCTTCTCTGAAACCGGTTCTATACTTTAAAACTGTGGCCTTCTACATTTAAATATGTTTGTCGACAGCTGTCAAGTCTCCTTGGAGCTGTAATCAACCTACGCGAGTGGCTTACCATCCAGCTTGTAATATTCCTCCTTCTACGTTTTTGCGTTTTATCTCCCTTTTGTAAAACACATGGTAATACGCTATTTCCTTTTTTTTCTACGATTCATTATACGAAAGACATATACATGTAAAATCAAAATATACTAGAATGTAGTGACATTAAAGTGTTTCATTTTTGTTTTCGTTCAAAAGCCAAAATCTTTTTTTTTTATTTTTCACCGTTTCAACACATGCGAAAATTTATTTTTGTTTGTTCGTGCTCTAAGGCTTTATATGTCTTCTGTCATCTACGTTTTAGCGAAAACCCTCAGGCATTTCCTGTTAAGGCTGTCAATTTCAATTGCTTCTCTTTGTTCATCTGGGATATCGGACCTTCATCTCCGTCATTCACCAAGGCCGTCTCCACTATATTCATCTGTTCATCCTTCATACTATCACGCGCTACTATGGGTATCCCTAATCTCTTATTTTTTTTTTTTTTTACACTTACATTTTTATATACATCACCATGAATAAAAGTGATGACAACCATGTCATTACACTTGCCACTGCCTGAACACATTGAACAGAACCATTATCCGTTATTGATTTTATTGGGTTGTCAGATAAATTTTTTTTTTCATCTATTTCAATCCTATTATTCATTAACAATTTAAAAATAATCAGTATATAAAATGATGAACAAAAGTTGTAGAGTAAGAATTGAGCTAAAAAGCCATAAAACACTACGCTAAAAATATTTTGTGTGTTAATTCAAATAACATTGGGAAAAACGAACGAATTTATCTAACAACAACCGCAGCTCCATTCGCTTCACCGGACCCAGTAGGTTAGATATTTTACGTGCCTTCTCACGAAGATGCGAAACCTCACTGCAATTATGGCCTGGGTTAAAGCAAACCCGTTTTCTTTGTTCTCTTTGGCCAAATTAACCAAACTGTTTCTCAAAATCAGGTGGAATCGCTCCATCTTGACGCTACTCCGCGTATATAAGGGGTAAATGTGTCACTTGCAGTATATCTAGTTGCTTAACTGACTCATTCACGATCTCTGGCGACCGTTATCCGTCATCATTTACAAAGGACCCTTTTATCGAGGCAAGTTTTTGGTCAGTAATAATCTGGTCACTATCTAGACCTTTATATCTGGTATATTATATACCTCTGGCCAGTTGGTTAGCTAAACTACAAAGTTAACAATATGTTGACTACAGGGGCCTGATTATCTAGACTGATCTTCCTAAAAGGGACGTCTGTCTTGATCATAGAAGCCTGAGTCACTCTTGTTCCTACTCACCTGTCAAGTTTAAATGAACTGAAAATTGTTAAAGAACGTTGGCGAACTTTAGTCCTCTTAAACCTCGCGTCTTCTTCTATTTGTCCATCCAGGACGTAAGCGATCATGACTCTCCACAACTTCTTTTGTAACTCTTAGTAAGCTTTATCGTTTTGCCATCTCTCTTAACCCTGGTTCTGCCAATAATTTATACAAGCTCGTTAGGTAGTTTTTCGCCGCTTTCTTATATCCCTCTTGCTTTCTGTATGCCCTGTGAATGTCAAATTCTTCAAGCCCTCTTTTCTCATTATGTACCCTAGAAATTTCAACTCTTTCTGATTCTAAGCATAAGATCCCTTTTTGTTTCTTTTATTAAATTTATGGTGATATATTCTTGTATTAATCTAATACCGTAATTCCCATGTATAATACGCCTTCATCCATCATATGCACACCTAAAATTGTGCTGAAAGTGTGGGAAAATGTTTCTACTCATGCATAATACGCATCCCTTGTTTGGTAATCAAACCCAATAAATTGTACCTCTCCAATTTCATTACGGCCAGCGTTTCCTACTCTTATTAAAAAAAATGGTTTTAAACATAGAATAATACTATTTTAATTTAGTTTTATGATAATTCTTATTTTATTTTACGGCAATTTTTAAAAAGATTTTTTGTAGCTGTGTATAATACGCACCCACTTATTTTGTTTATTTTTTTATTTTAGAAAAATGCGTATTATACATGGGGAATTACGGTATTTAATCTAATAAATTCATCAATCTTATCAATTCCCACATGTTTCACGCCCCGATGGCACTGCGTTAACATTCTTACCTGTAGCCACATGAACAGGTATAATTTAATCTTATGTTACTCATCCCTGTCGGACAAATAATAAAGCACGACTCTGGCACCAGCCCTGCTTCTCGGGGTTCTTTCAGAAACTTAATTTCATCGTTCATTTAGTATCCCCTAAATAATTGTCATATCTGTCTCAACCTGATGGAAGGCTTGTGATCAGTCTTTATTGTAAATTCTGTATCACTTATGTAGTTATATAGTAATCCTTGGTGCTCATACACAATGGTGTGCGCCACGTTCTCTATTGCAAGCCGCCTATTTTTAGACAGGAAATAAATCGGCACCTCTTCCGGAATTCCAGGAACCAGTTCGTTCATTTTTCGGACATGGTCGAGTGAACTTCCTTGAGAAAGTTTCCAACCCGAGACAAGGACGATAGATGGGTGAGAAAAGCCCCAATGCACACTTCAATTGCCTCTGCGTACAGAGAAATGGTTTCAGCTGCTTATTCAATACGTCAGTTTAAGTGGGTTTAAAATGGCTAAGGAACGTTAGCAAACATTAGTCCACTTAAACATCACGTACATTGTTAAATTTATGGTGAGGTAGTAATCCTTGAACACGCAGTTATAAATCTCCTGTAATATGTATATCTCCACTCCAGTATACTCCATGACCTCTCTTACCGTACGAGATTCAGGCATGTCTCTAATTATTTCTACCTTATCTATATCCGGTTTCACTGTTCTAGTTTATAATGAATTACAAATATTTGGTTTTCTCCTTGAAGAAATTGCACTTTCGTAATTTTTATTTTATTTTTAATTCATGTTCTTTCAGTCTGTCGAACATAATCTGCAAATAGTGAAAATGTTCCCTCAGACGTTTCGAGAAAATCGAAATATCACCTAGGTACGACATGGCAAATCTTCCCAACCCATTTAATAATATTGACAAGAGACTTTGGAAGATTTAGAGCAGATTAACCAATCTGAAAGGCATTATCTTGAATTGATTCAATTCTACATGTCATGAAAATGCAGTCTTCTCTTTATTTACTTGCCAGCATCCCGATTTCAGACCGAGTGTGGAGAAGCAAATCACCTTTTATAACAAATCCATTATATCTCCATTCAGTGGCATCGTGTCAGCTAGAGGTTTGGTGATGTCCAATGTTGTAGAATCTGAGTCTCTGCCTTAGTTTTTATAACTATCACTGTTAGAAAGCTCCAAGGAGATGTCGAGTGATCAATTATTTTATTTTTTCAACATCTCTTGGATTGACATTTCTACCAGTTCATTTTTATGCATCGGTGTTCGATACGATGTCTTCCTTATAGATGAATGTTTACCTGTATCAATTCTCATCTATACTTTCTGAGTTCTATCCAACTCTTTATCCGAATTTGCTATTTATTATTCATCAACAATTGCGCCAATTTCTTCTTATATCTCCCCAGAGCGATTATTTCCTCCTTATCAATGTAAACCCCTCTTATTCTAGCTGGTGGCTTCCCTTCATCCATCATCTGGGATCTGACATTTAACATCCTACCTAGATCCGCACATAGGATAACATGATGCTTTATTAGCTGTGTAATCGACAATCGATTCGCATCCTTTTCCTGGACCACAGGTCTTCAATTTCTAGCTGAAATTCATCACCTAATACAACAGCTATCACTTTGTTACCGAGGAAGTCGGGGTATTCTTACACTACATGACACAGCAGGATGGGAAGGAAACTTAATATCCTCCCCAGATAATAGGGACAAGTTTTGAAGAAATACCTTTCCCAAGGGTATCTCTTCAATTTTGATTCTCAATAAGGGTTGATAAAATTGATCTGTGCTCTATTCTTTTTTTTTAACCAATCACCGCCCAAAATCAAAACTGGGCCAACTTCGGAAACATATATACAGTCTTCGTAAGGCTTTAATTTCTCCCACTTTAACAGGCAGGGCTATCATCCTGACCACTTCAATCTCCACACCGTTAGCTTGCATAACAGTCAAACCGTCTTTAATCGCCTATCATTCATTCCGAATTTCTTGAATGTTTCAAATTTCATCATTGACACTGTCGCCTCTGTCTATCAAGGCTTTAATCTTGCTTTCCTTCCTAGTCTCTTTGAGTGAAGAGTTCATACATCCTTGTCTTTCGTCTAAGATCAAAGTAGATTCTAGCGACAGTAAAATTTTCAATGCCTTCTGTAAAGTATTCGACAATTACCTCTGGACGAGTTCCCGTACGTCACTTGGCAAAATCCAACCGGATCCACCGACACTGCTTCATTCTATTTTATTTCCATCGGAGCACACGCAACTTCTATCCTGCTTGTATACTCCTAAAATTGTACAAGAAAATTACTTAACTAACACATTTCATTTTTGTTCTTCTAGATACAGTTCAATCTCCACCGAGAGAGCTTATTTGGATTGATCATATCCTAGTTTTATCAATTTCTTATCTTGCATCCCTAATCTTTTGCCTTTTTCAATTCCTCAATTCCGTTGCATTTCCAGAAAACACAGATATATTAGATCAGCTAAGTTGCAACATTGACATTAACCTCTAGGAGATCACCAGCTCAATTTCCTATTAATACTTGAGGAGAATCAACACGTAGGTACCGTAAAAGGAAAAATATTATTACTTTACATGTGGAAATTTCTCTTTTATGTTACGCAATACCAATGATTTTAATTTCAAAGCCTGTAATTATTTATCATATTAAAGTAATTTTACTTACTTTCTATAGTACGGGATGGTGCGGGGCGACGTCCTCCTCACGATAGTTCAGAATGGCGATGTTTCTTGTTTCTGGTTTTACAGGAGTGGCTGTTATTCATTCGTGGGAATACTTCAAAATATTTATCTCCTCTTCACAGGTTGCTGGTTCTTAGAAATCTTTGAAAAGTTGATTTTTTTCATCCGTGTTTTCAGAAACGCATCCTGGTCTCGACACCAAAAGTAACACTATAACTTGGACAATCGATGTCGCAACAATTCAATGTAACACTGTCAGAGGGTTGATCCTCATAACACCAACCAAATGTTACACTTCAGTTGACAGATATTATGTTGGCGGAGAATGGTTCTGTGTTTGACTATTACAACATCACTTTCCGCACGAGACAAGCTCATCCCGAGTGTATATTTCTGCCCCATTCCGCTAAGTTTTCTGTCGTCTAAATATATATCGTCAATTTTAATTATTCTAATGATGTTGAGCAGCTGATATAAAGCTACGTTAGTACTGCTGAAGTGACTTCAAACTACACTAGGTGTCTCGCAATTGTGACTTTGTGTCAGGCAAAATTAAGTTAAATAATATCAGATGGAATAATGGTTGGCAGATCATTACGATGTCCTGAATTCGATCCTTATTGGACGCCTCATATTTGTGATTTTGTGCTAAGGTTTGTAAATATGCATTCCACCAAACGCTGTCATTTTTCAAAATTGATTAAGAAGCTGAAAAACACCGTGTGTGTGTGTGTGTGTGTGTGTGTGTGTGTATGTATATATATATATATATATATATATATATATATATATATATATATATATATATATATATAAATGGAACTGATTTACTTGTTCATATTCTTTAATAAAGGTTTTATTCTATTTTACAATGACTTTCATTTAAATATACACAAGGTTAGTCAAAATAGATAATTAGGTTGGATATCCTATCTTCAGAAGTGTATAAACAGGAAAGGAACACAATAGAAAGAATAGTTTTAATTGCTTTTATCTTCCTTTAATAAATCTGTGGTCATTGTAAAAATATTAAAGTTTAATTAAAACTAATTAGAAATTTGAAAAACTTATTTTCAGAAGTTGAGGGAGATTATGTAAAAAATAAACGTCATTTTTGTTCATTTAATAAATTTCATTTTACTTCGGATTTTTAATATATGATGAAAATATTTGTATTAACAACAGATTTATTCTGTCGGCGAACATTTCAACATGATTCATTTTCACAAAGATGACAGCCAATAAAACTTGTGAGCAAACGATATTTAGTGAAATATAGAATCGTGAAATGAAAGTAGATTTATAAATAAAAGATAACTGCCTAAATTGAAATATGCGTTTTTAAAGCAATATTTTGTATCTATTCGATCGATTGTCGTGTGCAGATAACGTTTCTTACTAGAGAAAAGGACAAGAAACTTTCCCATATGTCCATCAGTGTCAATGAATTATAAATGATTATCAACGTGGGTGTGTGAACGTCAATATTAATTCCAACATATCTCTGACCGATATATATATATATATATATATATATATATATATATATATATATATATATATATATATATATATATATATATATATATATATATGTATATATATATATGTATATGTGTGTGTGTGTGTGTGTTTGTGTGTGTGTGTGTGTGTCTAAATAATAAGTTATTGAGGATGGGAACAATGTACGTTTACTTATATTTGTGCTAATGTCTATGTGCATTCATTTGAATTTTACATATATTAATAAAATAGTCCACCTGGAGTATTCTTTTCATATTATCATAAACCAATAGTCAGATGTTTATATATATACATACATACATACATACATATATATATATATATATATATATATATATATATATATATATATATATATATATATAACAATCTAAAGTCAACGCAAAGCCTGACAAGTGATCAAAGAAAAAATAATGAAAAAAAGAGAAAAAAGGAAACATAAAATGAGAAGAAAATAAACCCCAGACAGACATCTATCTTAACAGTAAAAGACAGTATTATATCTCAATAAGTAAGACAGAGCAATTACGCTACCCAGTGACAATACTCAAAAAGAGACACAGTTTAGACAGCTACTCTAGTTTCACGCTACTGCAATCGTCAGGTGACCAAAATGCATATATATATATATATATATATATATATATATATATATATATATATATATATATATATATATATATATTAAAAAGAATGCTTTGTGTGCACAGTTTCTCTGCTTCTAGAATCCTTCGGTTACTTCTATGTATATTTTTCATCGTTATATGTTTAATGATTGGCCTATTTTTCAAAAAGATCTGAAAGCACTATATTACAAAGAGTTTGGGCAGGCTGAACCAGGAAAGGGTAAAAAGGTAACTGCCAATAAGAGAATAACATCATCTCAGAGTCAGACCACTTCTCCCAAAAATATTAAGCTATTTGTAGAACAAAGGCCACAGAGATCGCTCATACATCCACCAAAGTCCCTAAACATTAGATTAAGTGCATCACCAAAGTGAATGGAAACGTCCAAGAAATAGCCGGAAATCCACAAAGCCCAAGTCTCTACTGAAAATCATTTTGATAAGTTGGAAGAGATGGAAGTGGATAGCTGTTAAGGGGTCTCCCCTTTTCACACAAATGGACTCGCCCAAGGTATACATATACTACTACCAGTGAATACCCGAACAGTCAAGTAGGAGTCGATACGGAACGACAGAAGAGTAGTAGAGTTCAGTAGTAATAGAGTAAGTCACACACAGAGACGGTGGCAAGCGTCACAGTTAGCGAGTACGTAGACACAGTAAGGAGTCATAACGCGATACTTCAATACCAAGACTGTATATATATATTTAGTGCTACTAACCCGCATTCCTGGATCTACTAACCCGTATTACCAGTTTGTATTATTACGTTAATACATTTATTTTCCTTATCCATTCCTGGCGTTTGTTATTCATTGATATCGGATTTCATCCCGGAATCCACAGCAATAGCCTAAATCCATAGACGGCTAAAACTTCTAAACAAAAACAAATTAAGAACTAATAAGCCATAAACACAAAAGAGCACAAAATACTGCAATAGAACTCTCGTGTAATGAAGGCAAAAATTAACGAGCTGCTTCTGTTGATAACAGACTTGACTCCGGCAGTTATTTGCCTTCAGAAAGCAAGTGAAACTTCCACCTTACAAATGAAATACGGAAGAAATGTGAAATAATTAATGAAGTAGAAACAAAAAATATAAAGCACATTTCCTCGCACAGCATTATGCCATAAAAAAATTAAACTCAATTTTTCTTTTTACAGAAAAATGATTGCTTTTCTATACACTTCTCCCAGGAGAGCGAGAAGAAAGGACTAAGCATAAACTACAAGAAGACAGAATGCATGGTCATCAGTAAAAAGATGAGCCCGAAATGCGATTTACAAGTCGGGGACACTAAAATCAAGCAGACTCGGCAGTTTAAATATCTGGGAAGTGTTCTGACAGAGGACGTTAAATGCGACACTGAGATTCGTAGACGTATTGATATGACCAAACACGTATTCCAAAAGCTAGGCAGAGTATTACGAAACAGGATGATTTCGTTGGTAACAAAGAAAAGAGTACTGAACTGCTACATGATATCTACCCTGCTTTATGGCAGCGAATGTTGGACGGTATTCTCATCGATGAAGAAGCGACTCGAGGCAACGGAGGTATGGTTCTATAGATGGAAGCTAAGGATAACATGAACCGAACATGTGAGCAACGATGAGGTTTTGGAAAGGGTGTAAACAAGTGTAAACAATAAGGAAGCTTATACTTAACATCAGAAAGAGGCAACTGACATTTCTAGGACACGTAATGAGAAAGGAGGGCTTGAGGAATCTGATACTCACAGGGCGGATAAAGGGAAAGCGAGACAAAGGAAAGTAACGCGTGACATACCTAGCGGGCATAAGCAAGTTGATAACGGAACAGGGTTTGGGAGAAGTAGCAAATGACAAAATATATTGAGAGCTACAAGAGATAGGAGGAAGATGAGAGCCATTATCGCCTACATCCTGAAAGGACACGGCACATAAAAGAAGACAGTTCTTGTTTTCCCAGAGTGATGGCATCAATCTTCAAAAATTAAATTAGCGTTTTCTAAAGCTCTGATAGAGCTGTTGAGCGTGGAAAATTAAAACTAAAACACTATAAAATGTAATCATATTCGTTCTAACAATCCATACCATCTATTTTTGTTGCAGTTTATTTGGGTGATCATTAAATAAATTATTTTTTTGCAGTTCAGTTTAGTGATCATTAATTGAACTATTTTTTACAGTTCATTTTAGTTGCGCTGGCCTCGGTGCGAACACCGATCCCTCTCTTTGGTGCAATGAGAAGGCACGGCCTCGAGCAGCTGTTCCCCAGGGCTGGACACCTCCCAGTATAATTTTCTTCAGTTGCGACTGTGCCCTCTGACGGAGTCGCCCCTGAGTGCACTCTGCCCAAAGACAGAGATGCAAGTGAGAGATGATAAATAATGTGTTACAAACCACTCGAGAGAGGAATTTATACATAGTGATCATTAAATAAACTATTCTTGTTCCAGTTGAATTTAGCAATCATTAAAAGAACTATTTTTGCTGTAGTTCATTTTAGTGATTATTAAATAAAATAATTTTTGCAATTCTTTTTAACGATCATTAAATGAACTATTTTTGGTGCAGTTCATTTTATTGATCTTTAAATAAAATATTTTTTACAATTCTTTTTAGCGATCATTAAATGAACTATTTTGGTGCAGTTCATATTAGCAACCATTAAAATGAACTGTTTTCAAAAGAACCAAGTTTCTTTGTTGGTGGCTATATTTTTGGAAAATCTTTGATTACGGGATTTTTAAATATTTACATTTTAATTCCAATACGTAACAAATATCGCATGACTCAATTACTTAAAAAGATAAACACTGACATTTAAAAAAATACAATTCTGTTTTGAAACGAATTACATTAAAATTCTTTTTGTAAACCAAATCGCAGATTAATTTTCCACGAAAAGAAGACAAAAAACTCAATCATGTTTTTTTAATAGTATGGTTATTCAACGGTTTCAATCTCTAGCATAAGAAAAAACAACTATTAAACTTATATGTGTTGACATAATGATGTCTTGCTGCTCATTTCTGAGCAAACTCGTCTGCTGGAGTGGCTACATAATCTCCACTACAGGCACCTTCTCAGGTACATTTGTATTTCTTTAAAACTAACAGGGACAATGTGGGCTTTATACTTCAGCAGCTAAGTTTAGTTACAGATTTTGTAAGAAAATGCTTACTCTACAGTGCTAAGTAATTGAAAAGACCATTACGCTTAAAACCCCGATCTCGATGACTTGTGACTTCGTGCGATTAAAATCATTGACGACTTCTGAACAGTTCTGTCTACCCAATTTCACTCACTGGGCTTACGGCCATATCACGTTGAAACACCGGTTCTCGCACGAGTTAAGTTAACATCGAGCCTGGTCAGTACCTAGATGGGTGACTGCTCGAGGATACCAAGTACTGTAAGTTTTGGTGTGAAGAGAATGAGGGGGGTTCGCCAAAATGCGTGGCATAGTGGGTCTTAGCCGTGAAGGTGAGAACTGGTGGAACTTCTTGGAATTGGAAATCGGAGAGCCGAGTTCCAATTCCAGTCGAGTTCGTTACATTCACTTAGGCGCGAATACCCTTTGGAAAGGTATGAATCTACCTTTTCTCCCTCCATCTAACTCTAGCAGCTCAGTGTGGAAAAACTGGCTGATCCCACTCAATGACCAAACTAGTGACCTTCCACCATCACCGATGGTATAGAAAACTTTCGCCAATCGTGATGAACGGATGTTCCCTAAGAGAGGCCTCGAGAGACTATTCGGACTTAAACTCAATCCAGACCTCAAGTGGAAATCGTACATACGATCCATGCTGAAAAAAATGGTCGGTTCCATGTACCGCTCCAGCAAGTACCTCACTCCTCCTGCTACCCTTTATGCAAATAAGGCCGAAAATGGAGCACTACTGCCATGTATGGGGGGTCAGTTTTCACTTTCTACTCTATAGAGTTCAGAAGCGTATCCGCGTACTTCTAAGCAACGAATTATTTTCCACTGTGCAACCCTTTTCTCACAAAGACGTAGCAAGACTTTCACTGTTCTATCGTTATTTCCATGGTGAGTGCTCAGACGAACTACACACCTTAGTTCCACCAGTTCTAACCTTCACGGCTAAGAGCCAGTATGCCATCATTGTGGCGAACCACCCTCATTCTCTTCATACCCAACTCAAGCAGCTTCTTCCCACGAACTTCTTTTTGGAACCGACTCCCAAGAGACTGCTTCCCCAATCACCGCAATCTTAATCTATTCAAGTCTAGGGTTAACTATTATCTTCCGTACATAAGCTGTACCTCTTATTCTGTAACTCTCTACCTCGAGTGCTGCCGGGGGATTGTACAGGGTGAACACTACTATAAAAAAAAAAGAATTTCTCCTGTTCATCGGGCGCTTTGAAGGACGCTCTTGTCGGAAGCTATTTTTCCATTTACCGATGCATTTTGCCTACTTGTAGAATGCGAAATGACCTGAGCGTTGCAAAGATAAAAACCATGGCAATGTGTTGGCCATCAGCCAAACGATATTATATTACTTTAAAATATTTTTTATTTCATTTGCATAAGTATATGTACTAAATGACCTGTCTAAGATCAATTATTTATCTATTGAATGAGACAAAAGAATAAGGAAGAAGTGTAAACAGAAAAGTTGAGAAAGGATAAAAGGAAGAAAAAATAGAAAGAAAAATAGAGTGAGAAAAAGAGGAGATAGAGAAAAGATTGAATAAGTGAATGTTATCATGTAAATTAATTTTTTATATGTGTAGGCAATTCTCTCACTATAGTTATACATATATATATATATATATATATATATATATATATATATATATATATAGCTCTATCTTTGATACTGAACATTCTTAAAAAAACAACGTTAAGTTGTATGTATCTATCAGTATTTTGTCATTATAGATATGTATATATTTTCTCTCTCTGTATTCTTCATAATCGTTAATTGTTAATCGGCATGGATAATCCCAAGGAGGATGAAATCCAGAGAACTCAATCTTAAATCAGAGCGATTAATTCAATGAAAACAGACAACTTTAAGGCTCCATTGGTTATAATTTATTTCCACAGGGAATTTCTTTTTCCCTGGCTCATCAGAAGCGTGGTCTTATCTTTCCCTCTGTCTCATTATATATATATATATATATATATATATATATATATATATATATATAGAGAGAGAGAGAGAGAGAGAGAGAGAGAGAGACGTAATACACACTGTTTAATAAATAAAAATTGGGTGTCTATTTCAAATAGGAAGTATCCACTGTGAATGCTTTTGAAGTAATAAAACGGTTGGATTAGAAATATATCCATTAATTCTTTAGAAATTGCTTTGTTTACGTTTCGGGTACCAAACTGAGCAGATATGCGCTTTTCGAGAAAGAATCTGAATGAAGGAAAATCTGAATATAGGCTTTCATTAAATAAGTTAAAAAGAGACGAGACTTGCTTACTGTGAAGCCCTTCGAGGCCGAGCGCTAAAGCATACCGGATCAATTTACTTTCAATACACACATACACACACACACACACACACACACACATATATATATATATATATATATGTGTGTGTGTGTGTGTGTATATATATATATATATATATATATATATGTGTGTGTGTGTGTGTGTGTGTGTGTGTGTGTGTGTGTTTGTGTGCGTGTGTATTGAGAGAGAGGGAGAAAAAGATAGAAGCAAACACTTCATTACGCCGTAACATGGACGCACATTGATGTAAAATGATTAATTTATTTCATTGGACTTTGCCTTGGCAGTGACGGAGTCGGTTGTGAAAATAAAAATTTATGAGTTCGACATGAATATGTGATGTGCTTTTGCGGAAACAGCTGCCGAAAGAAAAGGAAAAGCCTTCCGATAGCAGAATGTAAAAAAAAAAAAAATTCTCGGATGCGACTGCCTTATATTGCGTATACATGAGGATTAAAAATGATATTTATTGGCAGAAAAACTTTTATATGTCAACACATAGTCGCACATCTATATATAAAGTTTGTGGAATTTGAGATACATTGATCAAACTGTTCAGCTGTAAAGTTACCCAGCATTTTCAATGCTCCTTACGACATTTCACAAGCTATCAGGAAGGAAAAAAAAACTTATTTTCTACAAATATTTTCTGATCCGAGGAAGAAGTGGTTTAAAAGATTATTTATTTCTGGTAAGATTTTATTGATATCTTAGTCAGATTGGGCTGCAAAACCTTTCAGCAAACCCCCATATATGTATATATACTATTTTCCGGTGCATCAGGCAAGGCTCCAGATTCAAAGACCCACTTCGGTTTTGAGTTGAAAAAGAAGATCATTAAAGTAAGCCTCTTCCTGTAGGACAAATGCTGAATTTCGGAGATTGAGATTTATATCGAAGACAAAAATAGCATTTTCAACGCGATTAAGTACAACACACACACGCACGCACGCACGCACGCACACACACACACACACACACACACACACACACACACACACACACACACACTGCGTTACTTATTGTTAGCCAGTCATGTTTTATTGATATATCTATAATAAATGCTAATTGTAATCTAAAGATATATTTGTCGAATAAATCCAACATCTCGCTGCTCATTTAGGGTAAAAAGTCGATTCCTTCTTAGCAGATGCAAACAAAAAGTAACCATTTGTATAAAATATTCTGAATTTGTAAGTTTTAAAATAATTACCACTATGTGAATATAAAGATTTAAAATTGGTTGTAAGACGGATTTGATGGATAAAGAGGAATGTTTAATAATTTCAGAACCTTTAAAATGTAAAACAACGCAAGAAATTGCGAACACGATCGACACACCATCGAACTGTGACATAGTTCGCTGAAGTCCTGGGTGATTCCGATGCTGATATAATAAGAGCAAGTTGTGGGATATACTTCGTATATTTGTGTCCTGTATCGGAAGAATTAATATAAAAAAATCTTCTTTGTCAAGCTATAAAAGAATTGAGCGCAGTAGCAGCAAGGAAAGTTCGAAAATTCGCAAAGAACAGGATGTCGGGTTCTAAATCAAGTACCATAAAGTGAAACTGATCGCCAGGCCTCCTTTAACAGACATCCATAAAAAATCGAATGAAATGAAACAGTATACATGAAGACCAATTTTTCAACTGTTCTTTTTACTGACGAATGACGTGTTGCCCTTGATGGCAACAAGACGGAGTGAGCAAAGGCTGATTGAATACTTCTGAAAACTGACGACATAGGTTGAAGGCGGAAGTGGTGTAAGGATTTGTGGTGGTTGCGAAATGGTGAACCGATAGCGATTTCGATATGGTCGTAAGATGACAGTTCAGACATACATTGATCTTTTTAAGGTATACGTGTCGCCATGGTTCAAAATGAAGCGAAATGTTTTCGGAAAGAAGATAATTTTTATGTACGACAATTTTTTAACACATTCAGTAAAAAATAAAAAAACCCAAAAAAACAAAACTAATGAATAGTTGAATGAAAGGGTTTCAAAATATTCATTTATTGAAGTGGCCAGATTGTTCGTTCGCCTTAACTCGGTTATAAAAGTGTAGAGCAATCTGAAGAGGAAGGTTCTCTTGGTGAATGGCAATTTACCAGAAAGGATGAACTTTTGAATGTTGTTCTTGATGTTACGTAGTCTTATTTCATACGAAGAAATACAACAGATCACAAACTCAGTGAGTGGAAGACGTGTAAATATAGTTTCAGAACATGGGACATACATTGTTGTCTTTCTAACTTTGTAGTAATTATAATGCGCTGTAACCTAGGAAAGGTTACTGAATAGAATAATCGCACGAAGGTTGGTAATGAACGATAATACTTAGAACAAGAACAATTTGTCTCCATCTGTGCTGGTCAAACTCTCTGCCTCCAGCACAGATGGAGACAAATCTCTAACCAGAGGATATCTACCAACCGCTTCTTGCTGTCAGATGTGGCACAAGGCCGAATTTAATGTGGGGTATCCGATCCCGTAGGCTCGGTCAAAAATTCCCCGTAGACCCCGTAGTTGGGTAGCTGTTTCCTTCGACATAGGCTCGTCTGTGGATCCTCTCTGTCCGGAGGCAGAGAGTTGGACCATAACGGCTGGAGACGAATCTCCAACTGCAGACCAACATACAGTATTTACTACTGTATTTATGTGAATGGGGACATACCCATTATCGCCTGTAGGTATGCTACAACATTCTGATATTGTTTTTAATTTTTGTTTAAATTTCTAAATTTTGCGAATGTTCTGTAATTATGATTTTTAAATTTTTGGAGTTTCAATAATTTGGCTAATAATGTGAAAATCAGGCAAAATTATTACTCGTAATACTGTTGCCATATCGCAAGAGTGACATGTATATATGCTACCCCTTTAAATTACCCTATGGACTATAAGGCTACAACTCTAACACGCACCAAGTGTCAATTCTGCGGTTTCCGTAGCAACTAGATTTTTACGGAGTGGAGTTGCTAGTCCTACTCGCAACCAATTTTGAATTCAAAGTTAGATGACTGTTAGACTGGTTGCCAATCAAAGCTAGAGAAGCAAGTCTATCCTGCTATTAACTCCTAGCTAGTGGGTGTATAGAGACGATGGATTAATATCTTTCCAGCGATACTTGTGCAAAATCGAAAGCGGTGGGGTCTGTTGGAATTGGGAGTGAAGAGTAGCCTACTGTAATTAATGTGAAATATCCTGTACATTAATAATGCAAATACCTCTGTGATGCATTTGATTAATTTTCTAAAAATTAGTAAACGTTAACAGTGGCTAACACTATGTAATGTAGTGTTAAATTTTGATTTAAAAAATAGAGAAGGAATTATTTTTTAAAAGTGTTTTCGTTAAATTTTCTTGTTGACGTACAAGACAAAGCCTGTTTGGATCATATGACTGTAAATAATGTCTAAACTTTTATTTGGAGCTTTCAATTATACTTCTGACTATTATCAAGATCACAGGGAAACAGGTTGCTATTCGCTTTTCAATGCCTAAATATTTTTTAAACTCAGCGTTTGCTGTTCCTTTCATACGATGACGTCATGCACGAAACGACACGTAGGAAAAAATTCTCCAGCAGTTAAATTTCTCTATCAGCTTTCAAATCCATTTAAAAACTACACTTCACAAACAGAAGATCTTATTATTTACTTTTTAACTCCTTGATTTTGTAGATCACAAACGATTGGACAATGTTCGCATTCATTGGATCGATACATGGATATTCTTGTACGTAAAAAAGATGAATTAAAAAATATATAAAAATCCTTGATAACCGTCTTTAATCAAACTTGTATGAATTAAATAAAGCTACCTGAATACATATTATATATATATATATATATATATATATATATATATATATGTATAAATGCTGATATCTCCTGACGAGTGGACGGAGCGAGTGCTGGAGGGTCCGTCTATATAACTCGAGTCGAGATGCTGAATATAACATCAACCAGCTAGGTCACAAATTTTATATTTGTATTAATCATATATATATATATATATATATATATATATGTGTGTGTGTGTGCGTGTGCGTGTGTGTGTTTTATGTATTTATTTATTGGAATTAAGAGTGAAGGCTAGCTTACTATAATTTACTATAATTTATACACATGTGAAACATTCATTATGTTATCATATATAATATATATACTAACAGTCTTTTCTCTCGTACTTCTCGCTTATCAAACTCCTTTCCAGCTACTTGCTTTCCAGTCAACTTTGATTTTTAAAACATTAAATGCAATGTCAGTCGTTATCTTCTGTCTTTTTAATTCCTGTTCTTTTTTGTTCTCTCTCCTTAATAATGTTTTCTTTTTCTCATATTCTCTCACACTCAGTAACCCCCTTGCGTCTTAGTGACTTTATTTATTAAATAGAGCGAACAAGGAAATTTTGTTAAGCATTTTGCTGAGTTTCCCCTGATTTCGAATAAGTCGTTTGATGTCGGGTGGAAACTTGTGCATTACAAAAACTTGCCGAAATTGTGTATAATGATCAGTGTACTTTTGGCCATCGTTGGTCATTTTCAAGAAAAGAATGTAGAAGTCGAGAGATAGCCAGTTTATGTTGTTAATGCCCACTAATCTGAGATATTACATTATCTAGTTAGTTAATTCAAGTCTCTCCTCATTGAATTAACGTTTCGTTTCTAAATTCATTGACTGAAAATTGTGAATTCAAGAATATATGATACGGCTGGTGTTTACATCTGGCATTCTCTGACTGGTGGAAAATAAAGAAAATCTGATGTTATCGTAAGATAATGTTGGGGAGCTTTGGGCTAGTAGTAATGATACTTCTGTTTCTAAACTATGCTTGACCTCAGAGTCATCATTTGATGAATGCTTTATTAGTAGCGAAGCATTTTCTAATGAAATTATATCTGTTATGGAATGTCAATGAAGTTCGTATGACCCTGGGACAGACTAGTGACATTTAGGAAAGACTACCATATGGTGTTATATTGGTTAGCGGCCCAACTCCCAATATGCATTCCCAAGAGACTGCGACACCACAAGATCGTTACCACGTCACAAGTAAATTGGATATGCTTGCGGGAAATGGAGAATAATGTAATCACATTGGAAAAGCGTGCAGTACTATCTCATTAAAATTTGTCGTCTGTGTCAATAATGGTATAAATCTCGGACTGTGATTTTATATCATTTGAAGGGAACAAGTGACGGGTAAAAGACAGCCAGGGGATTCCTTTGTTTGTTGATAGGGCCCACCAGTTTGAAAATAAAGAACGACAGTCGTTTCAGACTGGATAATGTAAAACGTCGACTCAACATTCCAAATGAATATCACATTCACTCTTAAAAATCTTTACATTGTCGTCTTGCTAGTTCATTCAGTGCTCACAACATTAAACGCTTTACATCCGGTTTCATGAACATTGAGTGGAAAGTTTAAAATAAAAGTATATATGAATTGAATACCTTGCAACAAAATCTGATAGTAACAATGATTTGCAGAATGTGATAATAATGTTTTTTTTTCCGTTCCGAAAGCACTGTTTTTCCAGTTATAATAATGATAGTTGTTTATAGGGTCGACTAAAAATGAACACGGTATATATGAACAATATTTTGTTTTATTTATCATCGTCAACTGATTCTGCTGCAATTCCACCATCTTTAAAATTAGATTTAACCAATTACTACTGTAATAAACTAATTATTTCTGACGATCTTTTCTGTTAATTCACCCCAAATAATGTAAAGTTACTTATGGAAAATATTAATTCACCCCAAGAAATTATAAATTTTAAATCAAAATTTGTTTAGCTTGCTATGAAGTTGCTGGATGTCTACATTATTAGACACAATCTGAAGCTGTATTTTACCTGGGACTACGATTATGTCGGATTGTTGGAAAGAATATACATCTTTGAAGGATGATCCCAATTATTATTTTTTTTTTAAGCTTATCACCCCAAGCAAGGCTGGAAGCCACTAGCACGCAAGGGGTTACAGAAGGTTTGGGGGAAGAGCAGATAGGAGTGGTAAAGGAGAGGATGTGGAGAAAGATAGTGGATCGATCAAGGCAAGGGGGTTTCAGAAGATTTGGAGCGAGAGCAGATAGGAATGAAAGGTGAAAGGATGTGGAGAAGGGAGGTGGATAGATCAAGGCAACTGGAGATGTCGATTGACGTTACACTTAAATAGTTGGAGATTGTATTTGTCAGGGAAACAGGAATAAGGAAGGGAGTTCCACAGGCGAGATGTGCGAGACATGAAGCTATTTGAGTAGAAGAGACGTCCGCATCTAACAGTTTCAATGGCGAAGGGGTGGGAACGGGATGCCAGCCCCGTAGGACGTTTAAATTCATGAGGCCTAGGAACCAGCGAAAGCAGCTCATCGGAGCAATTACCGTGAAAGTATTTGTACAAAAGACAGAGACGATGAATCTCAGTATGAATTTCGTTGACTCAGAAACATCAACTCACACGCAAACAATCGAAAGTACCTGGCAGAACGCCAAAATGAAGAACAAGTCCATTTTTGGGACTTATCTTAGCATGATAGACTTTTATTTGTGCGAGCTCTTTTGGGGGCGTAAGGCAAAAAATAACAATGAATGCATTATTGAACAAATTTTAAAGGACATTTCTGAATTTTGTTGTCAATTTTAGTAAATATAAGCTCTTTATATTTTGGGTTGAATTAATATTTAGAGATGAATTAAAAGAAAAGATCCATTTCTGGTGCAATGGAAGAATGATGATTAAACACTGACTTTTTCAATTTGTCTGAGAAAGTTTGGATACTCATATACTGAAAATTAGTGATCATTAATGATTAGTAATTAATGCAAATGTTGCTGATAATGCATTGATAATGATTTTACTATGGAAATATTGCAAATTATTTTACTAGAGAAAGCATTGTAAATGATTGTACTTCAAATTTTATTGAAAATCAGAACAATGATTATTACTAGTTTAGAATCAATGCAATCGTGTCTGACAGAATAGAGCCATTATATGAATAATATTTCAAATGATATAATGGCTTATATAATTTATATTTATAATAATTTAAAAAATGGTAATACAAATGATATAATATAATTTATACAATAATACAGCATAAATAACATAATTTTATATTTAAAACAATATATAAAGCATTTGTGAGATACACACGTAAACAGGAAATTTACGTCCCCTGGTATCATTTCTGTTTACTCTATATTATTCCCCTTTATCACTTCCGTAATAAAAATCCAACATGTCCACCGCGTGTTCCTTGTTTATTTGTAAGGATTATATAATTGATAAAATAAAAAATAAAAACAAAGTACAATAAGATAAAAGAAATACAAAAAAAAAAAAATTTTTTAAAAAAGAAGAATCTCCCAAGATACCCTCTGACAGGAAGAACAAATGGTGCATTCGAGAATAAAGAGGGGCTTCCTGGCGCCAAAGACAAACGAGAAGAATCGTTCTCTTTTTTCCCCTGAACTTTCAACAGGTAAACACGTGTCTTTTGCTCGGGAAGGCATTTCCCTTCAACAGACCATTGTTACTCTGTAATAAAGTTCCTTAATCAATTCCCAGTGTCTCTGCCTCCTTCTTCCTTTTGTACCTTCTATTTCAGCAACAAGAAGAATTCAATACAGATCTGGAGTTTGAACAAAATCATAAAAAACAAAAAACAAAAAACACAAAATAAAGAATAATACCTTTTAAAACTCCAAATATTAAATGCGATTGAAATTATTGAAATTATTGACAGTCTTTTCCTTCCCGTGTGAGTTCGAACTAACTACTACACCGTATTGAAGCACTTGGAAAAATGATTTTCTAAGCTTAGCTTAGATGTTTCACAAGGCCGAATGTGTGGAGCACCCAGTGAAGATCGAACTCGCTACTCAGTCGTAATTGATCTAGCAAGACAAACTTTTTTTTTTTGTGCGAGTTCGAATATCTTGTCGTCAATTTGTTGTGGACAACAAGGGAGAATTTTGTTTCGTTTTCCTTCCCGTGTGAGTTCGAATTCCTCGTCGCCAATTTGTTGTGGATTCCGGGATGAAATCTGATATCAATGAATAACAAACGCCAGGAATGGATAAGGAAAATAAATGTATTAACGTAATAATACAAACTGGTAATACGGGTTAGTAGATCCAGGAATGCGGGTTAGTAGCACTAATATATATACAGTCTTGGTATTGAAGTATCGCGGTATGACTCCTTACTGAGTCTACGTGCTCGCTAACTGTGACGCTTGCCGTCGTCTCTGTGTGTGACTTACTCTACTACTACTGAACACTACTACTCTTTACCTCGGGTATTCACTGGTAGTAGTATATGTATACACTGGGTGAGTCCATTTGTGTAAAAAGGGGAGACCCCTTAACAGAAAATAAACAAACTTTGACTTGAGTGTCAAACCTGACAGCTTAGCACGCTTACTTCAACCTGTTTAATGTCTCGTAAAATTTACGAGAAAAGGTATTGAAAACATAATACAGTAAATAGTTTTTTTTCGCTCATGGAAAATTTACTAACATTTATGTCTATCAAAATTGGCATTATCAATGTCCTTACCAATTATCTACCTTGACTTCCAAACTGACTTCTCTAAGGTAATTTACTAAGTGTAGCTTAGATGTGGCACAAAGTCGAAAGTATGAAGCACCCAGTGAGAATCGAACTCACTACTCAGTCATAATTGATCTAGCAAGACACACTTGCTAACTACTACACCGTATTGAAGCACTTGGAAAAATGATTTTCTAAGTTTAGCTTAGATGTGGCACAAGGCCGAATGTGTGGAGCACCCAGTGAAGATCGAACTCGCTACTCAGTCGTAATTGATCTAGCAAGACAAACTTGTTAACTATTACACCACGTCGAAGTGCCCAAACTGACTTCTCTAAGTTCTAAATTCAAATCCAACATTAACCTTTACTAGCCAATCAACTTAAAGTTTAAAAATTCAACAGGAAGTTTACCTGGAACTATCTTTCTCCAAAATGAATAATAAATCTAAGACACTACTTCCTTCTTGTAACGTGGCTTGATTAGTTCTCTTCACTGTCAATTGCTAAAAGTCTATCCATCATCTTCCTGAACGAAACTCCTTATGTTACATCCCTTTCACCTTATTACGGAAGATAATCGTTAACTAGCGCTAATGCATTCTCAGTTTATTCATTCGTTGGAAATTCCAATTATATACAGCCTATTATGAATAATAAAGAGTGTTCTCCCCTTGTTTTGTTACTCTCCTCTTTGAGAGAGCTATTTCTGTTTACTGGGATTATGAAAGGACACTATACGCAAACTTTGTATTCTCAGATGAATAAAGCTTTCTTAAAGCCTACACCTGCGTACTTTTGTCATTACACAGCTCTTATTTAATTTGAAATTTATATGTTTGTAAACTTCTTTAATTCCTGGTCGTTATCATTTGTTATATTCTGTGCTAATAGAAATATATACTTGAAAACAAGGTGGATAAATAAGTAAAGGTTTATTGTAAAAACCAATACAATAAGAATAAAGGTAACAGTTATACACAAGGTCGTTGCAAGTCAATCCAGTATTGAGTGCTACAACTGGAAGGTCGGTAGTCCTCGCGCAAGTCTGAGTCGTTCTCAATAAATCCCAGCTAGAATCTGTATGATGGAAATTCCAATTATATGCATAATATAATTGGAATATAATTAACTTATATTTATTTATATACATTACAAATTAAACTAAGCACAACTGACTATTAAAAGACGAAAAACTTTCGTGGATTTTAACGTTATTCTGGGGTCTTTTTTTTTCCAATTTGTTTTGCTCATGCTAAATTTCGAAAAAAGCCTATGTAAAATTCACTTCCATAATGTTGTACGTGTGAAAATTATTCAACTCTTTAACAAATCTCAAGTTGATGTTAAAAATTAACGCAAAACAGTGTTGACTTATTTAAGATGGAATGATCTACTGTGACATGCCTCTAATTTGTATCAGGTCTTATAGATACTTTTAGGTAGTTACTACCTATAGTGTAGTCACTCATGGAGGTGACAGGTTATTCCATTACATCATCATATAAGCAATTTTGTATGTAAATACCACATGTCATTGCTTACATAGTAGAACTGAAAGAATTCGAAAAGATGAATAAATGTATCAAGAGAAAAGATGAATAAATGTATCAAGAGAAAAGATGAATAAATGTATCAAGAGAAAAGATGAATAAATGTATCAAGAGAAGCAAAAGAATGCTGTGATGCATAATAGTATCATCGTTACTGGGGCGTTGCAAACAGTTGCAAAAAAGGTGAAAAGAACTGAAAATACGCGAGCATTAATTATTGAAATCAGCTAAACTACTAAGAAGAGTGATGAATTCTTGTTGTCTCAGCAGAGCAGAAACTATAATGAAAGACAGCACGTATCTCAGGTACCACTTTTTTTAACTGTTACCCTCAGGACAACGTTTTAGTTCTATGACAGAAAAGTAATATTGTTTAAAGTATGTTGAAAATTGGCGGCGTGCGGCAGCGTACATTTTACGCAAAGTCCAAGAATAAAAGTTGCCCCTCAAGCGCCTTTTCCTAGAACTACAGGCTGCCCCACAAAAAAGCAGGAAATTTGGTACAGTCATTTTTGGAATTTTTGTTACAGTTATTTGAAACAAAAGCAAAAGATAGAAATTTAGTAGCTTAAAGCAGAACAAAAACACAAATTTAAGCTACTAAATTTCTATTCTTTGCTTTTTGTTTTTAAATAACTGTAACAAAAATTCCAGCAGTTAAATAAATAAATAAATAAATAGTACCAAATTTCCTTATTTTTGTGGGGCACCCAGTTGTTCTAAGACAACTTGGCTGACACTTAATCTCTAAGTTATGCCACCATTTACTATTGAGTGAATAATCTTAAAAATATAAAATAATTATCATCATCATTTACACTAGAAAAATCAGATTCATAGACCTGTGTCTAATGCTACGAATTATGTATAATGTCATATTCGTTCAAATATGACTGCAGGGCCGGTGCGTATTACCCTCGAATGCACCTGGCCGGGGAGGGAGAGCTTGATTGGAGGCCTCGGACCGTGCTTTGTGAACCTTGCTATCTTATTAACATTTGCTTTTTTTCTACCTACATTTACATACATTACAAATTAAACTAAGCACAACTGACTATTAAAGGACGACAAACTTTCGTGGATTTTGACGTCATTCTGGGGTCTTTTTTTTGCAATTTGTTTTGCTCATGCTAAGTTTCGAAAAAAGCCTATGTAAAATTCACTTCCATAATGTTGTGCGTGTGAAAATTATTCAACTTTTTAACAAATCTCAAGTTGATGTTAAAAATTAACGCAAAACACTGTTGACTTATTTAAGATGGAATGGTCTACTGTGACATGTCTCTAATTTGTATTTAGATACATTGAATTTATCTTCATTTTTTTCTAGTTGAATTGCTCACCTATATTGCATATGATCCACTATTATACATAATTTGGTTACAATAAAATTCGTATTTTACATGGATACTACCTACTGATGTAGTAGAGTGGGGTCCTGTATCATATATTCGGAGTTGGGGGCGGGGGGGGGGTCTTGCACCAGCTCTGTATGGCAACACGTAATCAGATTTTATTAGCCGCGAATTTAATTGCGGATATAGCGTCTTTCAACGCAGAAGTTTAACAAACGTTTAGTTAAGTGATCTACTTACTTTCGATGGAAGCAGTCGCAGAGAAAAGAACACACTATCCTCTTCAATACGAAACGTGTCTTTTGGCATAAGAGCAATATAACTATTAAAAACAATTACCAAGTCAGATACGGCATAATGTATAGATTTACATATTTTGTGAGATACACTTGCTGAGTCAGAACAATAAACGCTGCTAATTAAAAAAAAATAAAATAAAGACAGCCACATGTTTTGTATTGACAAAAATATTTACTCTTTTGCAGAATTCCGCGAATAAATAACACATGACAACAGAATGGTAATGACAAAAGACTAAGCGTAATTATCCATTATAAGTAATCAGATTTTTTTTTGTATAATTAACTTCCATATTCATAGAACTCATAATTATTTGCAAATAATTATAGATACCTAAATATAGATACCTATAATTAAAAGAGACTTTTATTTCTATATAAAGGTGGCTTTATATACGCGGTACCATTGTTTTATGAAATAATTAGTAATGTTTTCATTTTTTTTATTCTTTTCAATGTTGATATAATTTTCTCTCCAGCTTTCATAACAAACACACAAACAAACGTAGAACAAAAAGAAACATTATTATCAGGGTGAGGGTGATCGTTGACTCCACACTATTATTATTAATTTGTAAAGTGGGCTGAAAATTGCTTCATTCTTCAAGCTGGAAAATTGTAACGGCATTCTCCTAACAAAGGTTTCGCTACGATGCGCTGTTTTTACTCTGTGATGGTAACAAACAAACAAACAAGCAGAAATCGGATCATTATAATAGAGAAAATTATAAAAGAACGAATGAATTTCCTAAGAAATTCACAAAGTCTGCTGTACTTACACGCAGCCTTGCAAGGTTTTCTCAGCTGTTATCTCGAAGTACATCGATTGTGCAGGGTTTTTTTTTTACCCACACACAGTTTCCCACTCTGTACATGTGGCGAAAAAGTTGAATCGATTCCTTTTACTCTGACTTGATAGCGATGGATTATGTTTACGGGCGCAGTAACGGATGAGGTGTTGTTTTTTTTAATGTTGTCGATTGATTTCATTATTGCAGGCGCCACGTTCAATCCGAAACCCCTTCGAGTTAAACAATACCCGCGCCTCTTCAAGAGCACCGTCTGGAACGACCGTAGCAATTTGTTTGCTGCAAAAGTAATTCGAAGTTCTTTCTTTATTTATGTGACATCTGAAATTTCCTCCTTGCCAAGCTGTTGATACTTTGGGAAAATCAAGTCAATAAATAAAATAATAATAATGATGAATACAAAAGAAAATACATTTTCCCATAATGCTAGTAATAAAGAAACCGAAAATTTTATTACGTTCACTTGGCTTCGCCAAACGCCCTTTAGGTGGCACTGTTTAAGTTCTATTAAAAGACAAACACTTCCTCTCTTTCTCCCCTCTGGTCTAAGATATACCAAAACGTGGATGAAGACGTCCCCGCTGGGAACGTCTCTTTTCCCCGATCGACTGACGACTGAACTCTTTTCTTCCTCTTAATACAAGATGTAGTAGAACACTGATGAAAACATCCCCGCTTGGAACATCTCTTTTCCCCAGTCGACTGACGGATAAAGTAAGTTCATCTTTTACTTTGGTCATTCCGGCTCAGCGCAAGGGTGACTTGAGCTCGACCATTATAACCATTCTTATCCTTAATAACCCTAATTCACTTCTGAAACAGAAAAAGAAAACAGACTTACGCAAAAGACACTGAGAACTTTGTCTCCCTCAGTTACTATAAAAAAGGAATAAACGGTAGAAACCTAAGTTGCTCGTTCTATATTAATTGTTTATATGTAAACACGCACACACCTACAATACACCAACACGAAATCTTAAATTTCATAATACATGGTGAAGGCCCTACCGCTCAGACAGAATGGAAGAATGTGTTCCAGTTTTTGTTTATTCTGTAAACCAATACTGCTTTTTTGAGCCTTTCAAATACGGGCGGACTCGTAGCTGTACCGTCGAATTCAGGAATCAATTTCAGGTCAAACGAATGTCTGCTATACGTTAAAGGTTGCCGAAATAGTTTGTAAAAGAACGAATGCTATTCTTCCGAAAATCATGTCCATTGTATTTACCCGAAACCTCGCAAGATTCTCCCAGCTGTTATCTCGAAGTAAATCGATTGTGTACGTTTTTTATCCATACAAAAACAGAATTCGCAAAAGATACTTTTTAAAGCGAGAACTTATCTAGTGGAACGCGGATATTTTTATGTGACGTTAACTCAATGGCAAATCAACCACTGAAGAGAAACCATTTCTTTTATTGCCTTTATCACTATCTACGAATTGCCTTGAATCACTCTCCGATTTACTACCAGAGTACGAAATAGGAAAAAAAAATTCTGGCGTTATATCTCGTCAGCCTCTAGAGGAAGTTTTTTTATGGCATATCTCGTCAGCCTCTAGAGGAAGTTTCTTGTGGCATATCTCGTCAGCGGCTTCAGGACAAACGAATTTCTCGTTAAATATATCAGTCCTCTCAAAACTAAACGTTCACCACCAAAAGTAGCCTTTAGGTCAATTGGCGGAGGCTGTAATGGAATAATTCATTACTAGTAACTTGATTAGACTATAACGGCGTAATTCTATCATTGTGATTTGAAACTGATGCATCAAAAGTTGACAACATTTAGGCCAGTCGTGCAGAATAAAAAGAAGCCTAACCTGCTGCAAGATAACGCACTACTTAAAAAGTCACCTAGAAAAAACTGATGCATTTAAGCATCGAGGTTCTCTCCAATCCATCTCATTCATTATACCTGTTTTCTATCGATTATCACTTAATGAAGGATTTAGATCGATACACACGCCAGCAGATATACCCCCGATATGAACCAGGTAGAGAATGCCTTCCGGTATAGCAGACCAGATTGACTCGTCACAGAATATACCCAGATATTGGGCACTTCGACATAGCTTAGTAAGCTTGTCTCGTGAGATAAATTAAGAGTAGTGAGTTCGATACTCATTGGGTGTTTCACACTTTCGGCTTTGTGACACATTTAAGTTACGCGTTCCACGTGATTAGTTCTCACTTTAAAAGTGTCGTTTGCGAATGCTGTTTTTGTGTGGATAAAATATAGCCGGATATAGTTTAGCCTAGTCTAGAGTAATATATAACTGAGGGTAATCTACTTCATACTTTGGGGTTTAAAATAGTCTAGTCTAAATTATACACCCCCAGTAGGTCAGTTATACACCTCCACAAGGTCAGTTTTACTATTAGTATCAACCAGTTTTTCTTAACTAGAATGCTTCGTGATGACTCAAAAGTCTACAAACAGCCAATAATGGTTGATATTAAGTCATTCAACAGTAATCAGGTACTGGTTGACCAAAATCAACAGGCATCAAGAAATTAGGTTTATTCATGTGGAAATCATGGAATACGAATAAAACCGGGGGCTGTCGAAGGCATACAAGGAATCTTATTGAACACATGACACTACGTGATCCATAGTATCCCTGACTATCATCTGTAGATACAATAATGAGGAAAGTTGGGTGTATATTCTGTCCTAGGAGAGTATCTTCTCACCTTGCTCATTTTATGCCCAAGAGTATATATAAACATATATGCCAGGTATAAAACAGCCTAGCCTAGCCTAGCCTAGCCTAGGATAACTCTGGATATATTCTGGGCTAGGAGTATACTGTTACTGTTATGGTCTGTAACTCCGCCAGTTTGTCAACCCTATGATTCCAGTTCACGATCGTGAAAAAGTAAATTTAATAACTGGAAACGTTATGTCGATTCTAACAATGATTACTTTCAATAATACAAATAGTGGTTGATTCTAGTTATGGTATAATAATACTCTTTATCTTTCAATAACATCAGAGCATAACAAGTTCAGGAAACCAAGTTTCAAAGACTCGCATCTGCGAAAGAACATCTGGAAAAAACCCGTCTATTTTCATCAGATGACTGATCATTTATACTGTCTCCTGATAAGAAAGGATTTAAGAACCCAAATTAGTTCGCTATTTACTCTGTTTATTTTGGTTGTGACATTCCGGCTGTGGTATCCTTCGGCCTTTTTCAAGTGACTATCTTCGTACTAGTTAACCTTCTCGGATATTTTGAACTGAACTCTTCATTCAATCCACGGGGGTAGATCGTTCTCATTTTGTTTTCCGTACTCAAGGTATATCTCGTGTCAATTAATACTCACCAAACCTTTAGTGAGTATTAGATATTCAACGGAAGAAATATACAGTCTTCTGTTCATTTCTTCCATTGAATCAAAGTATGTGATTTTTCAGCGTTACCAGAAGCAAAGATTGAAACCCACAACTGCCAGAGAACCAGATATGTTTTAACCAATGCTTTCAACTACGACGCCATAAAATGATTGATCTCTAATTTCCGACGTCCTCTCATAACAGACGATTTATGTGAAGGTATACAATAAGAATAAACGGTTATCAAGTATTGAACACGTCATGTCATTTTCTGCCTTGATCCTGACACTATTGGATTTTGCAAACAACACAACTATGTATCATATTAGTTACATACTTATTATCATATTATATTAACTATTATTATTGAACTATATTATATTTGATATAATATTTAAAATCATTTAGTTACATGCATATTGACTAGTATATATGTATTGCATTTTGTTTGTTGGAAATAAAAGAAAGATCAGAAGTTACCATATATGTCGACAGGAACCAGTTACGCCAAACTAAGATATTTGATAACCAAAGGATGTTTATGACTTACATGTTTTTGTGGATGCATGTGTGTCAAAGTTGTTTCTTCATTCTCCATTTTCATTTCCTATATGTTTACTATCATCTCTTGCTTTTTCTCTGCTTCCTCGATGTTTGTCCTTACTCTCTCTCTCCCCTCTGACTCTTTCTGTCTTTATCTCGTTAATTTTCACCATTTTTCCTTTTTACCTTCTTTCTTTCTTTCTTTCTTTCTTTCTTTCTTTCTTTCTTTCTTTCTTTCTTTCTAACCAACTCATCTTTGTTTGCTCCAACCCCTGTTTCTTAATTCCCTCATTCTTTATCTCTATTTATTTTATCTGTCTACTTTTTACATTAACAGCAATATTGCCAACACTTATATCAGCCTCGTTGTGGAGAAGTAGTTTACGGGCCATTTTCCGACGCTTCTGTTCGTGAATTAACCTAAATTCATTCCCCATTTAATGATTCACGAATGCAAGAACGAAGCATTTAAGTAGATACAAAGACACAACAAAAAATAGACCCCGCTTTCAGTAATAAGGCGATTTTCAAAGCGTAGCTTAGATGTGACACAAAACCGAAAGTATGGGGTACCCAGTGAGGAGTGAACTCACTAATCAGTCGGAAATGACCTAGCGAGACAAGTTTGCTAAAAATAGCACCACGTCAAAGTGCCTCACTCTCTTTTCAATAAGAACATTTATTTAATGACATAAACAATTTAAGCATATTTTCTCATGCAAATTACAAATCAGTGTATTTGCCATTAAAAGATGTTAACGTTTTTAATCTTTTAGCTATCGAAATTAGAGAGATCTAAGATCTGCTATCTTTTCTGATGAAATATGCCATTAGCCTGAGCCAAAAACATAAAAAATAAAGTAATTCTTCCTTTACTGAGATATTTTAAAAACCTTTTCGTTTCTTTATTTCTCAATTCAAATAGCCTAAATATTTCTGAGCAGCGGTGCTTAACTACATTACATACCTTCGAAATTCCAAAAGATTTCTGGTACCACTGGATTTTAACGCTACTAAATTAAATTTAATTAAATTCAAATAGCCTAGATATTTCTGTAGCAGCGGTGCTTAACTACATTAACGGATTACATATCTTCGGAATTCCAATAGCTTTCTGGTAGCACACTACAAAATTAAATTTAAAAATGGCAAAATTGGATTTCGCTGTTTTAGCAGGGTTTACAGCCATATCATGTTGAAACATCAATTCCCGTACGATTACAGAAGCTTAGCAACGCCGAACCTGGCCAAAACCTAGATGGGTGACCGCTTGAGAATATCAATTTATCAATTGTCATACATAGAAATAAGTTCTACCACAACTTCGCTTTAAAGAACGCCGCACTTATTAAAAGAGAAAATAACTTACTTAGACGGAAAGTTGTTGAGAGTGCCTCTATCGTATCTTACCAAAATGTAAAACTACGATCCGATTTTTTTCAAATATCTCCTTTTCTAAACGATATACTTCTTTCCCAATCCAACATACATGACGATAAAAATTTAAAAAAATTGGAAGAAAACGGTTAAATCAAAAGCTTCTATCATATATATATATATATATATATATATATATATATATATATATATATATATATATATATATATATATATATATATATATATATAATCAAATAAAATAATAAATAATAATTACGTTAATAGAAAACATCAACAACAATAGCAACATTTACTGACTTTTGTTTATTAAGCATCAAATCACATCACTAAGCATCCTCCATAGTTTACCTTGACTTACACAGTTCTCCAGAAGAATATTAATAACCGTTCTTAAATAAAATAAAAAAATTGAAAACCCGACGATATTTTTATTTCTGTTTATAAATAAATGTTGCAAAATAAAATCTATACATTTGCTTTGATAAAGTCCATCAGAGGACGAAAAGCCTTGGTAAAGAAAAAATTTCCTTTTGTTTTTATTTATATATATATGGTAAGAGAGGGGGTAGACATAGAGGAAGCAAGTGGTGTATTGAAAAGGGAAAAAGAAGAGGAGATAAAGAGATAGGGACAGAGAGATAAACATAGAGAGTAGAAAAGAAAGATCCATCTATAGATTAGAGGGACATCTCTCCACACTCTTACACTTGAACGTCCCTACCAACCGATATAACTTAATTACTTAGATTATACACAAGGATTAACTATCAGACATCCATGTCTATATTTGTGTAAACAAATAAAAGATTTCTACCCATTGACCTCGCCTTTCATCTTTTCCCCGAGTCATCAAGCAAGTTACCATTGTGTGAGGTTTCCTTTTCCATTTGCAACTTGTTGATCTCATTCGGTCACTGCGTACGACGAACAGACAATACGAGAAACGCAAGCATAAAAAGGTCATAAACGTCATACTAAAATTTTGTGAAAAATCCTTAACCAATCCGTGATTATCATCTTTAATGAGCTCCTATGAAATTAGTGTTAGTTTAAAAATATATATACAGCAAAAAATTTATCCGTAATTTTAACATGATCAACTTTTTAGATATAGTGATAGGTATTTAATTTATTTTTCACGCTTTGTTTCGTCTGGAACAAGACTTAAAAGTCGTTTCTTTAATTGGTATGTTTAAGCAGTCGTCGTATCAAAGTACGAAACACGTTCAACGCTGTTTAACTATGGTGATACAGTGATAACCAGTTTCAGGCTCTTACAAAAGTTAGTAATAATATAAACCCCATTTCAAACTACTAAAGTATTCTCCTTGACTCTCATTACAGTTTCAATATTTTACCAAAGTGCACCCTTTTGCTCTTTTTTCCTCTTTGCTAAGGCCCTCGTTCCGACATTCATTTTTACACAAGACCGAAGTTAAAGCGAAGTTGTGGTTGAACTTATTTGTATGTATGACAAATACAATTGATAAATTGATATGCTCAAGCGGTCACCCATCTAGGTTTTGGCCAGGTTCGGCGTTGCTAAGCTTCTGTAATCGTGCGGGAATTGATGTTTCAACATGATATGGCTGTAAACCCTGCTAAAACAGCGAAATCCAATATCTGACAAGTCTTCTTTACAATAACTAGAGCTAGTCTCTTGATCTCGATTAGTTTGAAGCTCATGAGAAATTCTGTAGGCTTTTTATTCTCTAAAATAAATTCTATTTTGTCGCATATTGGTTTGTATTGTCAAAACCTAGTTGAGAAAAAAGAAAGAAAACAGAAACAATAACAGCAACCAAAATATTGAATGATTTTATTAGTAATATTTTCATACATTTTAATTTTGATATCTGAGGAATTTGAACATTTTGTTATTTACATTTTTAATATAAGATATACCAATTTTGCCATTTTTAAATTTAATTTTGTAGTGTGCTACCAGAAAGCTATTGGAATTCCGAAGATATGTAATCCGTTAATGTAGTTAAGCACCGCTGCTACAGAAATATCTAGGCTATTTGAATTTAATTAAATTTAATTTAGTAGCGTTAAAATCCAGTGGTACCAGAAATCTTTTGGAATTTCGAAGGTATGTAATGTAGTTAAGCACCGCTGCTCAGAAATATTTAGGCTATTTGAATTGAGAAATAAAGAAACGAAAAGGTTTTTAAAATATCTCAGTAAAGGAAGAATTACTTTATTTTTTATGTTTTTGGCTCAGGCTAATGGCATATTTCATCAGAAAAGATAGCAGATCTTAGATCTCTCTAATTTCGATAGCTAAAAGATTAAAAACGTTAACATCTTTTAATGGCAAATACACTGATTTGTAATTTGCATGAGAAAATATGCTTAAATTGTTTATGCTATTGCCTTCCCCTATCTCTTTTACCCTCAATATACCCAGTTTTCCAAGAGTGGACCACTAAAAATCGTAAGCCCATACCAACTGGCCCGCCTAGATCCTTTGCTTTTACCTAACCAGTGCTCGCAGCTTGCTTTGACCAGGAACTTAAGAACTCGATCACGGGTTCAATTTCAAGTACTATGTCAAACTCTTTACCGTAAGGAAAAATTCTCATTTTAAACCCAAACTAAGAATACTTCGGAGCAAGATTAGAAAGGAACATTTATTTTTTGGTTATTGAATTTGTCAAACATTGATGTCTGATACCATTACAGGCCAGACAAACCATCAAGTCACCGCGTTTACCACATCATGATTCCATGGACGGAGCATTCCCTGGCAACGAGGAAGTCTTAATGAAAATGCTAATAAAGAGAACACTTATAATCAGAATCAGAAAGAGTCAGTGAAAGTTCTAGGACACACAGTGAGAAGGGAGGGCTTGGCGAACTTGAAACTCACAGAGCACATCGAGGGCTAGAGAGATAGGAGAAAGCAGCAAGCCACCGATAAGCAAGAAACCGTGACACCAAGCCGTCGGCCCGTGGTCAACTCTCAGTCGCGGCACAAAGCTGTAACGTTTCTCCTACCGGCGATTTGGGGTTGACTCCCTTGTCGCTGCCACCAGCCCGTGTCCCGGTCGATCGGTGGTCGTCGCTACTCGGCGAAATTCCCTGGTCAGGATACCAATATGGGACACTGGCCCGTCCAGGGTCGAATTCTGGTCGTCGATGTAAACGGCTTCACCAGCAGTACCGGTTCAATACCAACTCTATCGTTCCCAGTTCACTTGCAACGTCTTGTTACTGGAGTAACTGCTTCGATCTCAAGTCTAACCTACCCACGTTGTGACTTTGATCTTAGGTAGACGAGATCAATCAGGCGTCGGGCGGTAGTGTAAGTTGAGTCCAGACTGAAGGTGGTATCACACAAGTGCAAAGAAAAATAAATAAATAAAAGAAAAACCCAAGAGGTTCAAGTAATAACAAATTAACTTTATCCTTCTGTTATATACAGGGGTGTGTTTTTCACCCAGCCCGTTTTCTACAAAATGTGACACTTCTATGTTTCAAGCAAGTTGGTATCTCGAGTCAACTAATTTGGTTCTTAGGTGTTGGATTGGCTTCGTTCGTCAGCATAACTTGCTATTGGTAGGATAGGTGAAGTCGGAGATCGTGGAATCTCTCGGTCAGCTTCTGCGAGGCAACACTCTGGTTAAGCTCTGACTCTAACTCCCAAACCAGCCCAACTGTAACTCTAACGGGAACTAACTGAACGACCCATGGACGTT
>OZ038492.1:65901986-65984486 GCA_964036315.1 Acanthosepion esculentum | reverse complement strand
GAACAGGAGTAGAGGGTTTATCCCTTGTTTCCTGCTTCCTGCTTAGGATTGGGTTTCCGGATCCTTCTAAAATCTACTTCAACTTTATACTTCTAACGTCTCCGCTTGAACTCTGAAATTTTATTTGCTATTTATTTATTTTTCCTAAATAAGAGTAGATAGATTATTTACATTATTCGGACTATTGTCCTCATCTTTGTCGCTATATTTATTACAACGTTTCGGCCGTCGTACGCTCCGGCCTTCTTTAGGTAGTTTGAATGTCGAACTGAACCCGTTATTTCGCTCACTGGGGTAGACTGTTCCACTTGCCATGTTTTAATGCATGTCAGTTATCAGTTATCTCCTGTTGATTTCCCTCTGAAAGTTCCTGTTGATTTCCCCTCTGAAAATTCTCTACTGCCTTGGGTAAGGCAGTGGAGATCTTTCAGAGGAAAATCAACAGGAGATAACTGATAACTGACATCCATTATAACATGGCATACGTGGAACTAGAACAGTCGACATTTCAACCACCTGAAGAAGGCCGGAGCGTACAACGGCCGAAACGTTGTAATAAATATGGCGACAAAGATGAGGACAATAGTCCGAATAATGTAAATAATGTACATAATACCTCATCTCAGAAATATAGACAGATACTGAAGAGTAGATAGGTTCGCCCCGCGTCCGGTTCACGTTCTTCCCGGTCTTTTGAACAGGAGTAGAAGTTTATCCCTTGTTTCTTGTTTAGGATTGAGTTTTCGGTTCCTTCTAAAGTCTTCTCCATTTTCTTTCACTCTTAGTAGCCCCTTGCATCTTAGTGGCATTAGTGGGAAATTTGGTGGTCAATAAGATACAGGAATATCTATGTTCCCGAAATAGTTACCATGGAACCTGTTCAGTATGCCAGGGGGACAATGCCTTGTTGAATGATGTCATCGTAGAAGACGATTGCTATGAATTTTGTTTTCAACATATTTTCCACATGAATGGTACGGTTAAGTGTTTCCAGCAAAACGTTTTCCAAGCTATCACACTGACATTAACGGCATGTTTTTCAGTCGAGCGTATCCAGGTACCATCGATTTTTCAGGGTAACAATATTTACGTATTCTGTAATTCACCCTAGGAAAATATGACACCCATCTGACCAGCCGGGGCGCTTAGACACGGGGTAATGGTTTGTAAACTTGTCTCGCTGGATCAATTACGACTGAATAGTGAATTCGATCCTCACTGGGTTTCCTATACATTCGGCCTTGTGCCACATCTAAGCTATGCTTACAAAATCACCATTTGACCAACCGAGCCTCTTCCATTGACACAAATTGAAGTTCTACACTTTGCGGTTAACGTGTACCATCAAATTAGCCTGCTGTTACGCACCCCCATATACAACAAGAATCGATGTACTGATTGTTGTTACTTATTCCTTCCTTCACCGCCATTAAAGCTATCTGAAATTTTAATCACGGTATCGCTTCCATTGACTCCTACTTGGCCTACCTACATTGACACATCGACATGTTTTTGCCATCCAATGCCTTGCTGATAGTTGTTGATTTTGACCTTCGCAGATCACTGTACTCACTTCAACGGGATGTGAACACCCCACTTGCCGTGCCATTACAACAACTTACCCGTTATCATAGTCATTCAAATCTTTTTCTTGCTCATAACTTCGGTATCAGAATGAAGCACACGAAGGGGACTAACTTTTGTCTTTGACCATAAAATGTTAAGTAGTTGTTATGAGACAATAGATGTAATTCTTTCCACATGTCGCTGGTTATAATGCCTTTCGTCTTCAGTGTACGCACGCACGCACGCACGCACGCACGCACGCACGCACACACACATATATAAAGTTTCTGCTTTTTGTCACAGAATTTAAATATCATCATCAGAACTGAAGAGGCAAATGGTTGTAAACAGGAGAATTGTAGATTCAATCAACCCAATCAAGGATACAGAATTTATCTGGCATATGTGCCTCATCAAATCAAATGCTAGTCTCAGGAGTAATGTTAGGGGCCATGGACACCGAAACGAATCGGAATCCATTACAAGTAATGCGAGTAGTGAGTAGCAGCCCTCATCGGAGTAATTTGTGACAATAACTATATATATGTATATATTTTTGAATTGGACAAAGTACGACAACTTATTTAAAGACATTTTATGATATGTTTAACGTTCTTTTTATAGATACAAGTATTTAAGCAAATGTCGGAGAACGAAAAATTTCTCGGACATTCAGGCCGGTAAATGTTATTTAATACTGTTTATTATAAAACAGAGCATTTACTTAAATACTTGTATTTATAAAAAGAACGTTAAACATATCATAAATGTCTTTATATATATATATATATATATATATATATATATATATATATATATATATATATATATATATATATGTGTGTGTGTGTGTGTGTGTGTGTGTGTGTAATTATTTTTAATCCGATTTTTTTATTACATCAAACGTTATTAGAATGGACACTTCGAATTTGAAATAGACGTCCTATTTTGATATAATAAAGATGTATGTATTTACATCTATTGGTCTGTGCATTCCAGAAATACACGTAAGAAGTGCAGGAAAACGCATTTCTTTACCAGGATTTATTGAATGCGCAGGTCGACATACATAATACACAGTGTTTAATAAATAAAAAAATAGGGTGTCTATTTCAAATGCGAAATGTACACTCTAATAACGTTTGAAGTAATATATATATATATATATATATATATATATATATATATATATATATATATATAATGTCGTATATTTAAATTTGAAATTTGACAGGAAGAAAAGCAGAATTAACTCTACAACTTTTCTCCCTACTTCTAGTTTAATGGCACTACTCAGTTTCCAAGAAAATATACTTTCTTCCCTAGAAGTTTCAGATTAAGTAATCGACTTTTGTCCCAGGGTTGGTTTTATTTATTTATTTCTTGTTATATACATCCGTCATCTAATCTCTCCCTCACGATCTGCACAGACCAGCACTGACACAGACAATCCTTAAAAATTCATGTTAATCTAGATTTTATTCAAAATAGTGTCATGGTTATTTTTCTTTACTGCAATTAATTGTAACTTTTTCTCATTTTCTAGATAGATATTACCCAATGTGCAGGTTAATGTTGATTTAAAGTTGTATTAGAAGCATTATCACCAGTGACATTTGTTAATTGTAATTTTTATTTTGATTTATTATTATTATTAATAATTATATTTAACATCATATTTTTTATCTGGATGGCACTCCGATTCGAACTTCCTAATAAATTATTATTTTTATTATTATTGATTGATTGATCGCAGTACACCAGCAAAGCGACTCTGGGGTACAAATAACCCGCATCATGACACCCAGTGTGATAAAGGTACACCAAGCACATGGATCATAGTCAAATATCCATGATGTGTTTACAGGTTTGGATAAAGGCAGCGCATAACTTTGCAAGTGTGGATTCAGTTATTATTATTATTATTATTATTATTATTATTATTATTATTATTATTATTATTATTCATCTGCATGTTTACGTCAACTCTCTAATTGTTGTTGTTGGGGTTTGAACAACAGCAAGTTTCCTCAAACTTCCAGTATCTCCTCAGTATCACGCATGTGGTGATACAGAAATAAATAGATAAAAATAAATAACACGACCAAATTTTCAACTTTTCTAAAAATAGACGGATAATAAAAATCGCCAAGCAAACAAAACCATAGTTCGACCAAAAATTCAGAAAGCCTTCACAACTAGGATTTAAGAAAATAAAGAAACAAATAATAACAAGTAGACAAAAATTTCACCATCTCCAAAAATAGATAGTTCGATCAACCAATCAGATAGATTTAACAACTAGAATATAGCCAATGAGAAGCGAACGGCCTTTTCAAATCGGATATATATATATATATATATATATATTTAAACAAATGGAAAATTAACTGCCATCCAAGGCTATAGAACCGAGTCTGTCTTGCTAATTACTCATAGCTGGGCGGTGAGGAGAAGAAGAGAATTCATACCTCTCCCAGGGGTATTGGCACGTAAGTGAATGTAATGGATTCGACTGGAATTCGAACTTTGGACGTATATATTCCGCTTATTTATTATTTATGAATTTTCATGCATTCTTGGCAATGGCATTGGAGTGGTTTCCTGTTGCCTTTTCCGCGATTTGTTTTTCTAGTCTAGCTGCTACCTAAGGCTATAAGGTCCAGTCTACGATACCATTTAACGGGAGAAAAGATAGACACAGCGCTTTCCCCCGGGAATTTGTGCAAATGTGAACGTAACAGTTCACATGGGAATTGAACTCATTTTGCCCATTCCACTTTCTGATGACTGTTATGTTAGGTACATCCCTCGCATTAATAACAATAAACATCTTTGTTGAGAGGTTAACGTGATCTTAACTCGAGAAACGCAGGACGGCGTTCAAAATCAAATGAGCTTCTCCAGTATCTTTAATAATCTTTACTAAGCTAATCTTATTATTGCATTAGACCAAATGGATGAAAATAATGATACGAATATTACATTTCACCAATCTTGTAAGTACGGCTTCCTCCCACGAACCACTGCTTTGTGGAACCGACTCCCAAGAAGAATGCTTCCACAATCACTACAATCGTAGCCTTTTCAAGTCTAGGGTCAACCATTATCTTCCCTACATAAACTGCGCCTATTAATCTGTAACCCTCTACCTCCAGTGACTCTTGAGCCTTGTACAGAGTGAACATTGTTGTAAAAAAATGAACCTGTCATTGTTGAAAATCAACGTTTTGAAATCTTGTCTTTTACTTGATACAGGCCGCAAAATGTCTGTTTATTCGTGTCATTTTTTTCTTTAATAAGCAACAATAAGTTTGTCACATTGCTTTATTAAAGTATGCCAATAGTGTCACATGAGAATAATTTTAATGTTTTAATAGTAATTTTTTTCTACTTTAAGAAAGACGTGTCACTTTAGTTCAACGTTTTCACACTGCAATGGTTAAAACTTGTCATTGTGAATATTTGCCTTTTCTTTTATAGGATCACATTACAAGCACATTAGGATCAGCATGTAGTGTAATGGTTAGCGACTCTGGACGAACAGTCGGCGAGCTGGGTTTGAGTTCTGGTCGAGTAAGTTACATTTACTTTCATACAAATACGCCTAGGAAAAAATATTTTAAAAAATCCCCCAAGCAAGGCAATAAAGCGACGCATGGGGTTAGTGAGTGTGAAAGAATATAAGTAAAAGATAACATTAAGGAGAAAGAACAATAAAAGAACAGGAATTAAGAAGACAGAATATTAGCGATTGATATTGCATTTAAATTTTCAAAGTTGACTGCAAAGTAAGAAGCTGGAAGAGAGTTCCACAAACGAGAAGTGCGAGAGAAGAAACTGTTAGTATAGAACTCCCGGTTACATCGCAACTATTTCAACAGTAAAATGATGAGAGCTTGTTATAAATCCACTTCTTCTTTCTACCAGCTATGTATGAAAGAGCAGCACACACTGGGGTCTCGAGCTGTGAGTGGCAACTAGTCTAGGAGAATAACAACTCTGAATTCAAAATCAAGCCACCTGAAGTTGTACAAATACGGTTAGAGTGAAACCAAAATACAATAGATTTCAACAACTATGGGTGATCCTGCTACACAGCAAAGTTTATTTGCTTCCTATCGTTGGCCACTGACTTGACCCTTACTTCACCATTCACTGAAAAGCGTTTGGCATTTTCTGCAGAAACTGAATATTTCTGGCTGAAGGAAATAAATTGCTGCGTAATCATCGAATTTTACAACTTTTTCAAAAATTAATACAAGCTTTACTGACATGCAAAATACATATAAATATATGTGTGGCTGTAATGACACCTTTCTTGTACCCAATACCCATTTGTGTCAACAAGATTCTGAATAACTGCTGTGCTATTATGAATAATTTTCCTTCATCTACTCCTTTTTTATTACTTATTAAAGTGCGGCAATTTAGTAAAATGAAGTAGCATCAGACGAAATTCAAACTCGCATCCCATACTTCAAGAGTACGTATTTTATGGACGAAGCTTTAACAATTGTCGCATTAAGTAAACGGCAGATAATGTCAAACAACACCTTCTATTTAACCCTTAATTACGCACTGCCCCCATTCCTATACGTGTTACTTTATGGTGTCTTTCCAAAGGAATGTCAAAACTTACAACCATCAATACTTTATGATGTTGCTCTGCCTCTCTACTGAGCTGGTGTGTATTTCCGCTATACTAGGTCCCTAGATTGAACTCATCATTTAGAGAGAACCAGATGATATTTAACAGCACATTTAGCAATTAAAATATGGAGATCAGGAGGATGAATGTTGCATCCATAATAGTTGACATACGGGGAACTTATTTTTAAAGATTCCGACGCAGAGATTGAAATAATTAAAAAATTGATGAAACTTTAAAACATATAGCTCACGGTAGTGACGGTGTCTGTGAGAATGATTGGATCGATAACAGAGATTTGAAACTTCAACGACAACGATCATTCTCCTTTAATGTGAAACTACAGAAAAAAAATATTCGGCGCATTTTTTCTTCTTGTTTACTCATACCAAATCCCGTTTTCTCACCTGGACTAGGTGTTCTTTTTGAATTTTTATGGGTTTCTTTCTCTAAAACAGAGTATAGTGTGTGCATTTATCATTCATCTGTCTAGTCCAAATGTAATCGCTTGCACAGTTCCTGGTGGATTACTTTTCCAACCCGATCATCTATTCTTGCATTATATGCTTAATTTGCTGATTATATGGTTCATGTCACGAAGGTCAAAGTTTGAAGTACGCTTATGGTGACTCCTATTTAAACATACTTGTTTACCAGAATGGACCCTAGATAATTCTAGAATGGAACATGACTAGCCAATATCAATGGTGAAAGTGGAGGTAACATATTTTCCCTATTACTACAAATAAGGTAGATTTGGGAGTGCAGTTTACCAAATTGTCCACTTAACTGTTAACCCCACGTGTCATGTGAGACTGTCAGAGTTAACTCCTCCTTAATTTCCTAATTGTTCACTAAGGTACGCTCTCCCTACATTATAAATAATGGGCGATTTCTTACATCGTTCTCTTTTTACTTTGCATTTCAGCGAACACATTTAAAAGATGTGTTCTCTCGCAAAGATTTGCGTTTTGTCCACTTGTAGGAAAACACCATCTAACACACACACACACACAATACACGTACGTACGAACATTCATCAAAATACGAACTCTTTACGTTCACACACAAACACAAACATTAATGTCTTTGTCCATTGTAAATCTTGTTGTTTAATACATATACTTGTCATATATATATATATATATATATATATATATATATATATATATATATATATATATCGGTCTTGTTTTTTGTTTTTTTACATATTTTTGGTTGGACTCAACTTGAGCCCGCCATATTCTTGTAGTGGACTTTATAATATGCTATCAGGAGTTACACACGTGTTCCTAATTTAACAACACGGTCCGCTCCAAGACAGAGCCCAGAGATATGGATTATTGTATTTACCAAGAGTATTACTATTAAGAGAACGCAAATAGTTTCAGCCGAAATTCGAACTCGTTTTGCCAGAAAATTCTGTTAATATTCGTTACGATACCTCGCTAAATAAAACACGTCATGCGCAGTAATGACAGAAATTTGGTAAAACTTGTTTCGTGTGCAACAGAGAAGAGAAAGAAAGAGACAGAGATGTAAGAGAGAGTAAAAATAAGAAAGAAATCAGAAACTGTTCCTGGTCCTAAGGTGATTGCTTATTTAAAAAACCTTTACAACAGTACTTTGTGTACAAGTTTATACACAAAACTAATGAGAATAATTAAATCTAAGAAAAATAAATAAACCCAATACTATATAGATAAAATATAAAAAAACACTTTAATTTTACCGTACCTGTAAGTAGGAGAGTTGATGGCGTAAGTGGAAGGTGGTGTGGAAGGGGAAGGAAAGAGATGTTATTGTTTGGAAAAGGAAAGGAAAGACATGATCGTCTCTTTAGTAAGATCGTTGATTTTGCCATACTAAACTGATTAGGAAGTGACAATATCATCAACAGTTGTCTTTCTCTTAACCTTTTTTCCCTTTACCAGTATCACTGCTAGCTTTCTTTGGAGCCATGACTAAGGATTAATAAAGAGAAAAAAAATGAAAAAGAAAAGCACAGCACAACATAGGAATATATACAACATGGCGGCCGACTTAGAAGTGATTCCGTTCGGGTTAACTCGGTTCAGCTCGATTCGGGAATGTTATTCGAGAACCGAAAGTTTGTTCGATAACCGAGTCATTTTCATCTCGAACTTTCTGTTCGAAAACTGATTTGTTCGACATGTAAGACGTTCGAAAACCGAGGTTGCTCTGTGTATTTGGTTTTATCTTCAAACTGAATAATACAATTAAGGGGAAGTAACTCAATAGTATTACTTTAGAGTAATTTCCCTTGTTTGTTTGTTTGTTTGTTTGTTTGTTTGTTTCTTTCTTTCTTTCTTTCTTTCTTTCTTTCTTTCTTTCTTTCTTTGACTGTACATATTTTATTATTTTATTATTATTGTTTATTCTTTGATTGTACATATTAATCGATGAAGTTATTGCTTTCTCTTCCTTACCAAAATACGCATACATAAAATGTCAGTTATCTGTTCAAGGATGATGAGATAATGAACATAAAAACATCACCCCTTAAATTTGGCAACCTAACTGTCCAAACTGCAACCCCCTGATTATTATTACGTGTGAGTCACAGTTGAGCGAAACCCAACAAAACTCCTTGTAACACCAATGATTTGTTATCTCCAGTACAGCATAACTAAAAAAGGCCCCAAACTTAATAAAAAATAAAGTCTTATCGTCAAAATGTTTATTAAGAATAAAGACCAAAGTATTTTTTAATTATTTTATTAAATTTTTCAATTCTTTCGAAATTTTGGTTAAAAATCTTTTTTACGTCAGCGGTCGACGTAATATTTATGATTAATGTTTTCACGCCCTTTTTTCAGATGAAAAAATTGTTTTGGAAATTCTTGCAAAATTCAAATAATTGTCGGATTCCACTGATTCAGAAATGAATTAAATTATTTTTTAATTTTTTTTAGATATGTTATCCCCACATCCCTTACTTAATTTAATGAAATTTCGAGAAATTAATTCATCCTAGAAATTATTTTTATTAGTTAAAAGCAGGACCCCTTCGAGAATTTAAACCATCAGTTTTTTTTTATAAGACAAGGCTGCCAATTACAGAAAATCTGCCCTGAGTTGTAAAATAAAATAAAATAAAAAAAAATGTAATAAAACTACGACATTATTTAATTAGAAAACTTTTATTTATAAGATTTATTATGGACATTATTGTCTTAAGAAAAAAATCGATGAATAATGAATATTTACAAGAATTGTTTTCATATTTAAAAAAAATTAAATATAATAATTTAAATTGTTTAAAATTCTTCATTACTTCAATCCAGTTAGGTGATATTGTCATTAAATGAAAACTACATTTACGAATCAAAAATTGAAAAGCTTAATAAAAGACGTTTATCCCAATATTTTTAAAATAATGAAAAATTTTTTTAGTGCATTCCCATTTTCGTAAGTATGGATGTTCTTCACGTATTTTAAGAGTTGTCCTCCCTGAAAAATCGGGCTGTCTGCAATTCTTTCATTTTCACTTCTGTGTTTCATCGTGTTTACGTCTCAACAGGCTTTGCAAAACATCCCTTCAAAATTTGAAACTTTAAAATTTAAAGTAATTTTTACTGTTTTTAATTCCTATTTCACTAAATATTTTTATTTTACGTATTTATTTTAGTGTGGGTCATACTTCAATTAAGTAATGTTTTTGTTGGTAGTTTTTACTTTTTAGATTTTTAAGTTTATTCTTTTTTGTGAGAGTTATTTTGATAAAAACGTAAGGCTAAAGCTAAATTAACTAAAATTCAATAAAATATTAAATAATTGCTGAAAATATTATTGTTAATTTTTAAAAATTACTAGGTAGTTAAAAGCCAAAACCAAAGTGTTCACTTAGATTTCGTAAATTTATGTCAATTTCTGCTCAACTATGTTTAGCTTAGGTTGCCAATCAGTCGATTAACACTTCAGAAAAACAAAACTGGTTAAGAAATGCTTGTATATTACGTTTTTAATTCTATGCTTTAAGTAAGTAATATTTGTTTCGAATCAGATTAATTTAACTTTAAATTTTCTAATTTTCCTCAGATGTGTCATAAATATATATTTTATTTTTGGAAGAGTTTTAAAACCGAGATTTAACTTTTGTTAAAATGGCTGATATTTATCGATTTTTATCAATTTTCTGAAAGCGACCAAAAAGTTGAGATCCCAATCAATATAATTTCTATTTAAAATACACCAGAGTATTTTGTTTACTAGAAATAGTTAATTTAGCCATCTAGCTTTTAATTAAAGCTAAAAAGAACACTTCAATAATGTTTTTTTCATTTTTAAAAATTCATTTTAAACCTTAGGTATGTAAAATTTAGTAGAGGTACCGATATAACATAAATAATCTATTTATGATAATTCAACAACTGTCCTTAACAGTCCCTAGTTAAAAAGTATGGAATATTTTACAATTCATTCATTCATTATTTATTTGAATGACATCGAGTTTAAATTGGAAACGCAAAAAATATGGTTGCAATTTTTGGTACGTTTTTTAATGCTAATATGTTTTAATTTACAATGTGTTTTCATTTATATAAAGAGTCCAGAAATAACTTATCAAAATCTTCCTTGGAACATGCTGAATCAGAATGTATGTGGTTTTAAGGGTCAAAATATTGTCATTTTGGAGTTTATACTGGACGTTCACAGAAAAAATGCCCTTTATTATATATAGAATAGATATATTTCATGCTGTACATAACTCTCCCCAACTTCCTGTCTTTTACCGCTGCAAGTAATTATTGCCCATTTACCACTCTTTTGTGTATTTGTGACTTGAGATGTAATCCATTTACTCAAACTTGTTAAATAGGTTACTGGCTTTCCCCACTGTTTCTTCTCTCTTCAATCTACCCTGTGAGTGTTAAATTTTCCAAGTCTTCTTTTTCAAACTCTCTATTTTTTTTATTGTTAGCAGCAGTTTATAACATTCTCTGTCCATTGTATTCTCAACATCCGCCGGTAGAACCATATCCCTTTCGCTTCAAGTCTTTTATTTATTTGTGTGGAAATAGCTGCGTATTCACTGCCATGTATGTGACTGGATATTACTTAGCCGTAAAGCATCACTTTTCATTGTTTTTAAGGACATTTTCCTACTGCCCGGTTTCTGAATGACATTTTCACTCTACATTCGTGCCTTCGGATTTGTGTCACACTTTCACTCGTCTGATACTATACTACACAGGTAAATTTCTGCACCTTCCTGGTTTCTGATAAGTAACTCGCGCCTTATATTTCTTCTATTACCATGGTCAAGTCATAGTGCACGTCCAGAGAAGGAGGCCTATCTCAAATCTCATTACGCCAGGAGCGAATATTTTTAGTTTCGGTTTGGATTTGCAGTAGTTCGCTGCTGTAATTGGCTTAAAAAGCAAAGATTAAGAACATACCGTAAAAATGTGTATGCGATGACGTCATGTATAGTGTTACCTCTGAATGTTTTTTTTGCAATTAGCTGTGTATAGAGCAACCAGTCACCGAAAATGCATGATATTAACCTCTTCAAACGAATTACCTGTGTATAATGAGACCCACTATATTTCGAGTAAAAATGATTATAAAATCTCGCACTATACTCGAATAGATCTTCTTCAGTCCTTATGGGATCATTTCGTCAATCTGCAAATCTAGTGAGGAAATACATTCTATTTTTGTGCATTCACTAAACTCGCTCTTTATCCCAGTGGTGTAGCTAGTGTTTTTGCTGCTCGAGGTGGCCCTCAAGTTTGCCGCCCTTCCTCAGAAGGAATACAATATTACAATGCACATAACCCCTTAAAGTAACGACGAAATTATTATTCGTACAGCCATCAACTTTTAATATTCTTATCCACTTCTCAGAATCTAATGCCCGTATGATGATAGATTTTTTTCGTGTTTCTGTTAACATGGTATTAACTTCTCACTGATAAATTATGAAATAAAAGTAGAATTGTGATTATTTTTTTTATAAAATAAAACTGGCTATATGTAAAAAAACGAAGACGTTACTTCTTTTTTTTCTAAACTTTAAAAGCTTTTTACGATATTAAAAGAAATATAAATTGTTTTTGTTTACATATCCTCAGTTTTATTTAAAAAGAAAAACAAAAAAGCACATTGTACTTTTAATTCATAATTTATCAGTTTTAATATTTATTTCAATTCTAACAAGTGAGGAGTCATAAATTAAATGCCACGTTAACAAAAGCACGGTTCGTCTTTCTTTTAACAATGTAAAAAAATGCAATGTCTTTTTAAATTATTTTGTTTTACATAGTTGAAGTTATTATTAGCAAAGTAGTAGACTAAGAATTAAAAGTCCGATAAAATTAATTTCATTTTTAAAAACTGAAATAAATGTTATCATACTTTAAATTCTTAGTCTATTTTGTTTAATAAAACTTCAACTATCTAAACAAAAAACATAAAACATTGCATTGTTTTACTACCGTGGAAACATGTAAATTGGAAAAAATACCCATTTTTGAACTCTAAATAAAGTTTCTGCATTTAAAAAAATATATTAATTTTCAATTTTCTTTTAAATTTCCGTTCGATATTTCCGGAAAAAAAATGGAATATATGTGATATCCTTAAAACATTGGAATTATTTCAATTTATTTGAAAAGTAACAATTTTATATCCGTATTAAAGCTAGACCTATGATAAGATAAAAAAAAAAACATTTGGTTTACTTATTTAATTTTTTCACTAACAGTTCAGACATGAAATAGCAAAATCAAAGAACTGACACCAAAGTCTGGAGATCTCACATAGGTGTGAAAAAACTGTGGATTCACTAAATTCGCTTAATCCAACCCCATATCAAGCCCTTTAAGAATGTTCAAATTTTTTTTCACACCTTTTGCTCACGTCTTGTAAGTGGGGCTTATCCCCACCAGCTGACAGCGTGTTTTGAAGACAATTTTTGTTCATTGCTGGCTGGCTTTGAGCCAGCCATATTAAAGACAAAATGGCTTTATTTGAACCCTATCTTCTCCCTGATCGCTGTTTTTATTTTATTTTATTTTTTTCAAAAATTATTGAAATTATGCTATTGTTTTTTCTTTTCTGAAAACTGACCGCGAACTAAAAGTGCTGCACGGGGCGGACAACCCCCTCACCCCCCTTAGCAACGCCACTGCTTTATCAACATGCAAGCTAACTGTTTCCTGTTACGATTTATTAGAATATATTTTTCATGTAAACTAAATTTTACTAATATTTGATGGGGTTCTACGTGTGGTACTTAATCGAATGCATTTGTTTGTGTAATCTATGAAACATGGTGAGAGATCATCCTTCATTTGTATTGATTACTTCTGATCAAGAAAATAAAATTTCTAGCTCTTGTGCCCTGAACGAAGTCAAACTGTTCTTGCCTTATTTTCTATCTTGTTCTGACACGAATTCTAATAATTAGACTGTCACTCCTTATTCTTTATAATTTGTTTGATTTTTAATGTTTATATCTACATTTTTTTAAAATATCAGAATGAACTGATCGCATCATAAAATAAGAACTTGTATATCGAAATCTACGAATAACATAAATAACAGATTCCCCAGTGATCTATTCCGTTAGTGACATAATTGCTTATTACCCACTAAATAGAAGACGGTGGTCAAGGTTCCATAAAAACCAATAATTTTAATATTGAAGTTTAAGGCTGGAAAGCCCTCTCACTTGAAAAAATATTTTTTATACCGATGGCCAAACTTAAGAGAGCTCACTAAATATTTATTTATCTATATCTTAAACTTGCTAAATAGCTATGCTTGTTTGGTGGTTGAAGTAATTTCGTCTTATCACTCGGCACTAGATAAAGCCCATATGAAAACTAGGATTTCGAATACTGATATTCAAGTCAAAATAGCCGTGTCCTTCCTGGACATTTGATGCAAAAAAATAATTCCTAATTCTCCGATTTAATGTTTACCCAAGACTACCCCACACTTCGTAGTCATCAATAAAAGATAAACCAGCCGATGATCAAAAGCATTATTCTCAAGCACGAAACAGAATTCCATGAATTTGAAAGGAGATTTTGCATTAAGTAACATAAAAAGTTCATTCGGTTTATTAAGCAAAAATGAAATAGTTTTAATTTTTTATGTTAATTTTATATAATAAAAAAAAATAACGTTTTGTTGTAATATCGTCTGCCATCTTTCTGGAAACTTCATAATTACATTCTGCCAGAACATTTTTTCGCAACAAAAAACAGATCCCCCCCCCAAAAAAACAAATAAACAAACAAAAAACGTGACGTGGCTTTTGCGAGCTTATTGGGAATTAGACATTTATTTCCATCAGAAGAATTCTGTCAAGATTGGAATAAATAGAAATCCAAAGAGGGGACATCAGGTGGAAAAGGCGAATGAATGAAAAATTCTAAGTTAAACAGTAACAATTTTACTTGGCCACATTCTTTTGTATAGTCTACGAAACATTTTTTGCTTGATCCTCAAAGAAACATTTTACCTGTTAAAAAAAAAAAGAAAAAGAAAGAAAGAAAGAGAAATGCCTGTTTAAAGAAACGTTTTATTTGTTTGGTCACCAAAGAAATGTGAATGTGTAAATGTGGTGTGGTGTAATGGATTTGCGACTCGGAATAAGAAATCGCAGAGACGTGTTCTAATTCCAGTTGAGTTCGTTACATTCATTTACGCGAATGAGGAAGGTATGTCCAAGGAAAAGGTATGAACTTGTCATCTTTCCCTATCTATGGATTAAAAATCAGGACTTGTATCTGGAAAAAAACTTTGTTATTTAAAAATATATATATATATATATATATATATATATATATATATATATATATATATATACTAATGCAATATTCACGAGCAAACAAAAAAAAAGAATTATTTTTACGCCCTCAATAATATTTCAGCTTTAAATGACCCACAAATGATTGATAAGCAGTAAAAAACCAAATTAATCAGTCACCAAAGGAACTTATTTTTGTTTGGTTACCAAAGAAACAATTTTTAACTGATCACTAAAGTAATAGTTTTTGTCTAGTCACCAAAGAAAATTTTTTTTGATCGCTAAAGAAATATTTTGTCTGAAGACATCAATTTTTTCTGGTTGCAAAAATAAAAAGAATCTCCTGCCCCCCCTCCCAAAAAAACAAATGCTTGTGTACCATAAAACATTTTGGTTACTGAAGCAACATTTTTGACCTGACATAAAGTCATTTCATTCTTGCACACAAAAAAAAAAAACAATTTCTTATTTTATCACCAAAGAAATATTTTTTGGTCACCACAGAAATATTTCTGTCTGATCACCGAAGAAATAATTTGTTTCTGGTAAAAAAAAAAAATTTAAAAAAATGCCTGTTCCAAAAGAAACAATTTTTTTATCTGGTCGTAATAGATAATATAGTTTTTTTCCTGGTCACAAATGGGGAAAAAAATGACCGTTCACCAAAGAAACATTTTTGTCTTATCAGCGAAGAAACAATTTTTGTCGGGTCAAAAGAGAAACATTTTTCGACTGGTGATCAAACAAACATTTCTTTTACCAGGTTAGGCAAAATACATTTTTGTCTGGTCACCAAATAAATACGTTTTTTTTATGGCCATGAAAGAAACATTTTTGTCTAATTCCCAAACAAGCACTTTTTTCCGAGTAAAAAAATTAGCCAAAAAACCATTTTTTCGTCTGGTTACCTAAAATATATTTTTCATTCACCAAAGAAACATTTTTGTCCCTTCATGAAAGAAACATTCTTGTCTGTTCACCAAAGAAACATTTTTCCCTATTCACTAAAGAAACATCTTTTGCCTATTCACTAAAGCGACAGTTTTTTGTCCATTCATCAAAAAACAAAAAAAAAAAAGAAACATTTTTGTCTGTTCATCAAAGTAAAAACAAATTCTTGCTCACAAAAAAGGAAAGAAAAAATTTTTTTTCTAGTAACCAAAGAAACATTTTTTACTTGATCACCAAAGAAACACATTGATGAAATATAGTATTTTGTTTAACGAATTCGGATTTTCACTTTAATTAACATAACAAGCAAATGGTAAAAATGTTATTAATATTCTTGCATATTTAATGTTAGAAACTATAAAAAAAGACGCAAATTTTGACATAATAAAAAAGAAATTTGGGCTGATATGACAGCGGTCACATTGCAATCAAAATCAACCTGTTTGAATGAAGTTAAAACTAAACGCTCCCATTTCTATATGGAACATAAACAGAACGAACTTTTTGGGGTTACCCAATGTATTGATTTCTCTAGGATATTTTTTTCTGGTAGTTAGAGAACTAACAGCAAAAGTTGTAAAATAATTTTATTTTTGAGAACGAAATAAATAAAAATAAAGATAACATAATTTGGATACAGTTATAAATTTCATTGTTGGCTCTGATTTAAAAAAATATCTCCTCTGCAAATTTCATTTAGCAAATTCATTTATATAATAGAGAATTCAATTGTTTTTACCATAATAAAACTGGTAGAATTAAATTAAATTTCTTGTAACAAATTTTGTAATTTTAAGAACCTTTTGAAGTTTAGTTGTAAATGTATAGTGTTACTGTTATTTGAGTCAGTGTCACAAGCCTAGAACCATCCTGAATTAGGAAACTTGGATAAAATCGATTTTTGATTTCCTTGAAAAGAAGACCTGAATATCACATTACTATTTTTAGCACATTCAATTTCCTTTGATAGGAATCTTTAAATTTTCCCCCTAAGAGAACGTTATTTATTTAAAATCATACATATTTTATTGTCACTATTTACAAGCGTGTACTCGTCGAATTTAAACGAGTTCCCGATACATTATCGCCACCTGAAGTGGTTCCGTAACTGATTATACACCCCTTCGCATCATTTTGTTTTATGTTACGGTCATTTGTTGGAACGCTGATCTTGCTGCTCACACTTGATATGTGAACTTTTGATAGTTTCGCAGGTGATTTCGCTTCTGCAAACGTCATTTTGCGTGAAAATATATTTAGTGATTGGCCGCTCTGTTCCAGGCGTTTTTCTTCAATGTATGCGGCCACAAAAGCTCCGATCAGCACCACACCGCTAAGGAAGCGCAAGCTGACAGTCAATACGTGAATTTTAATTCGCATATCTTTGATATCATAGAGAAGACATTCTCCTCTAATACCGCACAACTCTGACCACCAGACACATGTGCTATCAAGGAGGTGACCAAATACGATAGGACCTGGTAGCCAACCTGTAAGAGTAAAAAAAAACAACAACACGTGAATAAGTTAGAATCAAACATCATGACAAACTTGTTTTATGATGTTGTCATATTTGAAAAAGCTTATAAAGGGTGTTCCAATAATTTGAACCGATTTTAAATGTGAATTAAGTTTAAGCCTTTAATATTTTTTCTTTCAGATTTGGCGGACATTTGGGCGATATTGTTCTTCCACAGATTATTGCCATGACTTAAATAACATGATTGTTCACCAATAACACTGATTTATTTACTGCTGACTTTGATCCGTCTTAATGAAACACCCTTAGATATAATCCGTCTTAAGGAAGCACCCTTTATTTTTTAAGACAAGAACTATCTTGCTTCTTTTTACTTATGTGAAAGATGATTTTCAATTCCAATCGGATTCGTTATATTTACTTACTCAAATACCATTAGGCAAGGTAAAAAATCCACCTTTTCTCCCTCATTTATGGGTTAATTAGTAGAACATCTATAAGTAAATCATTATTATCTTTAAAAAATTCTTACATTATTAAAATAATTTCTGGCTTAAATAACCTGCAAATGGTTGGTAGGCCGTAAAAAACAAACCAATTAGTCAATCATTACTGCTAATACATTCAGTATAATGTTACGTTAGACTACTGCACATTGGTGATATGTGTCTGGGACACCGAAGAAAACTGAAAATACAAAAGTATAGTAAGAGCAGTTTTGTTTCGGGTCAGTTCATTTACGTAATATGATTCAAAACTAAAAAGAAAATATTTCTGGGAGATTGTTCAGTAGATTTCCCAAGTGGGAAAGACTTCTTTCCCTGTGTGACCTTAAAATAAGTTTTCTAAATACAAGTTTTTAGTTTGGTTCGAACGTCCTCCATTGGAGCCGAAACATGCCGCTACCACAGGAATCAAGTTCATTAGCATTAATGTAAATATGAATGCAATAAGTGGAGATTTTGTTTTTGAATAAAGGAAACATTTTATGAGTAGGAAAGCATGAAAAATATTAAGCTTTTTTACTTACCGAGGAGAGATGTCAAAAAGGACATCATTCCTATTGCAATTGCCTTGTCTTCTTCAAGTACAGATCTGAGAAAGCAAAATTTTACAACTGGTGAGCGCCTTATATTAATATTTAATGAGTGCTGCTTTTCAATTAAACTTCAATGAGTAAAAAGATTAAAAAAAGGAATGTGTATTTTGAAACTGTCTTTTACAATATTTTTAATTCTTGGCTCTATATAAGAGAGGACGAGTCTCACAGTTGGATATAGATCAGCAATTTCGACATTTCGATTTTGATTTTGACATTTTCGATAATTTTTAATTATCAAGAGTCCAGGTTAATAATAGTTAATAATAATAGACATGTGTGGCTGTGAAAAGTAGCAGAAATTTCAGTGCAATTTTTCTTATCGATTTAGTATATTGTTTGGATAATTTCAAATTTTTTCTACTTTCTTCAAAGTACCCTTCTCAGATATTTCTATCAGTGAATTTGTATGCGAAAACAAAATGGAAAAACAGTCTCCCTCCAAAAAAACAAAAAAAAAAACACCAAAAAACAAAAGAAATATTTACGGTTGAATATCCTACCTCGTTGCTAAGGGCCAGGTTCGGCGGTGTTGACAATAATTTAAATTTTGTTTGTCTTTTTTATGTATCATTCAACCAAAACTCTGGGTTTCGTCCGAGTCACATGGTCTACTAGAGAAAATTGTATAAAGCTTCTGCTTATCTATACGTTGTCAGCTCATTCCCCGTTTCAGGCAATTCAGAAATACATAGAGGAAAAGTAGAGGTATAGGGTTATAATATAAGAAAGAAGTGATGATTACAAATTCTGAAATTGACGAAGAAGAACTTTAGATCTAACAAATAAAGGATTATGATAAACATACCCCAACCCGTGGATAAAATGAACAAAAAGAAAATATCAGATGGTCAATGGATGTGATAAGACATCCGAGGAATGTCAGAAGGTTCAGAATTCGAAAGAAAGTTATAAAGGCAAGAAAGAGGAAGAACAGGAGATCACATCCAGTAGCGTGTAGAAGGGTGGGTGGAAGTGGGTGCGACGACCCCGAGTTTCCATATCGGCGCGGCATCCAATCAAAGAGTGAAATAAAAAATTAGTTTATATTTAATTTGAATAAAGTGGTCATTTAATCTTTTATCTGTTTTACATATTTTAAATGTCTTCTTTTCTCACATTTCTCAGTACTAGGACCCCCTACTTGAGTCTTAGAAACATGTAAACAAGGAGTTTTCCCCGGGCATCCCTAAACATCACCAAACCTCTGCACGTCACAGATCATATCCTGAAATTCAGATAAAAAGATAGATGAAGGACACAGTGATGAAAACCAAAATAAAAGCAGAAAGGAAATGCGAGTGAAAGAATAAATGTATAAAAGTAACAGTATTTCTTTTCAGGAGTTAAGACAGAAATAAAAACCAGACAGGATTGTAATCACAAAAGTACGCAGGTGTAGGCTTTAAGAAAGCATTCTTCAAGTAAGAATACAAGGTTCGCGTATACAGAAATAGCTCTCTCAAAGAGGAGAGTAACAAAACAATGGGAGACCACCCTTGATTATTAATAACAAGGACTGCAGCCAGAATATTGTGATAAAAATAACAACGACAAAGAGACATGTCCGAAAAAAATAATTTTCTGTAGTTGGGATCTCTCATTTTATTCAAGTGTACGTAAGATGGAGAAAGGAAGAGGAGAGAGCTTTTATAACCAAACTGATGCCTGTACATATCGTTTTCTGTAACATACAGCAAACAAAGCACTGGTGAAGATCTGGTCGGTCTAACAATTCAGAAATTGATTAAATATATTTCTTAAGTAACAGTTAAAAAGTAAATCTCTTCACTACAACTCACAATACAAGTAAATAAAAAAGAGTAAAAAGATTATTTCGTTTGAGAGAGTGTTAGAAAGTTAATCTTGCAAATGAGCCAGTCATGTGGTTTTGATCTACATTGAGTACTTTGTATTGTAGACTTATGGTGGGAAAATCTAATCTTAGTAAATATTTATATGGAAATGCCTTCTAAAGAGGGGTATTAAAAAAATTGCTATTGTAGAGAATTCTGCTCAATTGTCATGTTCCAGTGACAAAATAAACACTTTCTGATAATTATATACAAAGAAGTCAATAGATCTGTATCAAATGTTAAACTTTTTGCCAGAGATGCATGCGTGGATAACCCTAACAGCGGCAGTAACCACTTTTCAGCTTTTTGTGCTGCGTAAAAAGAAAAACCTGGGAGCATGCGTGCTGGGAACATGAAAAGGTCAGTTCTCTTTCACTGCTAGCCGACATCGGGATAGAAAAAATAGATCTCCGTGAAATAGACGCATATAGCTTAGACTATACACATCACTAACTCGCTAATTCCCCATCATAGTAAGTTCAACTTTCCTTTATCCAGGGACGTTTAAGAATATTTCTTGAAATTTTCTCTACACGAAAGAAATGTTCCCGATAGAACAATTTATTTATATCTCGTTTTGTTTCACCCTTTTGCTTGTCTATTTTCTCAACCAACTCAACACTTTTAGCTTTGTTCAACACATGAACCCCGGGGCTAGTGACAACAGATCATGTATTTACTTATTATGACTAGCCGATTTTGATTTATCTTAACGGTAAAACTAATTTATATTACTCTTAGATGTTGGAATATAAATTTGCTAAATTTGAAAGGTTGCTTCAGTAATATGTTTTTGCTTTTGTGAAAATTGTCGGTGATTTTTCGTTGACTTCCCAAGGTTAATCATTTAAAGCGCTTAAATTGTCTGCGATTGTATTGCCCACGTTTGTTCAAAACGGTTGATGTTTTTTGATCAAAAATCAAAATTAAAAATTGTTTTTTTTTTTCATTTTACCTGAGGAGAATCACATAACCAGGCACAATGGCAAAAGTGCTGATGAAGGATTTTAGTAAGTTGATGCCAATGAAAGGGTAAAGGTAAGGACAGTCCGTTTCGCACAAACCGGAAATGGCTGTGCTGCCATTTTGGATACAGTAACATGACGCAAATTCTTCAAGCTAAAACGAAAGGATTGAAAAGAAAATTCTACATTTGCAATATTTTTATCCGCATCTTTGTGTGCACATTTTAATATTTCAAAAAATGTATTTCGTTTAAACGCAAAAAGTTATTTTTGGAAAGCAGTAACCTGGACTGATGGTCAGATGGTAATAAGTTCTAGATCTTCGAGCCTTTTTTTTTTTTACTAATGTTAATCTAGCACAAGTCCTAAGAGTCACTCAAGGTAGAGGGTTACTAATGAAGTTGTGGTAAAGGCATACAGGAAGAGATGCATATTACGAGGATAGATAACGGTTGGCTCTAAACTTTAAGAGCTTAAGATTGTAATTACTGGGGGGAGCATCCTCTCGAGAGTACGTTCCACAATGCAACAGTTCAGGAGTAGAATCTGTCTGAGTGGAACTTCCACCTCACCAATGGAATATTGTTATTTTCCAAGCGCAGCTTAAATGTGACACAAGGCCGAAAGTATGAGCCAGCTAGTGAGGATCGAACTCATTGATCAGTTGTAATAGTTCTAGCGAGAGAGGCCTGCTAACCATTACACCACGCCGAGTTAGAATATGAAGGGAATGAGGATGAGTCGACTCGGTAGAACGTAACTTATTGAATCCCTGTCTTCATTTGAGATAAATGTATCAAGCAAAGAGACTGCAGATAAACGACTCCACTGACATGAGTTCTTAGTATAGTTGTGTACATTTAAAATCTGCAAGAACAGAAGCTGTTTAATCTTACTACTACATGTAAACTAGAACTTCCTTTCGTGAATTATAGCTGCAAGGTGTTACAAGTATATGAGGGTCAGCCTTTACTATACCAGTAACGCCTTGCTAATTACTGCTGTTAATCTCTTTTTTAAAATCTCAATACATAGCCACACAGAGATACAGGTAGAAGGCCACCAGAGAATTGTGAGTTTTTGGGAATTATTTAGCGAAGATATATTTCAGTCAGATAGGATGAAACATTTTAATGGCAACGTTGTAAGCAGGTTTTAACAAATCAAGAGTCGTAGGTAATAAACAATTAATCTTTAATTGAGCGCGTGCGCTTTCGGCTATTGGTTTAGCTATTTTCAAAACCCAAGAACTTTCTGCTTGCCATTTACGCTATTCGTTTAGCTATTGTCAAGATCCAAAAATTCCTGGGTGGAAACCATACTCGAGATTATATATATATAAGCTATTTTCCAATTCACGTTATGATAATATCATGCGTGAGGCAACACTCAAGCAAGGTTCTTTCCTGAGTAAAATGCATAAATCAGTGGTTAATTATAATGAAAGAAAAACCTATTACAGAAATACCTTATTAAACTTAGAGTTCTTTATTATGATAATGCCGGTCGTCTTAAATCTGTTCATACACTTCTCCAGTCATTTTATATTTCAGAATGTCTTTGAAATGTTCAATTTAAGGGTCAAACGAATAATGGAAAGCGCAGGACCCAAAACATCAAGACTATTTTTACGGAGCTATGCTCCTAGAGATGTAAAGTCAGCCGTCTTGAAAAGCGAGTGGTGGTATATCCGACATAATTATTTGTGAATTTGTTTTCGTCAAGAACACAGTTACTAATGAGGTATAAGGACCCGTTTAAACCGACATGAAAAATTACAATATACACAACATACTCATTGAAGATACAAATATAAAACCTACATTTAACAGTAATACCATCTTAAATAATAGAAGCTTTCATTATAAAAAAAAAATCATTTAACAACATCAACTACGAACACAACCATAATATACTGGCCGTTTTCGAGAATTAAAAATATGTCTACGTCTTAGATGCCATTTGCAATAGCGCAAACAAAATTATTGAAAATGACTAATAGATTAAATGTTAAATTCAGTGTTGTACTTTTCTTAGGTTGCTTGCCAACCAAGGCTAAAGAGAGAGATTGAATATTTGTGAGAAAGTGAATGCAACGAACACGACCGGAATTGGAACTCAGCTCGCTGACTTCTCGTTCCAAGCTACCAACTATTACATCATATACAGATCTCTACTCTCCCTCTCTCCCACTCTCTCTCCTCTCTCTTTCTCGCCATACGCAAACGTAAGGTTTAAAATAAATTTAAAAAAATGATAAAGCTTACCTGAAGTTTTATGAAAGCTAAATTTACTATATCCGGTAAGCAAAATACTTTGGTGTATTTCAGACAGAAATTATATTGATTGGAGTAGAGTTGCAATTTTTTCTTAATAAAATCGATTACGTCAGCCATTTATTTTTAGACATTTGTAAACAAAACTTAATTTTCCATTTGAAAAATCTTGCAAAAATAAAATATATACTTCTGAAACGTTATTTGAGAAAAATTTGTAAATTTAAACTTAAGTTAATCTGATTTGAAACAAATATTACTTACTTATAGCATAAAATGTTGTATACAATAATTTTCTAACCATTTTTTAACTAATATAGTCACTTCAAATAATCTCGATGAATTTCTGAAGCTTTCATAAAATTAAGTAAGGGGAAGAAAGACATGTAAAAAATAAAATTAACGAAGAATTTATAATAAAAAAAATCTAAAAATAATTTTGTTCATTTGTGAATAAGTTCTGAAAATTTCATTAAATTCCGAGAAGTATTTGATTTTTGCAAGAATTTCCCAATTAATGTGCAAAAAGAGGCGAAAATTTGCTATGCAAAAAGTTAGTATAACTGCCGACGAAAAAAAAAAAAGGTTTTTTAATCAAAATTTTGAATGTTCTAAAAAGGAGTAAAAAATTTAATAAAATAATAAAAAAATACCACCCTCTTAATAATAACAAAGATTTTGTCGATAAAACTATGTTTTCATTACATTTGGAGCATGTTTTCATCACGGTATGCTGATTTTTTAGTGAGCCTGTTAAGTACCCCTCTCTCTCTCTCTCTTCCTATATATATATATATATATATATATATATATATATGCACGACCGCAGATACGTATGTGGAAACATCGATGGGGAAAAATCACACTTGTAAGTCCTTAATTCCACCAATTCTAATCTTCACGACTAAGAGCCGCCATGCCACACACCTTGTAGCAAACCAACTTGATTCCCTTCAGATATAAGTTCCACTTGAGCAGCGGTTCTTCTCACGAACCGCTGCTTTGTGGAGCCAATTCACAAGAGGATGCCTCCTCGATCACTATAATCTTAACCTGTTTAACCGTTATCTTCCCCACATTTCCGCATAAACTGTAACTCTCTAGTCTTCTACCTTGAGTGGTTCTTGGGCCTTGTACAAGGTGAACATCATTGTAAAAAATACTTTTCTCAATGTGACAGCTCAAGAAACATCTGCTAAGCATTATAAACACCGTATTTTTTAAAATTATAGACTTAAATATCATTCCAAATTTCAAATGGTAATAAACTAAGTAAAGACGCAAAATTTTTAATGTATCCTTAATCGAAATTATGAGAATAACGCACATTAAAACAAAATAAAATTAAAAAAAAACCCCAAAAAACCCCATCCGTTTAAAATACATAGGAATTCTCTTCAATGATGTACATAAAATATTTAGCATTCTTACTGTTTGGTTAAAGGTGGTACAGCCAGCGGTACAAGGTGACAAATAATTCACATTATCGGAGCCACATACTGGATAGAATTCATCGGGACAATAGCAGGGCGTCTGGCAGGAATGGTTTACTTCGATACTGGCCTGTCTGCATACGAGGACAAGGAATTAGACAATGTGGCGAAAAGTTTCAGCTTTCGCAAGCAAGCAAATAAAACAATTGTTTGTATTGCAATGTTTATGTAAGAAAATATTGCATCGTGCCTCCTTATTTTAGCTGGGAATTTAAGTTCTCATAATTTCGCCAAATAATACGTTTAATTTTTAACCATTTATTTTACAGAATTTGTCTGCATTGTTAAAAAAATGAAATTGGAAAAAATTGAAATGGAAAAAATATCGAATGAAATATGAGAATAATAATAATAATAATAATAATAATAATAATAATAATCATCATCATCATCATCATCATCTAAAAAATGTGGCACATGGGAACATTAACAATCCCTGTATTACTTGCAGCCCTCGGATTGGTTGGAAAAGATTCCAGTAGACTCATTGAAGGGATTGCTGGAATCCCATGCCTTAAAGAAATACAAAAATTGTTCTCACGAGTACATCCCGCACCTTACGAAGGGCTTTGTCTATGTAAAATATGTGTCTTTTTTTTTTTTAACTGGTCAATGCAAAATGTCATGATGTAGCTGTTACCGTGTCAGCTGACCAACAGGGTGAAAACAAAAGAAAGTGAAAAAAACAAAGACAAACAAACAAATTTTTTTAAAAAATGCAAAGAAAGAAAACGAAAAGCATCTCCTCCACCTTGTCTTAATCGAGTACGCTGATTCCGAATCTATACTCAGATTTGTCTGAGTAGATCAAGTCTTTTAGAAATGTGCACGTTTATGTCCAAATTAAATATATAATTCCTGACGTGGCAGCTCGGCTTCAGTCACTTTCCCACCGCCGTAATTTATCTTCACTGTTCCTTTTCTATAAATATTTTCATGGTAATTGTTCTGGCGAGCTTTCCTATTTAGTACACCGACTTTACGAATTTAAGCACACTACTAGATTGGCGGCTAGGTCTCATCATTTTACAGTTGAAATTGCTAGATGTAACCGTAAGTTTTATGCTAAAAGTTTCTTCTATCGCACTTCTCGCTTTTGGAACTCTCTTTCAACGTCTTGCCTTCCAGTCAAATTTGATCTTCAAAAATTTAAATGCAATGCCAATCATTATCTTTCGTTGTATTAATTCCTATTCATTTATTGTTCTCTTTTTTTCTTTTTCTCATATTCTTTCGCACTTAGTAACCACTTGCGTTTTATGACTTTGTAGCCTTGCTTGCATTAATTGTATGCATATTCTCCTATTAATACTAATTTTCTTTTAAACCGTAATCTATTATCATTTTTAAATACGCGAAAGTAAGATTAGTGTAACTATTATCGACGTGGAAAGTAGAATTGGTGTGCAGAATTCAAATTCTGACCAAATCTGTTTCGTCCACTTCGCATTAATGCTCTTGAAAAAAAAGTATGAATCCATATTCTTCCAGCTATGGATTAAATAACTGAGCAAATAGAGTTCTCTTGTCTTAGGTGGGAGCCAGTTTCGGAGAAGTAAGACTCTGAATCCAATCTCACTTAAATAATTGAGTAGGAAGGGATCTTTAACTTCGGTCGGACAACCATTCTAGATACAGGATAACTCTCAATTCAAAGCCAGCATGAAGAGGAATGGGCTCTGTCATGCCATCTTGCCCAAGACAGATATCTACTGTTGCTTCGGCTAAAGTGCATGTAGTGTCCCAATGATACTGAAATGCTATGTAATATCGGTCTTCCTATATGTCAGCGTATGCCGGATGATCTCATCACAGATGAAGACGTCTCATACCAGATGATATTGAAGCAACGGAAATATTTGAAGATACTGAGAATACCATGAGATCAACATGTGAGCAACGACAACGTTTTAGAGAAAATGGAAACAAAAATAATACTTATATTTAGCATCAGAAAGAGACAGTTAAAATTTCTAGGGTACATAATGATACTGTGAGTATGAAATGTTCTAATTTGATACTCACAAGGCATATTGAAGGCAAGGCGGACAGAGAGAATCAGCGCCATTACTTAACGAGCTTGTGTAAATGGTTGGCAGAACAGAGAATTAATAGCGATTGCAAAAAGACAAACTTTACTTAGAGCTACAAAGGACAGTAAATTATGGGGTGCCATGATCGTTATGTCCTGAAGGGACACGGCACATAAATGAAGAATCGCGATTTAAGGGAGTTGGTGCCATGGGATTCATTTCTATTGTCTGTCCAGGACTTCCTTTATTGGCGCAGATCTCAAATCTATGCTGATATAATAAACGATATTCTAATAGCTTATTAAATGAATGATATACTAGATATTTCTGAAAATACAATTCTTGCATTTTCATCTTGATTGTTTTAACGGATCTGAATACCGTAAGCGAGGAGCCTGATAAGGGGTTCTACTAGGACATATCTGAGATGGAATCGATCTATCAAGGCCGGTTCAACCCAAACATGATGATTGACTACTGTTGATTTCTGGGCGTGATTTATTTTCTTTTATTTAACTTCACATCACCTCATGCTGTGTTATTTAATATCGAATATAAATCCTATAAGACAAAAATCATAAATTAATAGATCGAGAGATAGCGGTTCACTTTATACTTGAGTCAAAATGTAGAGACTCAGAATCTGAAAATATCTACTCGGAAGGCAGGGTAGGGACGAATGCAGTTTGCGTATTGTAAGGCCGCCGTTAGTGCTAGGGTTAGTGTTAGTAGGTTAGTCTAGTTGACCATTACTACCGAGTAGTGAGTTCGATCCTCATTGAGCATTCCTATACTTGCAGTATTGTGTCAAGATTTAGTAAATGATGAAGACATCTGCTGGGTCATACTACGGTCGGGGGGGGGGGGTTCTGTTCAAACATTTCTGAACATATCAGAATTAATGTATTTACTAATTCACTATTAGCACTATTCCACTAAGAGTATACCTAAAACCTCGGATAGTACTGACCACACACACACACAAATATATATATATGATAAAATATAGTTTTAAGGTATGCTATATTTGCCGGTAAAAGTGTTCAATATGAGAGATAGAGCGTACGTAAATATATATATATAATATAAAAGTGGACACGAGCGGCGACAGTCTGTTTTATGCTTGAACACAGTCTTCACGCCTGCGCCGCTTTGTGTCGACCTCAGTGTCCACTTTTATTATTGATACCTTCTGAAGAGTGGACAGTCAGGTCCGCTTACGAAACTCTGGAGTTGGGATGCTGAAGTGACAAACATTTACTCATATTAATTCTCTCCCTCTCTCTCTCAATATATATATATATATATATATATATATATGTATGCGCGTGTGTGTGTGTGTGTGTGTGTGTGTGTGTGTGTGTGTGTGTGTGACTATATATGCTCCCGGAAATCCGGTTGAACTCTCTAGGGAAAAAGGTGGCTTTAAAAAACAGCGGCTCCTACGGCTATTAAGCATTATTCTTCAAGTAAAATTGAATTGAGTTCTATGAGAAAAACGTTAAAATTCCCCTCCTTCCCTGCCGTGCGATGATGTAAGAGATCTGACTGATGAAACAACCGGACACGTCTACCCACACTGAGGAGCTGTGATACAGCGAAACAGAATGTGGATGACTATATATATATATATATATATATATATATATATATATATATATATATATATATATATATATATATATATATAGTTCCCAAAGCACAAGGATTTAGACATGCCAAAATGAAACTATAAATAAACCCTCTTTAAGTGAATAGGTTCACGACTTGGAAAAATAAAGTAACAAAATACAATAATATACTGAGACTGCTAAGATTTTTATCCGTCGTATAATTTTTTTTATTGCAGCATGTTATAACTATTGTATATACTATTATTAATTATTGTTGTTAATCTCTTGTTGTCTAATTTATAAATTAAACGCCATCATAGCTGTGTATAGGAAAAGCATGGTATTTTATATCTTGCGCTTTGGGAACGATACTGAATAAAAAATTATTTCTGGGGTTGACTATTGGTTATTGGTCATGCGGAAAGCAAAATTGTAGGTAAATTGCATTAATTAAATACAGGATTAATAATACAGCATCATTAAATAAATTGTAGCACTGAATAGAATGCGAGGATATTGAAAATATTTGTTATTACCGATCGCCGATGAAAGCCATTGTAAATGAGTATAAATATAGACCTTCACTAAATTTCTTGTTCATTAAAATCTATTCTGATTGATATTTCTCTATATTTATATGGAAAAATTAACAGATCAATGCACTTACTTAAAGTCATACTCATTATTCCAAATGACTCCACTGATGTTTGAGCGAGGACAACCAAACAAAAAGCCGAACACTTCGAGGCAGGCTGACAGGAAAGCAATCAGCAATTTTAACTTCAAGCAACCTAGCCGGGAAAGCTTTAATTTGGATGTAAACACGCCCCCGAGCAACGTTCCTGTTGAAGCTCCAATCACTTTTTCAATCCCTGAAACAAAGGAAAATGTCATATTATCTTTTTACACATATTAGATGAGGTACTGCCAATTATTATTAATTCGCATAGTACCCGTAAAAAATGAATGGGTTATTTACCTACGAATCGGTAATTCTATCTAGTATAAATAAAGTATCTATGCATTATATCTGGTGTGAATGTATTGCTCCCCGAATTCCTGTCTAAGATTATTCCTCACTAACCCGGCACTATGCTTGTGATCAGAGTGTGGTATCTGTTCTTTCTAAACTATGAGAGAAGCCTAATATCAAGGATTCAAACTCTGCGGCAGCACCTTTGTCATTACACTTAACAAGGGAAGTCTTTTGTGGTTACCGACGCCAGCGTGACAGTGGTCTTAAGGACTGGGCATTTTTTGTTCTTAACTTGTAAGTACGACACCCAACATAAAATATATCTTGCGTCACATCCTACCATTGTGGGGAGGTTGGTAAATTTGTCTGTCTAAGATTGGAGCTCACTGACCCAGCCTTCGTGCTGTGATCGGTGAGTTGTATCTATTCCAGTTTATCTTCCGTATCCCCATATTACGGTGTGAGATGCGACGTTGTGCTTCTGTCTTCGGGCAGTTCACGGTGAAGTCGTGAGAAAAAACCTGGTTTCGGAGATTGCAACTTTGAGACAGAACCCAATGTACCAAAATGGGAGAGTCTTCCTATCCAGGTTGAAAATACATGCATTAATCAGCAGCGTCAGTTTAATATTCAAAAATGAAAAAAAAAAAAGTTTTGAAGTGTCACAGTAGTGGACAAATCGAGTTCGACACATGATCGTTCTTCTTCTATGTGCTGCGACCCCTCAGGACATAGGTGATCATAGCTGTCCACAACTTCCTATCCTGTTAGCTCTTATCAGTTTTTCTCCCTTTGCTAAATCTTCTACCCCCAGTTTCACCTTCCATTCACACAAGATCCTCAGGTAAGTGACTAGCTGTCTTCCCCTATCTCATTTACCTTCAATATACATGTGAGTCTTAAACTTTCCGTGCCCTCCTTTCTCATTCTGTTTCCAAGTAATTATTGCTGCCCTTTGCTGATTCTGAGTATAAGTTTTCTTTTGGTTGCCATTTTTCAAGACTTCCTTGTAGCTTACTTGCTCCATCCATGGAATTTTCAGTATCCTTCTCTCGAACCATATTTCTGCTGACTCTGGTTTTCTCTTCATCCGTCTGGAGAGATTGTCTAGAATTCAATACCATGACTGTTAATGTCTCTAATAAATCTCTATTTTTGCTGGGATAAAAGGTTTTGTGGGGGAAGAATTTCATTCGATTGATTAATTGATTTTTTACGGCTTATCAACCTTTTACAGGGTATTTAAAGCCAGAAATTATTTTAGATTATCAGAAATATTTGGAGATAATAATGGTTTGCAAGTTCTGCTAATTAACCCATGAATGGGGGTGAAGAGTCGGATTTGCGCGTAAGTGATTATAACGCACCCGAAACGTTTTTTGAATAATGTCTTGGAAGGCATTTTGTATTTTGTATATATATATATATATTAAAATTTTTCCGTGTTTTACCCAAGCAGGATGAGGTTTCAAACTTCATAGATCCCTTCCTGGATCTGTTCCTGTTCAAAATGCTAAACATGATATCTTCTTTAACAAATAAAAAAAAGACATTTTGAATGCTTACAATTCAATTCTTTTTGCTGTTCAGTTCAAAACGTTTCAATAAAGGAACTACGGCCATTAACCAAGTTTTTCCTTTCACACATGATCAAACATTCTTCATAAAAACATTTTCACCGTTAACAACCTCTCAATGTTCCACAGTTTAGGAAATGGTCGGTTGGAAAAGCGATCGAAATGCTGTGATAAAAACAATATCATATCTTAGAAGTTAAGAGAAAATATAGAAGAATTATATAAATAGAGCAGTTTTTACTATTATGATAAATTGAAGGGATCAAATTGACACTCAAGCGATTTATTACGTGATTTCTAATATAAAATTTAAATACAATGTCCCCTCATAATCAAGGTCATTCCATTTCTTTATTATTTCAGATTCTGCTTCTTCATTATCTTTAAATTGCTATGACCTTTTGAGTGGGTTTTCGTTGCTTTCGCCACGGTTTTGAATTAAGTGTAGTTTTTCTCCTAAACTGGCTACTACCCAAGGCTGAAGACCATACACTGCTATTTAAACTATAGGAGAGGGAATTAAAATTAAATCTTTACAAAATAATATCAATGCAATTTCCCTGCAAAATGTAGACGATTCATTTTCTTTAGTATTTCACAGATTTCATTTATTTACTATTAATAAAATGCAATAGTTTCTTCAATGTTTTCTCGTCGGCTTCTATCCTGTTTTGGATTAAGAGTAGTCTTACTCTTAGACTGACTGCTACTCTGCCAGATAACTGATCGCTGGTTGACTTGCAATATATAAGTAAATAAATGTTTATATTTTATTCAGTGCTAAGAGGGGATACTAAGTAAAGCATTTAAAAAATAAATTTACTCGATATGAGACTTACCTAGTATGATGTTGGTCTTCCAGGTGGGTAATGTGAACTGATGTTCTACATATTTAGGCGTGAAGGTGATGGACCCAGCAATACTGAACAACAATACACAAATTGATAGAAGAGTAAAGTCGTAAACCGGGTTCTTTATAACTCGCCCTAAAGACACTGGCAATTCTGAAATGAAGGTAGCCGAAGAAAATAAATGAAAACAAACATTAACAAAACTGACAACAATAAAAATGTGCCTCGTTTGCTTAGAAAACAAGAACTTTCTAATTCAGAAAAATAATCTCATGACATAGATAGGCATAAATTATGGAGACTGAGATAGATAGATAGATAGATAGATAGATAGATAGATAGATATAAAGGGACTGAGATAGATAGATAGATAGATAGATAGATAGATAGATAGATAGACAAACAGACAGACAGATAATGAAGAAACAATTTCATGACTTATGTTGTATGTACGTTTTCGTATACAGAGAAATACCTATACACAAAAACTATTTTATATATATTAAGCTTATTTATAACAATTGGTTACGCATATATATATATATATATATATATATATATATGGGTAAGCCATAACATATTATTATTTTATATTATATTATATATATATATATATATATATATATATATATATATATATATATATATATATATATATATATATATGAGTGGCTACTCTACATTAGTATGTTTATGTATCTTTCTCTCTGTGAATTGTTAGTTTAAATTATTATACGTTTATGATCGGTACTGCTAAATTTAATTTACCCCTTTCCAATTGATATATTCCGCAAGAAAATTATACTGTACGGAATAAATTATTTAAAATGGACATTTGAAACAATAATTTAAAATAAAAATGTTTTCTTTGAAAAACAAGGTATACAAGTCATAAGAGTTTTTAAAGATAATTTATAAAATTAAAGCAAGAAATACATTGCCTATAAAGTATATTTCCAACTTGAAAGTGCTCAGATCTACGCACCCCGACTCGCCACGTTAATTTTATTTAATTCTTTTTTTTACTTACTTTCTTTTCTTTGTATTTTTTTCTTTCTTTTTTTCTGTTATAGATATACTTGAATGTTGACTCGCTCGGAGTCGCCATATATATATATATATATATATATATATATATATATATATATATAATGGACTCTACCCTCGATTTCGACGTAGGAGGATCTGACAATCTCATTCAGTTTTTATGTTTGTGTCGTATGTGACACTTCAGTCCGACTAGTGACCACCATACAAGTCTACATATTGTGCAACAGCGAGGATTTCGGGGCATAGCAACAGGAATATTTGCTGACGCTTTTCGCCTTTGTCTTTCGTCTCTAAGCCGGTCAATACAATGGATTTCGAAATTTCTGATACCACTATGGTACAAATATCTCTCAGTTGTTTCTCACCATATCAACTCATTCGAAGTTAGCATGAGGAACTTAGGTCATCCTTGTAACATGACAATCCTAGCGGAAGTCTCAATTCCACCAATGTCACATTTTACGAGAAGATCAGCACTGGACATCCTATCCTCAAAAGTATAACTACAGGTCGCTCGGAGACAACTTTTGTGGAAGACATCTAGCTGTTTGATATGGGACCTATACAAAGTCCATGATTTTGAGCCGTACAACAATGTGGTCAAATCAGCTGCTCTATAAACCCGTATTTTTGTGTCTAATTTGATACCACTCTCATTCCATAGGCGGTGGCGAAGCTTCCCAAATGCACTATATATATATATATATATATATATATATATATATATATATATATATATATATATATATATCTTTTTTATATTGGAAAGCAGTTCCATTCAAATGCACTATTCATATGCATTAAAATCCTTTTTCCTCGTTATTTTTTATTAAAGAACCAACCGCATTTTTTCACTTCAAATATTTTGAATATAGTAAAAAAAAAAACATATTCACATTTTGCAAGCAGGTGACTCGAACGTGTACCAACCTTTGATTCGATTGAAGATGCTAGGATTCTTGCCGAGTCGTTTTTCTTCGTCGTTGTGCAAAGAATTAGCCTTTAGTGTTTTCGGAAAGAAGAACAGTGGTATACTGATCACGACAGACAACAGCCCAAAGAGTAAGAACCCCATCCACCATGCACCGATCCAGCGAGGGTCTTTTGGCCTCAAACCACGATCTGTGAGATGAAAGACAAGCAAACAAAATGAATAAATTTCGCTCAGTAACTTTTAAGTAGAAGTACATCTGTAGTAATTGTCTTCGCTCTTCCAGGAGCGGAAATTAAACGATAAAATTAATTTTTACAAGAATCTTGACTGAAACAAAAGTTTCAGTCGCTAATATAAATTTATATTTATATAATAAGCATTTTCTATCCAATCAAAAGTGTAGTTGTGGAAAGACTCTATTCAATCCATTGCTAGGGCAGCTGCTAAGAAAGTTGGTTTGCTGTGTCATGCTAGACAATTTTTCTCTCCTTAATCTATCTTACAAGTCTACAATTTGTCCCTGCTTAGAATATTGATGGTCAGGTGTAACTGCTATATATCTAGAGATCCTTGAGATTAACAATATTATCGGTCCTGAGCTGGCGTCTTGAAGTTGCCTCTCTCTGCCTTTTCTATAAATATATTCAAGGCGAATGTTCGGACAAAAACCTTGCCATGGTACAGAGACTTTTTATTTTAAGTGTAGTACTAGACTAGTGAGGTTGAGTTGGCTAGCTGTAACCGTATGTTCTACGCCAACAGTTTCTTTTCTCGCACTTTTTGCTTGTGGAACTATCTTCTGGCGCCATGCTTTCCAGCCAACTTTAATCTTCAAAAATTTAAAAGCTATGTCAATCACTTTCTACTGTTCTCCTAATTATTCTTCTTTCGTTCTTGCTCCTTAATAAATATTCTGTTTTTTAATTCTTCCACATTCAGTAACCCTTTGTGTCTTAGTGGTTGTACTGCCTGGCTTGGAGGGATATCGATTAAAAAAAAGAGATGTGGACTATATTATGGCACCATTTGTTTTGTTTATCTAAACTTCCCTTGAACCTGGATATAGATTAAAAAATATAAATTCGGAGGTTGATTTTCAAGACAAGTAGGCCATGCTCAAAAACCTTTTTCACTTTCATTCTCACGATATAGCCTTGTGTCAGACTATACTTAGCTTAAAACTTAAAAAAATTTCGCGATAATTAGTATATTCTCATAAACAAACAATACGTATTTTTGTACATGCTGCCGAGAAAATTATTAAACTGTGTAAGTAAAGCACATCTTCTTCACCTTCTAGGTGACAAACAAACCAGTCTGATGAAGTCATATCGGATAAAACGAGTCCCAGAAACTTTTTCCATCTTTTCTTTCAAAACTGTTCTTGATATCTGTCTATATTGCTGAGATGAGGTATTATGTACACTATTTACATTATTCGGACTATTATCCTCATCTTTGTGGGCATATTTATCACAATGTTTCGGCCGTGGTATGCACCGGCCTTCTTCAGGTGGTTGGAATGTCGAAATAAAGGGTTCAGTCCGAATAATGTAAATAGTGTTCTTGATATATAAAAAAATGTATATATCATTATCCCATATATATATATATATATATATATATATATATATATATATATATATATATATATATAATCCACAGACAGACTGTTTCGCAGCTCATCAGTGTGGCTAGACGTCCGGTTGCCTCTAGCCAGGATCGAAACCCGACTGAATTTGCGTCAGTCGGAACTTCTCCCACTAGGCCGTCGGCGCACGACAGCAATGAATGTGAATTTTAGCGTGTTTATTTTTAGATTTAGATAAACACACAGTGACTGACTGTGACTCAATTCTGCCGAAGAGTCGTGCAATATTAGCTTAAATAGTCACTGTTTACAAATTCACACCTCAAACCAGAGAGCTCAACCGAAATTAATTTTTCAGGAGCCAATATATATATGAATTGATAGTGACATGGTCTCCGCTTTACTTATTTCCTAAAATTTAGTTTTGAATCCCTTTCTGGTCGGACCAAGACATTTTCAACACCCCCAATTAGGTATAAAGTTATTATAATGGTTTTCTGTCGTTTCGATGTTCATAAATACATTTCTATACTTGTTAAAATCTATCTGTAAAGAGCAGTGAGACGCGCAACTATTTTTGGGCCGCTAATGTATGCCAAAAATGGAACAATAGCGATTCCTTCGAGAATAAACAGCAACGCAAGTGTTAGCAGGGATTAATAATAGCTATGTAGGGAAGACAATGTGCAAATCTCCTAATGGGTGATGTTAATTAACGTCTTCTGGTGCTGAACGTATTATGAAATACAATGTTTCAGCCAGATGATATAGCTTGTCACTTTGTTCTAAGATTTAATTTCTAAAAGATGGATTGGAAAATAGATAGCCAATTTTTTATGTGAAAATGTAAAAACTGCTCTTCATTCTCTAAAATCTCACTCTTGAGATAAACTGTGGATCAATATAACTCATGTGATTCAGCATATTACTGAAAATAAACTGTAAAATGCATTTGTTGAACTTCAGAATCACATCAATTTGTATTCGTCATGATGATGGACATGTTTAAGATTAACAAATCTGAAAAATAAATCTTGTCTAAAAATGTAATATATTCTTTCAGTTTTTATAGATTTTTTATTATGTATAAAATGTACACGAGGCAACTCCTGAAAGAAAGCGTGAACCCTAGCGCTCGGGTCTACAGATCATCTGAACAGGTTTTTACACACTATATATCCAGAAAAGAAAATACTTGAACGAATGCAAGAAAAAAGTTAATAAAAAACTTAATGGCAGTGTCTTGTCAGTCATCTTCAAAGAAACCTGTATATCTATATATATATATATATATATATATATATATATATATATATATATATATATATATATATATATTTTTTTTTTTTTTTTAAGCGTATCACCTCAAGCAAGGCTGGAGGCCACTATCACGCATGGGGTTACAGAAGGGATGGAGGAAGACCAGATAGGAGTGGTAAAGGAAAGGATGTGGAGAAAGAGAAAGACGGAGGGTCGATCAAGGCAAGGGGGTTACAGAAGATCTGGAGCGTGAGCAGATAGGAATGAAAGATGAAAGGATGTGGAGAAGGGAAGTGGATAGATCAAGGCAACTGGAGATGACGATTGACGCTACACTTAAACCGTGGGAGATTGTATTTGTCAGGGAAACAGTAATAGGGAAGGGAGTTCCATAGGCGAGATGTGCGAGACATGAAGCTATTGGAGTAGAAGAGACGTCTACATCTAACAATTTCAACGGTGAAGGGGTGGGAACGGGATGCCAGCCTCGTAGGACGTTTAAATTCATGAGGCCTAGGGACAAGCGAAAGCAACTCCTCGGAGCAATTACCGTGAAAGTACTTGTAGAAAAGGCAGAGCGATGCAACATCGCGTCTGTGAGAGAGCGACTGCAAACGAGATGACAGATCAGGGCCAATCACATTGCATATCCGTCTCTGGATCTTATCAAGAACCCTGAGGCAACCAGCAGGGGCCCCAGACCATATATGGCAGCAATACTCCATGCAAGGGCGAATGGTCGATTTATAGACTTGGAGGATCGATTCCGGGGAGAAAAATTTCCTGGCTCGGCACAGAGAACCAACTTTTCTTGCGGTGGATGATGCAACTGACTCGATGTATTTGTTCCATCTCAGATCAGCGGACAGCGTGAGACCGAGCAGCCGCAGAGAGGAGCTCTCGAGAAGTTGGTCCTCAGACATTCTAATGGGATATATATATATATATATATATATATATATATATATATATATATGTATAATTTTTATTATAAAAAATTATAATAAAACATACTGAAATCGCTACACAAAAGCTTTCATGTTTCAATACTTTGATTGTACTTATTCGGGCGATGGTAAGTAACTGGTGATTAAATGACTTAAGGAAATTTAAAAACAAATTGTTACCTCTTTTCCGAAAGTTAAGGGGAACATAAGGTCAGAATTATATATATATATATATATATATATATATATATATATATATATATATATATATATATGCGTGTGTGTGTGTATTTGCTTAACAGTCTCTCAGTATATACGACATTCCTCCCCTTATATAACTATACAATATATAACTGTTATTTGAAAATGACCTAACCTAATGTTATGCAGCAGGCGCCAAATTTTAACATTCCCATTCCTCTTTCAGACTATCAATACTCTTAATTAACATGGCTGCTTCCATTCTGACACAGGAAATGAAAAGCGCGCTACTGGCACAGGCCGTCAACAACTGCGAATTGAAAGTGACCAGCAGGACAGGAAGACCTACAGATGGCTTTGCACGGTAAAGATAAATGACTTTTAGTCTCACCTTTTAAATCCACAGGTATTTTGCTGAAGATTCCACCTACAAGAAATGCAATGGAAGGACCAAAAATTCCCATCGATGTGATTATACCTGAAAAGAAAAGAGGAAATTTTAGATTTATTTCATTTTATACCTCTCTCGAAATTCACGGATTCAACCCTGTTTTTAAAAACATTTGCGAAATTCAATCTGACACATGATTTGAAAAACGAATAAAAAGAAGTGATGAATTATTAAACAATACCTCAGCTGAGATAAATCCTCTATACACAGCAATGTGAGGTTTATATTAGATGTGAAGCATTATTAAAAAAAGACCCTGAATACACAGTAAGAAAAATAGTAGCTACAACTTCTGGATAATGATGATCTCTATCGAAGACGCAAATAATTTGCAGTCTATTGATCTTAATCTGAAGTGGTGACGTTATGTCCCTATACTCAGTTAGGAGTCTGCACGGTTAACACATATTGATCTTAATCTCATGTGGTGATGTTATGGCAATATACTCCATTGGCAGTCCTCAGGGTTAACCCTTATTGATCTTAATTTAGCGTAGTGACGTTATGACCATATACTCCAGTGGGTGCATTCGGTGTTAACACATATTGATCTTAATCTACATGGTGACTTATGACCTTATATTCCATTGGGATTTAGGAGGTTAACACATATTAATCATAATTTAACGTAGTGACGTTATGTTCCTATACTCCATTAGGGATTTGCAGGCATAACATATAGTGATCTTAAGCTATACTCCATTGTGAATTTGCAGGGTTAACACATATTAGTCTTAATCTAACGTAGTTACGTTAAGTTCCTATAATCCATTTAAAATCTGGAGGATTAACACATATTGATCTTATTCTATCGTGGTGACGTCATCGCCTTATGATCCATTGGAAATTGGCACAATTAACACATATTGATGTTAATCTAGCGTGGTGACTTTATGAATATGTATTCCATTGGGAATTAGGAAGGTTAACACATAATAACCATAATCTAACGTTGAGACGTCATGGCAATATGCTCCATTGGCATTATGGCTTCATCATTGGATATTTGCAAGGTCAACACTTTTTGATTTTGATCTAGTGTGGTGACGTCATGGCAATATACTCCATCGGGACATTTCAAGGTTAAGACATATTGATCTTAATCTAGCGTGGCGACGTTCTAATATACTAACTTTGTAACAGACTATATGTATATATAATGTTCATTTAGGCAAGTAGTATTTCATATTTCATAAAACCACAATTTTCTTTTACTTTTAATTTTCTTCTCATGGTTTCATGTACAAGAAAGATATTTGAATCCAGTGGACATGGATATAGTGTGTGTGTTTGTGATCGATAGCTTTCGACAACACTCCTGATAATTTGTAATATCCAGAGTTATCTAAATGCGTCGTTTTTGTCCATATTCAAATACCTTTAAAATCAGTGTTATACTTTGAGATCACAGACAGGTGATGATAAATTATACTGTTTATTTGGGAGCTGCATTTCCTGTGAAGAACAAACATCAAATTCATACGTCGTATATAAAGCCACTACTCTATCTCGCCGGATAGCAGTGCAATCCGTGTCTACATTAATAAACACCTGTTGCTTGGCAACAAGAACTTCAGCAGCATAAGACAAATAATCGAAAAACTCATGTAGAATATATCACATTAAATGTAAAAGTACTTTAAATATTAAAAGCCAAAAACTAAACTTTTAGCTGATTAAGAATTTTGTTGCCAGTTACATGCCTATGAAGTTACCATGACATATATTGGCCTACAATGTGTATTTAAATACGGAAAAGACATGTTTATATGAATCTGACCTGGCATCGCGACTTCAGTCATTTTCCCACTACTGTGATGTGGCTTCCTTCTGTCTTTTTTATAAATATTCTTATAACAATTGTTCTGATGAGCTTTACCCCTTGGTACATCGACCGCATGAATTTAAGCGTTCTACTAAATTGGCAATTAGGTCTCATCCTTTTACTGTTAAAATAGCTAGATGTAATCGTAAGTTCTATTCTAATAGTTTATTTTCTCACACTTCTCGACTATGGAACTCGCTTCCGGTTTCTTGTTTCCCTGTTCAAAAATTTAAATGCAACATCAATTGCCATCTTCAGTTTTCTTGAAACCTAGTCTTTTATTATCCTTTCTCGTCACTAACGATTTCTCATTTTTATTTCACTCTCAGTAACCTCTTGCATCGCAGGGGCGTTATCGCCTTTCTTGGAGTGAAAGGATTAAAAAAATTAAATATTTATTCAGTTTAAGTTAGTCTTACACAAGAATATAATAATAGGAAAATCTGTGAGGATCGAATTCAGTACACTAGCAGTGTATAGTCTGTGATACTAACTTACCATCGCTTTATGGTCGATGTTAAGTTTTTATATACGTGTGAATAAACGCAAACAGATGCATATGTGTGTTTGCGCACGTGACTATGAATTATCTTTTTATGACACATCTTATATGATTTCTCATACTGATATTATTTTGTCCGAGATCAAAGATTGGGATTGCCTGATTGAATTTCGCTACTTGTGAATTTGGGACCTACTTTAAAATTAAGCTGGGCTAACGTATGCTTCTTAATGCGAAGAAAGTTCTTTTGCCACTTAGGAGAGCCTGGCTTTCAAATGCACCTCCGTTCACTATTTGTAGCCAAATTTAGTAGCTCTGTTAAAAAAATTGATATTTTTAAAAATCTACCTTTGTGATTTGGCTGTAGCTACTTACCCATGTAGATTCCTGTTTTTGTTTTTTCCGCTACGTTATTGTCAACATAAGCAGTTAACAAAGAGGTGCGTGGTGATTTTGCAACACCTTGTACCAACATACCAATCATGAACATGACAAAAGCGATCTTTGTCTGATCAGCCTGAATTTGCACAAACTTCTCTGTGCATTCCGACTCTTTTCTGATTTGATCAAGGTCGGCTGTTGTATTGCACAGTAGGGTCTCCATGTCATGTTTCTGAAGAATGGCTGGGGTGTCATTGGCCGACATCTCTAAGCTTTCCTTCTGCAAGTATTTCGGTGTGTGGTCGACAAAGTAGGCTAAGCAACAGATGAGTCCTGATATACCGAAGAGAAACGTCGAACCTCCTAGGCAACGCGGAATGTGTGCTTTCTTTGCGAAGTGGCTTATCAATAGAACAGTGACAAGGAACCCGATATCGTTACCACTCATGATAACTCCAACTTGAGAACTGCTGAAGCCGAACTGCTTTTCAACAGATGTGATCTGAGAGGTTAGATACACAGTTAAGGTCTGAGTGAGTAAAGCTGCCATACTGTAGCAAGCGGTAAAGCAGACAAGATTCGCACAGCCCTGCATTGAGTCTGGTTTGCACTTATGAATACCACATTCGGGTTGTACCTGGTCCTTTTCCTTTGAATTGGCAAGCGACGATGATTGTTTTCTGGGTGTAGTGCTGAGCTGAGTATGTTCTGATTGCCCCGGATCCTCGACATATCCCATGTTTACGTAATCTTTTACAGGTCCAGTTGGACAGATGGTTTGTGATGAATCGTGTAGATGTGTCTTGCTGTCAGACAATGACGTAAAAACCTCTGTTGAGTTTTTATTCATCTGAAAAATTAAAACATTGAAATGATTACAATCGTAAAATTAATCGTAGAATCATTGTCTCTGTGGGATTAAATAACATAGCTAATTTAATTAAATTCGGCTAAGAAAAAGAATCAGTATTAATGATAATAATGTAAACTTCAGCATTATTAACAACAATAACAAACACGAAGTCAATAATATTTATTGAAATAGAAAACTGTTAGTTAATGCAATAAATGCTACTTATTCAATTAATTACAAGAAGCAAAGACAAAACAAAAATATAAATTAATAAACTCAGAATTGAAACGTGATCCTACGAATGGATGAAAATGACTCTAATATACTAATACATATCAAATTACGATATATACAATTAGGACCTGACATATACATAGCCTGATCACAAGCTATCGAGATTGTTGTGATAACGAAGCTAATGTATACAGAGTTAAACCGCTTGGCATAGATTGATCCTGAACTCACGCATGCACACTAGGCTATAACATTATTACTCACTTCCGTTGTTTAAAGCAGTACTTGGAAGGAAAGTGTGTAGAGTGTGGCCGTCTGACTCACCACCCCTCCTGGGTATGACGATAAACTACATCCGCGTCCTGGGTAAGACAATAAACTACGTCCAACAGCAAGGCCTCTGTTCAGCAGGTTTTGATGAGCGTGGAACCACTTCTTAATTGCTCGTGTTCCCAGGTCCAACCTAACCCAGGGTGGTAGCACCTGTTAGGGTACCAACTATGGGCAAATAGTTAACACCTAAACTTGGGTCAAAATACTATGAAAGTGTAAAAATAGGTTTTAATACCAGAAATACTTAGTAAAAAATTATTATGAACAATACATTTTTGAAAAAAGAGATTACCGGCAATACATTTTTGAAAAAAAATTACCAGCAATAAAAATTTTGTCGGCATTAAATAATCCATTGAGGTTGATATGCCGTAAAACACACCAAACCAAACCAAACCAAACTAAACCAAATCCATCAGTGACCATGAGTTGCACAGCTTTCCCTATGTCAGAGAACTGCTATATTCCTCAGATCTCAACCATTTTGACTTTTTCTCTTTCCAAAAATCAAATCCCACTTGAAAGGAGCAAGGTCTCAAAACATCGCGGAAATCCAAGAGAATGCAACTTGGCAGCTGTTCGCTAACCCCCAAAAGGTGTTCCAGGAATGCTTCCATCAAGGGAAACGATGCTGGATAAAATGTATGGTTTCAGAAGGAGACTACTTCGAAAGAGATTACATGCCGAAATGATATGTACACTTCGACTGGTACGAACAAAAAAAAAAGAAAAAAGAAAAACACACATATATATTCGACGACCTTTCTCGATAATTAATTTCTCCTCCGAAATATAACAAATGACAACATATTATATGTAATATATTTTCCGTTTATACGTTATTTTTATGGATACAATTTATATACCCTATAGTTGTATATATATATATGTGTGTGTTTAGAAAACCCCGGAGGTCAAAATGGTTACAAAACAGAGAAAAGAGAAAATAACCACGACATTCTATACGCACGCACACATACACGACGGAAAAACTTGCACCAATGAAAAGTGCATATAAAAATGAAAAATCGAGGCGCATAAGCAGTCAATTGCTGATACCCCCTGACTAGTGAAAGGATTGATTCCTGGAGGATCTGCCTACGAAACTCTGGAGTTCGGATGATGTAGGTAACATCATTCCGCAAAGTGACAAGCCATTTATTTGTATTATATATATATATATATATATATATATATATATATATATATATATATATATATATATATGTATATATGTGTATATATATATGTATATATATATATATATATATATATATATATATATGTATATATATATATATATATATATGTATATATATGTGTGTGTGTGTGTGTGTGTGTGTGTGTGTGTGTGTGTGTGCCGTTTGCACATCCAACATTATACAAGCACACTAATAGATTATGAGAGAAGACAGCTGGAAAGGAAACACTATGCCTAGAAAAAGAAAATCACTAGCGTTACAGAAATATTAATATATTTTTACCGGGTTTGATAACTAATTGTTCGCAGCGAAATGTTGTAGTTGCTTCAATCAAAGTGGACAGAGAAATGAAAACATGCACTCACACGCACTCGCAAAAAATAGGGGAGGTAATTTGACAGTGAGATAGAGAAGACAGAAAGAGAAGACAGATATAGCCATTTGTGAGTAATTAGGTGAGATCAATCAAAGACAAAGACCCTTGAAGTTATTTTTAATGAAACTAATTTATTCCAGCGAGCAGTCTTTTTCGGGGAAATCGAATGATTAATAAAAGTTCAAAGACACTCGATAGGCATTTATACATTAGGCCAAAATAATCATAATTACACCCACTATCAGTCGTCATGTTTAATATGCAGTAACATAATAGAGTGGATGGAATATTTAATCCCTATCATTAACCATTTCCAGACGGACAGGACAGGTCTGGCCGCGAAAACACGTATCTTTGTTCATAATATAATAGAATATAATAATACCACCGTAGAGGAGCATACACTATTACATTAGTCTGAGCAACATGACGGTTTTCATATTTCGAAATGAGTTTTTTAAAATTTTTCTCGATTGGTGATCTAATTTCGATACTACAACAACTCATGAACGTGGTTTTGCAGGCCATTTTGATGACAAGTTTGAAGAGAAAGGAATAAATGACTTTAGTTTGGTGATGACTCGGATCTTGATATCAGTGGCAGCAGGTCAAGTGCATGTATTTACCTTATATTCAGCATTTTTCAGCTATTGTATTGCATTGTGTGAAACGAACTAAGTCAGAAATACACGAGTAGAAATTGTTCGACGATATAGCTTAGTCCTAACCAAACTAGAGTACACACACACACACACACACACACACACACACACACACACACACACATATATATATTATCAGTGCTCTAGTTTTAATATTAGTAATATTTTAATATTTTTATTGACCACTAATATCTGCTTTACTTTTGAACTTTTATATTCTTAAATCTTTTTTCTCTCTCTCTTTCTCTCTCTCTCTATATATATATGCAATATATATATACGTAATATATATATATATATATATATATATATATATATATATATATATATATATATATATATATATATATAAAAATAAACTAACAACCGATTACGATAAACTAGCCTATTTATTCGAACCTGTATCTTTTGAGCAGATATGAATGTACGTGAGAGATTCAGGGAAGATTGAAGTTTAAAGACAGTAAATTCGACTTTACTAACCGAACGCTCCTCTATAGCCAAATCGGTTAAGGCACGTCAAACTAAGTGACGGTTCCGTATAGAATACAGGTTCGAATCCTGTCGGAAGACGAATGTTTTCTGTAAAACATTCTCGGACATTCAGGCCGGTAAATGTTGTTTAATACCGTTTATTATAAACAGAGCATTTACTTAAATATTTGTATCTATAAAAAGAATGTATAAACATAAAAATGTCTTAAAATAATTGTCGGACTTTGTCCATTTCGTAATATATATATATATATATATATATATATATATATATATATATATATGCAAAATTATAGTTTTAAGGTGTGCTATATTTATGGGATAAACTGCTCAATTATCAGAGATAGTGCGTATGTAAATATAAAAGTGAACATTGAAGTCAACACGCAGAGGTGACAGGCTGTTTCATGCTAGATGCAATCGTCAGGCCGTATATATATATATATATATATATATATATATATATATATATATAATATTATCAATGCTCTATTTTTAATATTAATATTATTTTATGTGTCTGATTGAATAAATTACTAACATTGCCCCTGCTTAATTTTATTATAATCCTTACATATTCACGAATAATTTTTCGTATATTACAATTAGATAAGGCAAGAAATGCACTGTAATAGTGAGAATAACTTTTATTTCCCTAGTGCTTTCCATTTTCAGGGATGTAACTGGTAAGGCAAAAACTATGTATAACTATCCATTACTGAATTTTTCTTTTGTGTTTAAATGCTAAGGCTGACAGTTATGCTTTAGCGTTCACTAGGACGTGAAAAGTTAACCGTTACTCAATCAGACATGCCTAAAAGAAAATTTTCTACCTAAATGCACACGCACACACACACACACACACACACACACACACACACACACACACACACACATATATATATATATATATATATATATATATATATATATATATATATATATATCTTCTACAGAAGGATGCTGAGGATACCATGGACCGATTATAAGAGAAACGACGAGGTTTTAGAGGAATTGAAAGCAAAAAGGAAATTCATGCTTAACAACAAAGAAACATACTTTCTAGGTCACATAATGAGGAAAGTGGGATTGGAAAATATGATACTCACAGGACAGATTGGAGGCAAGGGTGACTTGGCTTCCAAATTTCTTTAGACATATATGATGAAATCTTGCTTAAATTTATGAGCATGGGTGACTAGAAATATGGATGTCCCGCAATGACAAAATCTGAGAGTACCGCAATGGCATCTGTATCTTCCCAAATTGAAAACACTGATATATGGTGGTCAACAGTCGAGTAATAACAATTCAAACGGACCACTCTATCCAAGGAAATCGGATCTAATTTTATTGTATAAACATCAGATTCTGTTAAATCATGGATGTTGTTGCTCAAGCGGATCAAAAAGTGAATGTAAAAGAAGGCTGGAAAAAAAGACTCTTTGAAAACTGAAGAAGTTTTTTCCATAATAACCGGTGAAATATATAATGGTTAAATAGAGAAAAATAATCATATATGTATGTGCGCATATGCTTGAGGATACTGAAAAATTATGTTTATATATATATATGTGTGTGTGTTTATGGATAATGTGTATAAAAGGAAGGAAAGAGTCAAAGAGAGATGTAATATGTGATTCACGTTAGAATGTACCAGAGGTCTGAAACGGATGTCTAAGGAGATTTGATTTGTGGCGACCCCAGTATATATTGGGTTTTCCCTAAGAGATACCAATATAAGATAACCTAGTAGGTAACCTCAAAGCCACCAAGTACAGAATCGGACCTCGTAGGATGTCGGTGGATGCACTACTATAAGCAAGGAAGTGAACCCAAATTAATTTAAGATATACACATACTAGACAAGGAGAGGAGACCTCTCACTCACTAGAAGAAGAAAAATAATCGAACTTTCGGAAAAAGCCCGGAAACAACATACTCGGCGTTAATTGATAGAGTTCAGAAATGAATAGAGTATTATTTTACGTGTGGAAAATTTAGTCTTGCATTTTTATCAGATGTTACTATTAATACAAAGAAGGAAAGAAAAGTGAAGAAAGAAAAGCAAGTAGAAGCAATTAAAAAGAAAAGATAAAAAATAAAGACAAAAGAGAAGGAAGTGATGAATAAAGGATGTTAAAAAATAAACATTAAAAAGTGAGGAAGAAAGCAAATCTAATAATAATAATTAAAAGTTAAAGGAAGAAAGGGAAAATTAAAAAAAACGAAAGGAAAGAAAAATGAAATAAATTATTCCAAAGATGTGAGGAAAATTAGCCATGAATTTATAAAGCAATTAAACAATAAGTAACAGCAAAAAAAAAAAAAAGAAAAAATTGCTTTTCAGAATTCAGAACACAACGGACGGGAATGATGTGATATAATTAAAAATGAAAGAAATTAAAAGAAAACAAAAAGGAAAATGAAACTAAAACCAGAGTTGATGGAAATAGAAAGAATATGAAGCAGTGACGAATGAAAGCGTTTTCGAAAAAAAAAAAAAAAAAAAAAAAAAGCGAGAGAGAGAACTTTTGGGAAGAATGCTAAAAATGAATTGTGTTTGCGCTTGTAAGAATAATGAATGCTGCTATTGTTTTCAACTCGATGTAGGTAATCCAGAATGACAAGACCAGGTTTTACAATGCAAACTTTCAACTGACCCAAATCCAATGAATCATTTATCAATCACAAAAGTTAAAACAACAGTGTTCAACGGTCGAGCCGTGCATAGTATTCCTATCGACTAAGTATAACTTTGTATGGCACGAGGCCAAGTAAAAGGGAGAACGTGATATATTATGCTAATCTTCCAAGTCGAGCTTAACTGGCTGTCTTTAAAAGCAGCATTCGAAAAACTGCTTTTTATCTTGGTTCGAACACTGACTTCCTGATCTGCGAGAAAATACACAAGAGGAGATTATTTAAGGAAAGTTTAAATTTCAGTCAAGTGTCATATTTTTTCTGTTCAATTGTTGATAATTAGTAAGTTTAGCTTTAGCACAAAACCAGATGTGAGGAAGAAGACTATGTTGTGCCAGTATATATATATATATATATATATATATATATATATATATATATATATATACATACATATATATGTGTGTGTGTGTGTGTGTTTGTGCGTGTGTGTGTGTATAGCTGGCCACTCGTATTCGAGGATACCCGTCTACTAGGGCGACTAGCCAATCCCTATGGCAGACGCTTGCTCAGGCGCATTTGTGTTTATTCAACACCCACAGATCCCACCTGTGGTTTATAATGCAACTATGCTAAGCAGACCTTAGTTACAGTTTCTGGGAAAGAGCGTGTTATCTAGCGTGATCGACAATTTTAACAAGGTCAGCACGCTCAAGCTCTCGGCCACGATGACTAGTGAATTCGTGCTATGGTTTTCAGGCACTTTCCAAAGGTGGCGCACGCTGGGATCGACCATGGAGATATTCGAACCCGGGTCAGAATGCGAGGGTTCTAACCACTCGGCCCCGTACCCAATATATATATATATATATATATATATATATATATATATATATATATATATATATATATATATATATATATATATATATATGGAAGAAGGCCAGATGGCACAACAGCCGAAATGTTGTGATAATTAATGAGAGCATTAATCCTGATGTAATTAATGTAAATAATGATAACTTTTCATCTTAGAAATTCAGACAGAAATCTGTCTATTTTTCACTGAAGTATATTCTTGTATAGTTGGTAATTTATCTTACTGAAAAATTGTGATAATAATGATAAAGATAAGGACATTAGTCCAAATCTAAATAAAAAAGAAAAAGAGATTGAAAGGAAAATATATTAGCCCAGCTAAAACCATGAATGGAAAGTCAGTATATAAAACCTTAGACTGAAATACACACTTCTCCATCTTCAAAGGCTCAACTTTTTTTCCAGTCAGTGTCTATGAAACTGTAAGAATATTTTATTTGCTGGAGTTTTCGCAATCAGTTGTTTTCTATATATATTATTGATATTTACTAAGCTTAATCTCTATCTGAATTTCTGTGATGAGGAGTCATCATTATTTACATTTCTATTAATGCTCTCATTCTTTATGTTATTATCACAACGTTTCGGTCCTTGTACCCTATGACCTTCTTTATGTGTCTGTCAATACAGATAACATTCGGGGAATTTCAAACTGAACCTTTTATTTAGCCTACGGGAGTGGAACTTTCTCGTTCCATTGCCCACGTTCAGGGATATTTCATTGTGTTCTTATTTAACACTACTCAGTTATTGCTTGTCCTGTTTCCATTGAGTCAAAGTCCATGGATATCTTTGCAATCAATGACTATGTGACGGAGTACAGAAATGAGTAATAAAGATACTTTTAAGTATAGACGGATGAATATTCTTTTGCGGGAGAAAACTCCACCAAGACATTCTGATTCCAACCATCAATTTTATTAAATATTTACGAAATTTTTTAATTTAGGCTACGACCATTCTAGGAGAAAACGTTTAATTACTGTAAATTAGAAAAATTATTAAAAAAAAAAACAAAAACAAAAAAACAACAACAAAAAAAGTAGCCTCCACTCTTTTATTCCAACTACTCCGTTCATTTGAAATTCTAGTTGGATGTAGAAAAAAAACCCAACAAAAACGCGTCTTGAAAAGGGTTAAATCCGGAGTGGAGGTGGATGACGTCAGTGATCACGTGAGTGTAGTTCGGGATACTAACCTTGTGAGGCGAGTTAAGTGCTACAGTTTAATACCCTCATTGTTAAAACAGACCTTGGTTCTTCATTGAATAAGGTAATAACAACATTTAATGACAAAGAACTAACGTTTGGTCAAGAACAAAAAACAAAGAAAAAGCAACAAAAAAAACACCCCCCACAAAAAACGACTATTTAACTCACAAACAAATTATCTTCTTACACCTACACTTTCTTTGCGGTTGTTTTCACAATAAAAATGGTGATTCCAATTACATTTTATATGTAAAACCAACATTTTCGTATTTATTGATTGAGCAGCCAGTACTTCTTTACTGAAATTTATAAAATCTTTCTCTTAAAACACTTTCTTTTTTTTAGGAAAACATGTTTTTCAGGTTCATTAGCCATGATCGCTCTTTCCAGTATTGATGGGGGTTTCCTTCCTAACCTTCTATTTAAGGTGTTGTGTAATGTTAACATCTTGATTATGTCATTATTTTCTCTTCGAGTTACACGTACAATCCATTTCAGTTGTTGCTGCTGTTGGTAGTCCTCAAGTTATGCGGTTTGTTTACAGTTCTGTGTTTGTGATTTGTGATTCAAATGTGTCAACGTTAAATAGAGAATAAATAGTGAGATTGAATAAATAAATGTAAATGGCGCAGCCACTCGAATCCGAGGATGCCAGTCTACTAGCTAATCCTCATTGCAGACACCTGCTCAGGCACATTTGTGTTTGTTCAACACACATAGAGTCCACCTGTTTTTTTTATACTGCATATATACTGAGCGGACCTTAGTTAGAGGTTCTGAGAGAGAGAGTGAGAAAGAGAGAGAGAGAGAGAGGGAGGGAGTGTTATCTAGCGCGATCAACAGTCTGAACAAGGTTAGAACGCTCAAACCCTCGGTCACGATGACTTGCGACTTCGTGCTAGCGCAACCAACGTTGGCTCCCAAGGGTTCCGTCTACCCAATTTCACTCACAAGGCTTGGGTAAAACCGTCGTATGGTTTACAGGCACTTTCCAAAGGTGCCGCACGCTGGGATCGCCTCCTCCAGACCGATAACATCAAGAAGTGACCTTCCTGACAAATCGACCATGGTGAGATTCGAACCCGGTTTCCATGATCAGAAAGCGAACGTTCTAACATGCCAAAGAATATACCGACTTTTAATTGCGTTCGAACACTGGCCTCTGGCACTGGTATGAAATATATACCCAGATAAAGCATTCCACTTTGTAATATTTATTTCAGTTTTAAGTACGACAGATAGGGATAGAAAGATTAGGTTGCACCACTCTCTCCAGTGAAAGGGTCTGTCTAAAAATCAGCATTCGGACGCTTCTCTTAATCTGGGCTCAAACAACGGCATAATTTTGAAATAAATATTTCATTCGCAATGCAGTCCAATTATTGATTAATATTTTTGCTGTGTGGAAATATGACCGACCTTTGTCACACTAAATTGTTGAACATGGGTTCTTCCATTGTCTATGGAAGGAGTCGCTCAACAGTCGCAAAGTTTGTCGCATTAACTATGATATTCGCTGGTACTGTGACATTAATTCGCGTGATTGAATAGTTCTTTCACTAATCCTGTGTTCCAATGTTTTCCTTTTGAATATTATTAACCCGAACTACGAGTTGATCCGAGAATTGTAACAATTTTTCAACAGTTATATTGTTAAATATTCTTACAAGGAAATACACTGAGGAAAAATAAAAGTGCAACATGTTGAATAATATAGATAATAGAGATAACAGAACAGGATTTTTAACTCGTTTCACCCCATGGAAGGCGATAGTGCTATCAAGATACACGGCTTACTGAGAGTGAAAAAAATGATTAAAAGCATTAGTGAGGAAAAAAGAAAGAAAAAAGAATAGGATTCAGTAAGACAGTAGATGGTGATTAATGTTGCACTTAAACTTTTTGAAGATCGTAGGTGACAGGGAAACAAGAAGCAGGAATCGAGTTTCACAGGCTGGAAGTGCGAGAAAAGAAACTATTAGAATAGAACTTACGGTTGCATCTAGCTATGTCAACTGCAAAACGATGAGACCTAGTTACCAATCCAGTACTACGCTTAAATTCATGCGGTCGAGATATCAACAAATAAAGTTTACCAGAACGATTGCCATGAAAATATTTATAGAAAAGACAGAGGAAAGCTACGTTAAAGCGGCGAGAAAGTGACTGAAATCGAGATGCCAGGTCAGGACTGATAACATTACATATACTTCTTTGGATTTTATCAGGAATTTCGAGATCAGGAGCACTAGACTATATATGGCAGCAATATTCAATGCGTGTTCGAATGGTAGACTTATAAGCATGCAAGATGGATTCTAGCAAGAAAGATTGTCTGGCACAGAACAGTGAATCAACTTTCCTGGCAGCAGACCTAGAAATTTATACAATATAAACATTCCACTTCATGTCAGTGGAAAACGTGAGACCGGGAGGCGCAATGAGTTGCTCTTCAGAAGGTTGGCATCAACCATTCTGATAGAAGGCAAAAAATGGTTCGCTGAGAGGGATTACTGTAAATCGTTGCTAAAAACTTATCTTTACAACGCTTCGTCTTCGAGCTGGAAAATCCTGGAATTTATAAATAAATATACCATTCTATTTTATGCGCTGCAGCCCGCAAGATAATATATAAGTAAAAAACAAAAAAAATATTCTGCTCTGAACACAGGAGCGAGTACGATTCCTAAACCTCAATAATAATGAATAATCGCAAATCGAGAAATGGTCTGATGAATTTCGGTCGCACATACAGGGTGCGATGGATAAATTGTCGTCTAAATTACGCAAAAATGAAAATAAACCTGACATCTCATTTTATCAGATATATTTACCAAAATTGCACAAAAATATCTTGAAATACTAAAGAGCAAATTTATTCAATAAAATCGCCACGACCACGGCCTCCAGACGGCTTCGGAATTTCCTGCGAATCTTCTGGGCGATCTCCTTGTTTAAGTTGGTGAATACTTCCATAATCTTTCAGTTCATCTTTGGTGTTACAAGGAGTTTTGTTGGTTTCTCTCCCAACTGCGCCCCACACATAATATTCAATGGGATTGCAGTCTGGAGAGTTAGGTGGCCAGATATAATGGGTGATGAGGTCGCAGAAATTGTCTGACAGCCATGACTGGTTTCTCCTGCTTGTGTGGCATGGTACAGAGTCCTGTTGCTAGACATAGGGTCTTCCAGCAGCCACCCTCTTGATCCAGGGCAGCACTAACTTCTTAAGGCACGATGCAAGCCTCAGTGTTGAGCGTGAGGCCTGTGGGAAGATAAATGGAGGTATAACGTCTTCATCACTCCAAACACTTTCGTAATCACCATTAGACTCATCAAACTCTTTCTTAATCCTCTGCACTGTTCTCAAATTGACACCCAAACACTCTGAAATGTTCGTATTGGAGCTCCCGGCACTAATGGCAAGCAATACAGCATGCCGTTTCCTAATTTCTGGCGGAGTAAATTGCTTTATGGTGCTCTTTTTATCACAGACTGTGCCCAGCTGAACCTATTATACTGTGCAGTCGACAAAATCAAAAACAAAAGACGCGAATGCGCAAAACTAAAAAAAATATAAAATGGCAACAATTTACTCATTGCATTGTCAAAATCTTTGTGCTACTTGTAAAAAGAAAAATTGAAGAAAATTATGATATAAAAATGTTGTGCATTCTATACAAATCATTATGATTGACCTAAAATGATTCGAAGAGCTCTGAACGGTTTACTCCAATTTTCTGCCACATGCATATGTGAAGCAAGATTTTCGACATTACACAAAGAACAAACAACGCGCATGCGCTAAGTTAAAAATATAAAATGACGAAAATTTACCCATCGCACGCTGTATATAGATCATTGCGTGTGCAGGTTCCAAAATAAGGTTATATCAATCGTATTCGGATCCCATATTAATACACTGAATCATCAGCACAGACCTGTGCTCTCGCTTCCATACGATCGTACAAACAGCGAATATGATACTGTCATACATAATTCCATGCCGCTTGCTTTCGTTGACTCAATACAGTAAGAATTATACGAAGGGTTAAGAGTCAGTTGTCGTTCTATCATGTACCATACAAGTTCAATGGTGGAAAGTTCTATTGATCATCCTGGGCGGAGAACTTATCGAGCATTTAACAGAGCATGTTGGGTAGCATGTGGTCAGGTATTATTCTACTTAAATAGCACATTGATATCCTGTTTTAGGAATAGCAACAGAACAATTTATACTGTATTTTGGACGTGCATGGCACTATACAACAGGGGCTAGGCCTATGTGTCATGGATACACTTTGGAAGATGTTACTCCACATATTTACGTCGCAAACACAATTCCTTCGGGCCATGTGTCCTTGAGTGGATAAAAGCGTCGGTTGTGACTTGATCCAAAGAGTTGTGAGTTCAATACCTGGCTACTGCAGTGGTGAAAAAAAACTTGGAGAGTTGATTAAAGCGGAGATAAGTGAGACACCCAGAAGAGGCATGACACGTAGAACTAGAACAATCGACCCCAGTGGACTAAAAAAAAGGGTTCAGTTCGAAATTCCAATTCGAAACGTCGTGAATATGACAATAAAGATGAGGACAACAGCCTGAACAATGTAAATAATATAGATAATTTTTGTTATTATTGTTTTATTTGAGTGTAACTCGTCATATGATGGTGTTTTACTCTTGAGAATATACTTTCATTCATAGCATCACTAATTGTTTGAGATTAAATATACTTTTTAATAAAGTTTTGCCTATATGTTTTAATCATTTCTCTGAATAACAATAAAAAGGCATTGTTATCATTTTTTAATTTGAATAGTAGAATTGACTTTTGATAAAATAAAATGACCGTGACGAACAAAATCATCACATGGAGAAAAGAACAAAGCCACTACAGAACACATACAGTCGTGTCAATTTTTTTATAGCTTTATAATTATAGTTATATATATATATATATATATATATATATATATATATATATATATATATATATATATATATATATATATATATATTCGTGGAATATATACATCGAATCCTCAACAGAGACTTGAAGCGTTATGGACGATAACTGGACAACCTTAGCTTTTTGTATTTTTCTTCCCTTTGCGATTTACCTCTTTACGGAATTATATATACGAGGGTCATTCAATAAATAAGGTGAATTTTTCGGTATAAGGACTTCTAATACAGATAGAAGCTTACTCTTTTTTATTTTTTTTTGTTTTACTTCTTTTTCACATGGATTTAATTTCTTTTGAAGATTAAAAAAATCTTTGGCGATTAACAAAAATGGCCGACCAAGAAGCATGCTCCAGGATTGAACAGCGGTCAGTTATCAAGTTTTTGGTTGCTGAAGGGTGCAAACCAGTTGAAATTCATAGGAGAATGTCAAGTTCTTCGTGGAGATTTCTAAAAAAAAAAATCAAGTTCTACGCGAGATTTTTCTAAAAAACAAGTTCTACGCGAACACAGAAAAAAAAAGAATTTTCTTTTTGGATATCAAATTTACTGGCAACAAAGGAAATTTTTTTTGTGCATACACAGGTTTCAGAATATCAGGTTATACTAAAGTAAAATACGTACATAAAATTACGATAACATGGAAGATTTTAAGTCAACCATTGTGGAACTTATCAAAATCCAATTTGAACAACAACAAAAGTACGAACAGAAACATCTTGAATTTCAAGAATTATTGCTACGTGTAATGTCAAATAAAGAGCAACAATCCGAAAACAAAACAGTTCTCTCACAAGACGCTATTTGGAGTACTATCGAGGATTTCACGTACGCACCCGACGAAGATAAAACTTTTGCAAATTACTTCCGAAGGTACGAAGATCTATATGAATTTGACTGAAAAGACTGGTCAGACGCACGTAAAGTACGTCTATTACTAAGAAAATTAGGCACATGCGAATATACCAAATTCGTAGATTATATCCTTCCAAGAAAAACAAATGAACTAACTTTCAAAGAATCCATAAAACTGCTAACAGAACTTTTCAGCTATAATACCTCACTATTCCACAAAAGATGGAAATGTCTCAACCTAAAAAAAAAGGACAGCGAATATTACATAACTTTCGCGTCTATTGTTAATATTGTAATGACTTCACATTATCGGAACTCAGCGCGGACAATTTCAAATGCTTAATATACGTCCAAGGACCGGTTTCAACCAAAGACGCGGAAATGAGACGCAGAATCCTTACTAAATTGGAAAATGTATTGCTGGTAATAATTTTTCTTCAAAAATTTGTTCTTGGTAATAATTTTTTACAATGTATTTCTGTTATTAGAACCTATTTTTACACTTTGATAGTGTTTAAACCCCAGTGTGGAGATTAACTATTTACCCATAGCTGGAACCCTAACAGGTGCTACCGGGAATACCAGCAATTAAGGGGTGGTTCCACGGTCTTCAAAACCTCCTGATCAGAGGTCTTGCTGTTGGACGTTGTTTATCGTCATACCCACGACGACACACACGCACGCACACACACACACACGCACGCACGCACGCACGCACGCACGCACACACACATGTGTATGTATGTATATATACATACATATCATCAATTAACCCCAAGCAAGAAGTAATGCCACTAAGACGGAAATGGCTACTGGGAATGAAATAGAATGAGAAGACTGTAGAAGGAAACGAAAACCCAATCCTAAAGAGGAAACTAGGGATAAACCTCTACGACTGTTCAAAAGACCGCGGAGGAATGTGAATATATATATATATATATATATATATATATATATATATATATATATATATATATATATATATATATATCATCGAATAATATAGACATATTCCGTCTACTTATTTTAAATCTGCATTCCATTGTGATGGTCATTTAAAAAAAAACATGCGCAAACGCCAATGTACTTATGTTAACAAAAACTACGGCGCCTTCATTGATGAATTTCATGTTAACACCAAAAAACTGATTAAAGGAAAGGATCAGTATAAAAATTAGTAAACACAATATGCCTATATTATTCAATGGAACATTTTTGAATGGAAATATGCTGCCTAAATATACATACATACATACATATATATATATATATATATATATATATATATATATATATATATATATATATATACACACACACATATATATATATTCTTTTCAACTGCTTTTCTGTTGATTTTTTTCTATTATTCTTGCGTTCACATTTCTTTTTTGACGCTATTTTTTAAAATTTTAAACAACTTGGCCTCGAACCCTTCATAATTTTTAACAAATCTTAAACAGACTTCTTACGATTTATTTAGCACTTTTAAAATCTGGGATAACAAACTGATATAAGTATATAGACTTAAGAATAATTGAGGTAGACTTCTGTTATCTAATTACGAACAGAGACCATCTTCCGCTGACAAACGCGATTAACGGCTAAAATGATTTCTAATTAAAGTCAACCTTGTCCCATTTTGTTGTCGAATTTCTTCTTTTGGTACAGGTTAAAATAGCGCTGTATAAATTTGGTTCTTTTTCTCTTGTCTTTCATTAATGGGTGAGCTGGAATAGTGGAAACTAAACAATGATTTTTCGCAATTTAAAAATATGCATAAGATTACATGTATAATAGTCTTTGTCAGTAACATTAATTCCTTCGCGCTGAAAACTCAATTTCAAGAGACTGTCAACGTATTTCTAGAGACATGTCTTTAAAATATATTTCTGTAGAAAAATTAGTTAAAATGCGTTTTCTAAAAAAAAAAACAGGAGCAATGTATTTACATTATACATATAATAACTTTATTCTGTCAGTAATGCTTGTATTAAGTACTCATAATCGACCACCAATTTCACTCTTGATTTTTCAATGCATAAAATACAGATCGAGTGCGAAAACTTGCTTAAATATTATATTTAAAAGTTCCGAAGTTTACTGATAAATCATCAATTACTTTCCCTACTATGAAAATAGCTTGTTAGTGCACAAAATTATCATATTTATGCAAGGGGTGAGGGTTTAGTAATGGCAAAGTCAGTGGAAAATGATAAGAAAAACTAAAAACATTACTACACTCCGAATCATTCTAATAGTGAAATTTAGGATTTCGCGGCATTCTGCGGATTGATTTTGATAAAAACTTTTCCCAGCTTGTTTGCACAAAATGGCAACACCATTGTTAGGTTTTCATTATTCTTTGTAACGTCTTTTATTTTTTATTTCAAATTCGACAGTTTTTGGGTGAACCACGCTAATAGCGACTCTCCTCTCTAAGAATAATGGGCCGTGGAAAAGACCTCAACGATGAAGAAAAGTATGTCATTATCAAGGAGAGTGCTAAAGGTACCACTCTTCATGTCATTACGAAGAAGTTAGGTCGTTATGTGCACACGGTTAGACGATTCCAGAGGGATCCTTCGTCAAAGTAAGAAACGATCCGATTTTGGGGCTTCCAAGACTGTGACAGCCAGGGATTTAAGGAATGAAACCTGGATAAACAAGCAAAGCCGCTGGACTTCCTCATGTACCAAAAACCACTAGAAATAGCATCCTCAGGACCATGGCTTCCATGAGAGCTCCTCTGTAACTGTCTCCTTTAATGCCTCGTCATAGGAATTTGAGGCTTCAATGGGCTTGGAAGTAGATAACGTTGGACATGAGTTGTGTTCTGTGCACTGACAAAGTCAGGGCGACCCTTGACGGACCTGACGTTTGGAAAATTTTTTGGGTCTATTTCCGACTTCAACAACAGGTTGGAGGAGTTATTTTGTGGGTTGGTATCACTGGGGACAGACTTATTGGCCTCGTCAGGGTGCCGGCTAGATGATATACCGTTGTCACTTCTAAGGACTCTAGTATTCATGCATAGCAACATTCCCCCCACTCTACCAGGGCCACCATCACATTCCTAGGCTCTTACGCCATACAAGGTGAAAGGTTGATGATGTATCTACTAGTCTCTCCGGATCTCAGCCCTATCGAAAATTGTTCGTCCATCATTAAACATGATGTTTATGCCGATGGACGTCAATTTACGCCGAAAGATATCTTATGAGCGACTATTAAAGCTACAGCAGAGGCAGTCCAACCTGCCACGATAAAAAAATTGACTAATAGGGTTTTTAAAGTTATCCGTCGAATTGGCGCTCATGTGACCACATAATTCATTATGTCATTAAATCATATAATATTATTATTTTTTTCTCTTAAATATATACTCAAGGTAATATGTATCACTATCTTTCATTTTCTTAAAACAATATCTAGATGGGCTATTTTCATTTAAAAGCTATTAGCGTGGTTCACCAAAAAACTGTCGAATTTGAAATAAAAAACTAAAATTCGTTACACAGAATAATGAAAACCTAACAATGGTGTTGCCATATTGTGCAAACCGGCTGAGAAAGGTTTGATCAAAATCAATTCACAGAAAACCGAGAAATTCTAAATTTCACTACTAAGCTATTTGCGTGGTCCGGGGTGTGTGTTTATGCTATTCAAATGCAGTCGGTGCTACTATCAACAGTGATTATTTAATTTTCTTTGCCTGAATTTGCTGTGAAACTTCTAATATATATAATCAGTAAATGAATGAAAATTCTCACACGTTTGTTTAGTAAACCTTAATGATATCACAAGTTATATAACAGCACACCAGGCATAGATCTTGGATGTGTTAACGCGTAAATGTTTTGTTTCATATTATTTTTTAAATGAGTTCACTCCAAACAAGACCGTAAATCTACTAAGATACAAGGGGTTACTGGGTGTGGAAGAATTAGAAAACAGAAACATTACTAACAAGCAGGAACAAAGGAAGAGTAATCAGGAGGACTGTAGATAACGATTGGTATTGCATTTAAATTTTTAGAGATTAATGTTGACTAGAAAGCATGGAGCCGGAAGAGCGTTCTACAAGCAAAAAGTGCGAGAAAAGAAACTATTATAGAACATACGGTTACATCTGGCCAATTCAACTGTAAATTAATGAGACATTGTCGTCAGTCGAGTACTGCGTTTAAATTTATAAAGTCTAGGTACCATAGCGAAGAGATCATCCGATGAATTACCATGAAAGTATTTATAGAAAAGGTATAGGAAGGCAACTTTACGGCGGTGAGGAAGTGACTGAAACCGAGACTCCAGATCAGGATTCTGATTCTTCTTTCTCTAGATATATAGTAAGAATACCATATGTGTCAGCAATATTCTAAGCCTGGACGAATGGTAGAATTATAGATATGTAAGACAGATTCTGGAGATAAAAATTGTCTTAACAGCTAACCTAGCAATGGATTCAATGTAGTCTCTCGACTTCATGTCAGCCAAAAGCGTTATCCCGATAAATCGCAACGAGTCACTATTCTGGATGTTAAAATCAGCCCTGCTGATCAAAGGCAGAAAGGAGTCTCTCAGATGATTAACAGAGAGCATTTTAATTTTTTGGGTTGTTAAAATTAACAAGCCACACTTTGTCCCAGTTAACAACAGACTGAAGATCGCTTTTGACATCAGCTGCCAATTTAACTTATAGAACTGATTAGACTTACTATCAAGAGAAGAGTAAATGCTTGTGTCATCAGCATAGATAGCAAGTTGAGAGCTGATGCCATCGGGAATGTTGTTAATGGAGATTAAAAAAAGATTTGTGTGCCAAACCCTGTCGAAAGCTTTCGAGATGTCTAAAGCAACAGCCCGAGTTTCCCCATTCTTATCTTGATAGACTCTTTCCACAATTATCGTCAGCAGTCAACATAGATAAACGAATGCAATATTGCTTATCAGAAAGAAGGCCCTGCTATATGAAATGCGTAACTAATTCAGCATTGATTAGGTTCTCTAGTAGTTTCCCTAAAAGAGACAGAAGGTTAATAGGTAGATAGTAGGAAGGGGCGGACGGTTCATCTGAGTTCTTAAAAACTGGAACAACAGATGAGGATTTCCAACAGGCAGGAAAGCAAGAGGCAGCGAGGCATTTATTATACAGTTTACAGAGAACAGGGGCCATGTTTTCATGATTTGGGGGGAATCCAGATTAGAGATGATAGCAGAAAACATAAAAGGGGTTACATGCATATGACACAACATAGACTCTGTTCTAAATGGGAAGTTAGGTAAGGATACTCTAGATGAGTCAAGAGTAGAGTTTAAGGGGTGTTTGTGGATGAACCATTCAGGTTTATCAGCAGATGATAACACCCAAAATCGATTGAAGAAAGGAGGAATATAGAAAACTTACTCATATTTAATACTCTACTACAGAGTCACCAGTAATTACAAGAGCCAAAGTTGTTAGATGCAATACGGTGCCTCATTCTCTCAGTAAACAGAGACTTAGCTCCTTCGAAGGCACGTTTAGGTTTATTACGTGCAGTCACGAATAGGCGTCTGTTGTGATGGGTACTGTCATGCGTGTAAAGACGGAAATAGTGGTGCTTGTGGGCTATAGCGGCAGGACATGCTGGTGTGTAGCATGGAGATGTTTGAGGTTTCACCCGAGAAGGAATGAAAGCATCTATACCGGCTTTGACCCTAGAGGAAACCTCAGTGGCGCAATTCTCAATATGAAGGTTAAAAATATCAATCCAAGGGGCATCTCAAAGAAAGTCACGAAGAGTATCCCAGTCAGCATGCTGGTAACGGAAAGAGGTCTTATGAATCGGGGGTAGGATTGGAACGGAATATCAGTAGATAATACTGCAGAGGGATCCGTGTTACCAAGAGGACAGTGTTACGAAGCTCGGCAAGAGCTTGGAAAGGAGGTAAGAAATAAATATAGTGAAGAAGCCTATTGCTCAGATTTGCTTGGGAAGTCTCAGTCACTGACTAGTCTGATCACCAAAAAGTTAAGTCTGTTAAATCATTATGGCCATGGAAGAAGAAGAAAGAACCGGTAAACCATACCCTAAACAGAGAACAAGGGACGATCCTCTACTTCTGGGTTAGTCTGTTGACTTCACTTTCACGCAAATGCCCTTCGGAAAATGCATGAATCCGCCTCATCTGTCAACAGCTATTAGTTAAATAGCAAAGTATACCCGGTTTCTCCAGTCTCCAGTGACAACCACTCTAAGAGGAAGAAAACTCTGAATTCTAAACCGAAAAGAAAACGGAAAACAACTTCTCTATTTTTTCCAAGAATGCATGGCAATCCACACATAAATAAAAAGAATCTGTGGCGAACCACGATCGCCTACGTCCTGGAGAGATGTATCATTAAAAACCTGGTCCTCATTTTCAGAATAGGATAACTTCAGGCCAGGATCTAAATAAAAGATTTATATGTATAGACAATGTAGACATAAGAATCAACACTACATATTGATTGTCAGTTTCACGCCTCAATGCTATCTTCAAACCAATTTTATATATTATATACGATATAGCACGCTACAAGGCAAAATAGATTTTTAAACGATTTTGCAACTCGACGACGAAAGTTTGTTAGGAGTTATAGCAAAAGGCAAACTTTACTAAGAGCTACAAAGGACAGGAAATTATGGAAAGACAAGACCACCCACGTCCTAAAGGGACACGGCACATAGAAGAAGAAGAAGAAGAAGAAGAAGAAGAAGAAGAAGAAGAAGAAGAAGAAGAAGAAGAAGAAGAAGAAGAAGCCGGATTCTGTCAGTAACCTATGCATTTGTTTTCTTCATGGATTTTCAGTTATTTATATAATAAAATAATTGGCTATGATTTCACGTTTATACATTTAATATCCTTATTATCTCCGGAACAAATGTCGCCATTTTTAATACCGATAATCCCTTGTTTCCTGATTTCCGACGCACAGAATACAGAGTGCCGAAACCTGCTAAAACATTTGATTCGAAAACTACATAATTCAGTGCTTAATTAAATCTTTTCTTTCTCGCTTACAACCAGAACTATTTACTCGGTTCGTTCAGAAAGTGATTTCAACGAAACTGGTGAAATTGTAGACTAACTGTCAAGTCAATGGGCAGCAAGAACAAAATTATTATAATAAACAAAATTATTATAAAAGAACAAAATTATTATACGTACTTAGGTACGTATAATAGTTTCAAATGAAATTGACATTAAAACCATTATTGTTTCCTTTTCTTGAAGCCTCGTGATTCACAGTTTCATTTTTTTAAATAACGGGCCGTTTTTGTAATTTGACAAGCTTTCAAATTTCATTTAATTATATTCAAGTTTTATGTTTCTAAAGAATGTTGTTTTTAAGCACCCTGTTTTAAAGTCTACCTTACCGTGCAGCTACTACCCTTGGCATAAATTATCGCCTCAGATATTCAACCAACTTTTATTTTATTTTATTTTACTTCATAGTAAATAAACAAAACACAAATATGACACAAAACATTTTGCATAATCACTAAGCATTCTAGCATCAGAAAATAAAGTGATAGTTTAGATGTGAGTGTAGTTTAGATGTGAGTGATAGTTTAGATGTGAGTGTAGTTTAGATGTGAGTGAAGTTTAGATGTGGCACAGAGATCGAAAGTATGGAGCAACTAGCGAGGATCGAACGCGCTACTTACTCGTAATTGAGTTAGAAAAACAAGCTTGTTGACCATTGCACCCTGTCGAGGTGAGTCAGGTTCAGAAATATACCTATAAACGAAAACGAAGGTAACGGTATCGACTGGAATTTGAACTCGATATGCCAATTATATTTTCCCCGCAGATAACCGCTAAGCTATGCGAGTGCGCACACGCATGCACACACACACACACACACACACACACACACACACACACACACACACACACACACACACAGAGAGACACACACATGCACACACACAAAACATATTTCTCTCCCTCACACATATATTACTATAAACGTTATATATTTAGTTTATACACATGTCTGAGTAGACATCTTTGATTTTTTAACAGTTAAATCGAATCAAAATAAGATTGGTTTAAACAATTAAATTCTATTAACTGCTTAGTAATCCCCCCCCTCTCTCTCTGTATGTGTGTGTGTGTAATATAATTTATAGATGTATTATATATACGCGTTACTTATTGGAAAGCGCTCAATATCAGTGATTGAAATAACATATTCAATTGTATGGATATGAGTTTAAACTCATATCCATACAACTGAATATATATATATATATATATATATATATATATATATATATATATATATATATATATATCCCTGATATATATATTAGGTCATCCCATATGTTCTGTCCGAAATTTAACTTTTTGTTAAAATGAACGAAATTTAAAGAGTATTTTATAATGTCTAATGGAGCTAAACACTATTTTTATGTTTAGATGCAATTAAACTGATCAAATTTTATTTCAGAGAACAATAAAATTAAATTTTGTTTGATTAAAACCCTGCTAACATGGAAGTACCGAAGAATCATTTGAGGTACATAATGCTTTATCAGTTCAAGATAGGAAACTCAGCAGCCGAAGCGGCTAGAAACATTCATTCAGTTTATGGAGAGGAATGTGTGAATGAAAGAACTTGCAGATGGTTTGCAAAATTCAGAGGTGGAGATTTCACCCTTGAAGATGAAGATCGAACCGGACGTCCAGTTGAGTTTGATGAAAAGCTTCTTGAAGCAGCCCTTAAAGAAAATCCTGCTTTATCAGTTGAGGAATTGACAGTGGTTCTCAGTTCAAACCATACAACTGTTCACCGTCATCTTCAATAACTTGGAAAAGTTCCTAAACTTGGAAAATGGGTGCCTCATGAATTGTCTGAAAACAACTTCAAATCCCGAGTTGACATTTGCTCTTCTCTCCATTCTCGCCAACTTGTTTCACCTTTTTTGGATAGACTTGTGACTGGCGACTAAAAATGGATCTTTTATCGAAATGTTAAGCGTCGTAGACAGTGGCTTGGTAAAGGGGAAGGACCCCAGCCACAGCCGAGAAGGGAACTTCATGGGCAAAAGGTTCTTCTTTCAATCTGGTGGGATTGCCAAGGAATAATCCACTTTGAATTCTTACCACCTAATGCAACAATTAATGCTCAAATATACTGTCAGCAATTAGAGCGTTTGAACCAAGCTTTGAGGAAAAAAAGACCTGCTCTAGTGAATCGAAAACAGGTGGTGTTTCATCAGGACAATGCGCGACCACACACAGCAAGAATCACGTCACGAAAGAACTTGGTTGGGAGAACATTCCTCATCCACCTTATTCTCTCGACCTTGCTCATTCAGACTACCATTTGTTTCATAGCTTACAGAATCATTTGGAAGAAACAGCTTTTGTAACACAGGAAGAGGTTAAAACTGACATTTGTGAGTTCTTCGAATCAAAGCCAAAAGAATTTTACAGTAATGGAATTAGTAAGCTTGTTAATAGATGGAAGGAAGTTATAGATAATTAGGGAAAATACATTGTTGATTGAATCTGTAATTAAATGTAACATTTGGTCACTTGTTTTCTTGATTCAAAATTCGGACAGAACTTATGTGATGACCTGATATATATATATATATATATATATATATATATATATATATATATATATATATATATATATATATATATCAGGGATAGAACATATGTAAATATAAATATAATATAAATAAATTTAAAAATGTCGCCGCTGGGCGTTGATCTCACTGTCCACTTTATATATGTATATGTGTGTGTGTGTGTCTTGTAAGCTGGCATATCTTGTTAACCAACAAGAGTTCGTCTTTCTTAAATGTCGCCTAAATTATTTCGGTTAAGAAAGCTTCGTTGTTGAAGTGAGTGCGCAAATCTGTGCATATTATGCTATTCATTCCTTTTCTCATTCTCTGCGACTTTTAAAGAAAAATACTTATTTTCTCAGAAATTAAACAACTTAAAATATTTGAGTGTAAATGTGACTTTTTTTGAGCTCCGTTGTCACTAACAAAATCGATATTATTAAATGTTTTGTGAATAAATATTATGTAAAAGTATGTTTTGAGGAGTTACTTTCCTACTTTGTGATATCAAGACTGTTTTTAAATTATAGAAAACTAGCAGGCTTCGCCCGCTCGCTATCGCTTCGCAAAGTAAGATATATTCACTGCTTGGAATCTTTGAAATAAATTGGTTAGTTACAGTTAAGAAAATTAAGTTTATTGATGCCTATGTACGTTTTATTATAAATAGCTTAAATAGATGCCAACTTGTTGAAGGCCAAGTAAAATGCAAATTTCAAACACTGCATTATATAAGTGTAAAATATCACTGGGTCTTTTTAATCTCAGAATTCGTGGGAGAAATGAGCTCTAATTTCGCGTTTATTCATATATTTTCTATAATATAGGTTTTTACTTAATTAACTATTATGTTTCTCTAACGCTTCAAATATTGAATGTATAACTAATTTCTATTTCCCCATCTTTACACTATATTAATTTTATCTTATAAATTGCCCCCTGTTCTGTCACCTATGAAATAAAAATAATTGTACGAAAAATAAGGATCTTTAAATTAAGTCGCAGCAGAAGAATTATCGTTGAACTTTTAAAAGGTAAGCTTAAACATAAATTTAATACTTAAATGCAGCAATCAAGTTTGAGTTATTCTGTAGTTTATTGATACCTATGTATGTTTTATTATAAATAGCTTAAATGCCGCTTTAAATGAGCACTGATATTTTGGATACAAAAGGAACCATGAAAGCAACGATAATGGATAGTATAATATATTAATATACATTTTAACCTCTCATAATCTAGCAACCCTGAATCTGAGCTCAACGAAAATCGTTCTATGCGTCTAACTTTTCTAGAGCTTTTGAATGAGCTATGAGTCATTGAAATCGGACCAGTGGGAGTGGAGGAGTTGCTTGGATACACACACGCACAAACACACACGCACAAACACACATACACATTGTACTATATATATAAGATGAAAGATTGGGAGAGAAATTGGAGATTAATTATATGGTCATACACATATTTCTTTTTGTTTTTTCTTTTACTTTGCTATAAATTTACACTTTCACCCGAAACGAAAACTATCAGTTCCTAACAGAACAAAAATATGTTTCTTGTCTTTTTTTTCTACTGAGTAAAAATATTTCTTCTAAGGCAAATCGTTTAAAATGCTACAAGATGGATAACTGACTATCCTTAACTTTTGTAAGTATTTAAATGTAAAACATAGGATTTTTTAGCGAAGATAACTTTAAAATGTTTTTGATGAATGACTTTTATTATTACTATTATTTAATTACTCGTTTTCTGTTACTTATTATTACGCTTTAAGTTGGTGGCCTCTTTTATTTCGGAATGTTTATTTCAGCGGTTGGAGAGTTAAAAGCGCTAGTATTGTAATAAAAGGTAACGATGAGATGTAAAACTCGAAATTAAATGAACAATGACGAATATATTGATCCAGAATGTTGCAATAAAAAACAGAAATAATAAGTAGGAAGAAAAACTGTAACCAAGTAATAATAATAATGAGTGTATCGACCGAAAGTGTTGTAGTAAAAGGCAACAACAATAATTAGAATAAATTGATAAAATCTAAAGAATCAGATATATTATTGGTCCTGATCTGGCAGTTCGGCTTCAGCTGCTTTCCCACCGCCGTAAAGTTACCTCTTCGTGTTTTTACAATAAATACTTTCATGGTAATTGTTCTTCGCTATGGCACCTAGACCTTTTGAATTTAAGCGAAGTTTTAGACTGTCATCGAGATCTCATAAATTTACAGTGGAAGTGACTATATGTAACCGTAAATTCTATGCTAACAGTTTCTTTTCTTGCACTTCTCGCTTGTGGAACTCCCTTCCTGTCTCATGCTTTCCAGCCAACTTTAATCTTCAAAAAGTTAAATGCAATGTCAATCGCTACCTACTGTCCCCATGATTACTCGTTCCTCTTCTCGCTCATTATAAATGTTTTTGTTCCTAATTCTTCCACACCCTGTAACCCCTTGTGTCTTAGCGGCTTTACTGCCTTGCATGGGGTGGTACCTATTAAAAAAAAAGGAAAAAAATAATAGTAAAATAATAGCAATAATGAAGAAATAAATTATTGTGAAGTAAACGATACGAAAATTTGTAAATCGTGATATCGTAAATAGCATGTCTGTGAAGCTATTGATCAATATAATTTGTAGAAGACGAAGAAAAGAAACATGTGTAATATATTAATTAATTCATTGACCTGATCATTTAATATAATCATAATTAATTAATATTTCCAACACAAACAATTTGTCCTTACCTCTTAATCTATTCACTGATTGCTAGTGTTAATGGTGCACTGAATACACATACCTTTCTTGTATGGATGGCCATGTTTCGATCGGTAGGCTGGGTTCATAGCAAGTAATCATTAATTTCTCTGTCGCTTTCTTTCTCTTCTCCCTCCAAGTTACCATTTCCTTTTTCTTCTTCTTTATGCCGTGTCCTTTCAGGACGTGGGCGATCATGGCTCACTACAACCTCCTATCCTTTGTAGCTCTTAGCAACTTTTGCTCCTTTGCCATTACTTCTACCGCCGTTTCCGCCATCATTTCACACAAACTCGTCAAACCCCTATCACTTTTTCCATCAGTATGTCGTGTGAGTGTCAAGTTCTCCAAGCCCTCTTTCCTCATTATATGTCCCAGATATTTCAGCTCTCTCTTTTTGATATCGAGTATGTGTCCTTTTTATTTTCATTTTCCTTAAGACTTCGTTGTTTGCGCGCACCGTCCATGGTATTCTCAATATCCTTCTGTAGAACCACATCTCTGTTACTTCCACTTTTCTCTTTATCTGTGAGGAGATTGGATAGCATTCACTGACATATAGGAGGATTTATATTACATAACAGTTCAGCACTAGTTTTGTTAAGCGACTGAAATTTATCACACACTGATTTTTTATTTGTTGAAAAAGTATTTATTTGTTTATTATTGTATTGGGGTAAACGAGGAGTCAACACTAAAATAAATTTATTACTAAAAAAACAAAACAATAACTCGATGCAAATTACCGCCTCTTCCCCGTCATGTACTTTTTCAGGCTCGCCATTTATGATTATTTTTTGTATGTTTGATTTTTTTCCAACGAATATTTCTGAAGAAGTGTTGAACGACAAAGGTTCCTTTTAAAGAAAAAGAATGCCCTCTGTAATTTTTAAAACAATATATATGTATATATATATATATATATATATATATATATATATATATATATATATTAATATATTTCTTGTTTTAAAAATATGACTCCTTCGCTACATAAGAGTTCTCATGTTTCAAAAGCGAGAGCCGAAACCCCTAATATAATTTTTGAAATTATGTTGAATTAAGGTGTCTGGTCACTCTTCCTCGTCAAGCGAGAATTTGGGAATAATTCCCGCTTGACGAGGAAGCGTGACCAGACAGTCTAATTCAACCTAATTTCAAAAATTATGTTAGGGGTCTCGGCTCTCGCGTTTGAAACATGAGAACTCTTATGTAGCGAAGGAATCATATTTTTAAAACAAAAAAATATTATAATATAAGCTCTACGTCTGTAGGGAGCACAGTCTTTTTGAAAATAAAAGCAAAAATACTAAGGAACACCGGATTATTTACCTAACGTGTTCTTTCCTATTTTTCTGCATACCTGCACATATATATATATATATATATATATATATATATATATATATATATATATATATATATATATATATATATATATATATATATATTTGTGTGTGTGTGTGTGCGTGTTTATGTATCTGTGTGTGTGTGTGTGTGTGTTGCTTCAAACTTTATTATAGTGGATACTCGTATTTGAAATAGACTCCCCATTTTTTTTATTTTGAACAGTGTGTATTACATCTATAGGTCTTAAAAACGAAAATGCGCTAAGATTTCTCGAATGCACAGACCGATAGATGTAATACACATTGTTTGAAATAAAATTAGGGCATTTATTTCAAATACAAATATCCAGTATAATATCGATTGAATTAATAAAAAATGTCTGATTAAAAATAAATCCATTAATTCTTTATATATATATATATATATATATATATATATATATATATAAAATAAAAACAAAAAAATCTAATCGTTGTGCATACTCTTTTTATTACTGAAGAGTGAGGAACGATAAATTTTCTTTTCTTTTTCCTACGTTATGGTAATTTTTTTTTGTTCTTTTCCTTGTTCTTCGCTTTAATATTTCATTGTTTTTCAATATATCCATTTTTACTGCAATAATTAAATTTCGTTGTTTATTCCCAACAACTTCAGGACTTCATTTAATACAAAATATACCGATTATGAACAGTCGGTTCTATTTTTAATTATTCATCAAATATTGCACACCGAATCCTATTTATCGAGTTCGTTTCATACTTTGTGTTATAAAGCTTAGTTATTTTGAAGTCGTTCAAGTTTTGTTAAAAAAATTACTTTATAACACATTTTCTGCTATATTCAATTTTTTGCGTCGTAAATCGAAACAAGAAAAAAACAAACAACGTGTTATTTTTTCTCAATCTTAAAAGAAATTATAACGGGTCACTTATTAATTCTTTAAGAATCTATCTATCTATCTCTGTCTCTGTCTCTGTCTCTGTCTCTGTCTCTCTCTCTCTCTCTATATATATATATATATATATATATTTCTTTTCATTTTTATTTTCGAATTACTTCTTTATAGTAATTATATACTTTTCTTTCTCTTTCTTCGATTCAGTTACATTGTTTTAATATATCCATTTTACTACAATAACATGACGTATCCCAGAAAAATTGAAACAAAGTCATTTCACTGAATTTGCTAATATTTTATATTGTATAATATATATATATATATATATATATATATATATATATATATATATATATATATATATGTGTGTATATATATGTATATATTGTATGTATTAATTCATGACATAGTCAAAATTAGAAGTTGAAACACTAAGAATCAGTTAGTAAAACAATAATGAAAAGGGTTGATATGCTTTTTGGGCGACTAAACTCTCAATCCATAGTTTTGTTGTTGACAATACGAGTGAAGACAGCCTCTGTATCATATTTCTTTTTATATATTGCCGAAAATCTTGCATTACATATGCATATGGCAGAAAATTGGAGTAAACCGTTCAGAGCTCTTCGAATCATTTTAGATCAATCATAAGGATTTGTGTTGAATGCACATTTTTATACCATAATTTTCCCCATTTTTTCTTCTTACAAACAACACAAAGAGTTTGACAATGCAATGGGTAATTTGTCGCCATTTTATATTTTTAATTTCGCGCATGCGCGTTCTTTGTTTTTCATTTAATCGACTGCACAGTGTAGTAGTGTCAGTTGGACACTGTCTGTGATAAAATGATCACCATGACGCAATTTACTTTCCCAGAATTTCAGAGTGTTTGGGTGTAAATCTGAGGACAATGCAGAAGATTCAGAAAGAGTTCAATGAGTCTAGATTACAAAGGAACGGCAGCACGGGATACTCACTCCGATCGTTCTGATAAGAAAAGAACTTCCGAATTTGTTAGTGACGGCCTAAGATTCAACACAGAGGCTTACATCAAGTACCCTGAGTAGGTAGCGCTGCCCTGGGCCAAGAGGGTGGCTGTTGGAAGACTCTATGTCTGGCAACAGGACTCTGCACTATCCCACACAAACAGGAGAACCTAGTCATGTCTATCAGACAATTTCTGCGACCACAACACCCCTTACATCTGGGCATCTAACTCCCTAGACTGCAACCCCTTTGATTATTATATATGCGTCGCTGTTGTGTGAGAGACCAACAGAACTCCTTGTAACACGAAAGATTAACCGAAGGCAAAGATTATGGTAGCATTCACATTCAACTTAAATAAGGAGACCGTCCAGAAGAGATACAAGAGATTCCGAAGTCGTCTGGAGGTCATGGTTGAAGCCAATGGAGATTTTATTGAATAAATTTACTCTTTAGTATTTCAAGATATTTTGTGTAATTTTGGTAGATATACTGAAATGTCAGTATTATTTTCATTTTTGCATAATTTAGACGACAATCTATCCATTGTGCCCTGCATGATATAGTACAATATAGATTTTTTCAATTCTAGGATTAAATTTCACATGTGTCAACAGGAAATCAGAAATTGCAACATTTTCAGATGTTATCTATGCTTACTGACAACAATACATCCATGGCGCTACAGAGGATTCTGGAGTGACTTCAGAACCCACGCTATTTGCTGGAACTGAGAACAAAACAGAAGACTAAAATTGTCATCTTGGTCTTGATCTATGATAATGAAATTAAGCTGAGCTGTGTCATTTGTATAAAATTATTATTGTCATTAATTTTAAAAATAAATAAAAAAAAACTTTATTTTTTGTGACGTACGGTGGCCGTTAATAATTAAGTATAACTCAAGACTTAAATGTTAAAAAAGGCAGTATTTAATTACAACCGCAAATAAATAATTAACAAGAACAAAGAAGTAAAAGTTATACAACGATAATTAACCATTTCAATGAATACCTTGTTAGTAGCGTGGCTCAGCTTAACGTCCAGTAAATTCAAAATCATCGACACACAATAATTCACACTAATTCGACTGGATAGTTCCACTCAATAGTCACTCAATAATCCCTGCAGTAGTAGCTTGTCACCGCTATTTATACACCTGATGGAAAACATATTCATATGTACAGAGTGTCACACTCGAACCTCGGTGTCGGTAGTTACTCATTTTCTTCCTATATGACAATTTTCAGTTTCTTTCGAAACAGTAGCTTAAAAAAAGTTGTAAGTTTATTTAAAATATCAATAGGTGTAACTTCAGAAAATAAGTACAAGTGAAAAAAATGTATGTAAAATATAATTTCACATTAGTGAGATGTGTACCACAGGGCTCTTTGGACCTTCGTTGTTTCTCATCTTCATGACGTTCACGATGCCATCACTTCCCAATTAGGTATTTATGCTAATGACACAACTATTTACTCTTGTCTTAATAGTAAATCCGATAGGTCCGACAAAGTAAAACTGGCAGATACTCTCGAAAATGACCTCCAATCAGTTGGTAACTGGGCAAAAAATGGCTTGTAAATTTTAACGCCCCCGAAACGAAACTGCTATATTTTAATCACCACAGAGAATCTTTTCGCCTTCCATCGGCATCAATGACGATAGCCTCCATGGGAACAACTCATTGTTCCTTCTTGGTCTCACGTTTTCCACTGACATAATGTGGAGTGATTATATTAAATCAATTGTCAGGTCTACTGCTAGTAAAGTTGATTCACTGTGTCGTCCCAGACAATTTTTCTTGTCAGAATTCACCTTGCACATTTATAAATCTAGCATTCATCCATGAATTGAATATTGCTGCTATATCTGGCCTGGTGATCTTGCTATATATCTTGAGATTCTCAACAAAATCCAATGAAGGGTTTGCAATTTTATTGATCATGACCTGGCATCTCGACTTCAGTCACTTTTCCCACCGCCGTGACGTTGCTTCCCTCTGTCTTTTCTAGAAATACTTTCTTGGCAGTTATTCTAATAAACTCTTTTCCTTGGTGTCTCATTTGCCTGAATTTAAGCGTACAACTACATTATCAACTAGGTATCATCGTTTCCCGGTTGAATTACCTGGATGTAACCGTAAGTTCTATTCTAATAGTTTCTTTTCTCGCATTTCACTTTTCTTGCCACCTACAATCTTCAAAGATTTAAGTGCAACATCAATTACCATCTTCTGTCTTCTTGAAACCTATTCTTTTATTGTCCTTTCTCTTCGCTAGAGTTTTCACATTCTCTTTCACTCCCAGTAATCACTTGCATCTTAGTGGCATTATCGCCTTACTTGAGGTGATTTCTTAAAAAAATCAAAACAAAACAAAAAAACAGACATGGCACGTGGAACTAGAACATTCTACCCCGGTGAGAGAAATAAAGGGTTCAGTTCGACATTCCAACCACTTGACGAAGACCGGAGCGTACAACGACCGAAACGTTGTGATAAATATGGCAACAAAGATGAGGACAATAGTCCGAATAATGTAAATAGTGTACATAATACCTCATCTCAGAAATATAGGCAGAAAAAAATGTTTACAAAAGAATAACCGACCTAAAAAAATTATTCCATTTAAGAGAAGATCAGAGATAAATGATAGAATCAGAAATCTGCAAATTACCTTACCATCTTGGGAAAAATAGTGGAGTAGTTTCTCGATTGTTTAGAATTCAGAGTTTTCCTTCTCTTAGACTGGTTGGGGACAGCTATGATCGTCAACATTCTGGAGGCGTACGGTAGATAGAAGTAGTTTGTGTTTAGATTAGGATGGACCTACTAACATTTTAGCATGAAAACTACTAAGTGTAGGAAGTGTAAAGCTGTGATCGTCAACGACCTGAAGAGACACGGCACATAGATGAAGTTTGTTTCTGACATATTAGATATAAATATCACGGAGGGGTGGAGAGCTATCGACATGGTATGGCTCAACATTTCTCCAAAGGTCTTCCGAACATTTGTGAAACCAATGACAAGATGCTGTACTTCGATAGGACACACGATGTCTTATACGATACTAGGCTCCTATTCCATAACTTTTGGTTTGGAAGTGTATATATATATATATATATATATATATATATATATATATATATATATATATATATATATATACCGTCAAAAAATAAAATTGTACCACCCTGAAGGATAATGCCGATTTAGACCTGGGTACAGTATGTATATGTAACGGAAATTATATTTAGATAACATTTTCAAAATCTGCAGCAATGTGACACTTCAAACAAGTACACAATCGATTATGAGAACATTGTTCGAAAACAATTATTCGAAAACAATTTTTCTAAAAACATTCATTCGAATTGTAAATTTATTTACATTTATTCGAATTTTTCCTGCAAAATGTCAACTACTGAATTATACTCGTTAAATGATGCCACTAATTTTTTAAGTTTACCATTTACGTCGTGGAATTTCTTGGCGCTCTTGATATTTGGACATCCTGCTCTTACTTTTGCAATATGGATTTCTTGGAAGTACTATTCTCTTTTAACAGCGTATAAGAATTTCTATATTTAGGGATGATGGGATGACATTTGCTGCCCTATGTCATCCTTCAAGGGCGTTATTAGTTCTAGGTAAATCAGCATTGCTCTCTCAAAGCAAGACCACATACGTATTTCAAACAAGTATTTCGAATCCCTGTTCCTTGTCGCGCTCGGCCCTCTTGGCAACTCTGATAACGTTGTGGTGTCTGTTAACATTTCCTTCCACCAACCCCCTCCAGCCATAAACCTCCCACCAACAGAATATCTTTCTCTTATCAACGCGCAGACTGGGAGTCGTTCCGTGACTTCCTTCGCGACGACCCTTGGATTGTGGTTTTTAATCATCCCATACAAAAATGTGCGTCTGAGGTCTCCTCCTGGGTAAAAGCCGACATCGAGGCTTTAATCCCAGTAAGATAATACCAAGTTAAATCGCGCTCATATCTCTGCTTGCTCTGTCGTTATAGTCCATAGGAATCACTTCTTCCGTCTGTACCGGACGACATGTCTGATTGCAACAGACGTTCCTTTGTCCCTGTTCGTAATGAGTGCGAGCGTGTCCTCAACGAAGCAAAGTTACTGTTTGCTGATAGAATGAAACAACGTACTGCATCTCGCAAGTTTGGTTCTAAAGATTACTGGCAGCTCTCCAAGAGTGTGCTGAAGTACAGGAAATCCTCAATCCCTTCTCTATTCAATCAATTCGAAGTCCTAACATCTTCAGCTGATCAGGCTGCATGCCTTGCTCGGAAATAGTAATCCAACTCAACACTCGACTCATCCAGGGTACCTAATTTTCCTCCCAAGAACTGAGGCTATACTGAGATGTGCATAACCCCGTCGATGGTATTAGACTCTCATAAAGCAAATGAGCTGACTCCAATTCTTTCCAAACTGTACAGCTATTGCCTTGCCAATTCTTGCTTTCCAGCCTGTTGGAAGTTCTACTCTGGCGTCCCGGTCTTTAAGAACTCCGGAGACCCTTCTAACCCATCTAACTAACGTCCCATCAGTCTCCTACTACTTCGGCAAAGTCTTCGAGGCTTTAATTAATGCCGAAGTAGTTAAGCATCTCTCCTCCCACGATCTGCTCTCTGACATGCAATATGGTTTCCACTTTGCCCGGTCTACCGCTGATGTGCTTACGGTTATACCCGAATATATATATCAAGCTCTTGAGAATAACGGTGAAGCTCGAGATACATCGATGGCATTTGACAAGGTTTGGCATGCTGGCCTTCTATGTAAGCTTTAGGGATACGGTATTACAACACGATTATTTGATTCAATCCAATCATTCCTGTCTGACCGTGAAATGAAGGTTTTTTCCTGAACGGGTTCTCTTCCAGTTCCTTCCATACATTCCTCAAGGCTCTATCCATGGTTCTGTTTCTGATCTTCATCAGTGATCCTTCTGACGTCATCAGTTCTCAAATCGGCATCTCCGCAGACGACACTACCATTTCCTCCTGTCTCAATAGTAAATCCGTCATGGCTGACAAAGTTAACCTAGCCGTTGGTTTCGAAAAAGACCTCCAATTTGTGGTTGAATGGGCAGGAAGTGGCTTGTAAATTTTAATGCATCCAAAACGAAACAGCTGTCATTTACTGACCAGAGAGAAACGTCCCTGCCCCCTATCGGCATGCTTGATGTTCAAATCCACGAGAGCGCCTCACTGCGCCTTCTTGGTCGTACGTTCTCCACTGGAACAACTACACTGAATCAACAGCTGCATCTACCTCAAGGAAAGTTGGTTCTCTGTATCCTGCCACAAGGTTTTTCTCGTCTGAGTCCATCCATCACATCTACAAATTTACCATTCGCCCATGCATTGAATACTATTGCCATATATGGTCTGGTGCCCCCGCTGTTCATCTCGAGGTTCTCGACAAAATCCAAAGACGGATATCCAATGTGATCGGTCCAGACTTGCGGTCTTAACTTCAGTTACTTTCTCACCGACGTAACCTCCCTCTGTCTTTTCTACAAATATTTTCATGGCATCTGCTCTGACGAGCTATTTTCACTGTTGCTTCCTTTGCTTGAATTTAAGCGTGCTACTAGATTAGCATCTCGGTCCCACCCTTTTACTGTCGAAACACTTAACTGCAATCGCCTCTTCTACTCCAACAGCTTCTTCTCTTGCACTTCCCGACAGTGGAACTCACTTCCGCTTACTTGCTTCCCTGATAACTATAATCTTCAAAAATTTAAACTTAATGTCAATCGACGTCCTCTGTTGCCTTGATCCCCGTTCTTCTTTTTATCCTCCTCGGTTCCTCTTTTTATCCTTTCCTCACCCCCACCTATACAAAGTCTTTTCTCTTACTTACACTCTCTGTAGACCATTGCGTACTAGTGGCACCCCGCCTTGCTTGGGGTGAAATGCAAATTTAAAATATCATTTAGTATAATTGTTCTTTTGATTAATTGTCATTGAAACAGTTTACAATTCGAATAAATGTTTTTCAAATAATTGTTTTCGAACAATTTTCTCGATGCGACACCCTGTGTATCTGAACATTGGACGGTGGACACTGGCTGCATTGTGGAAGAGTCCAGTGTAAGCAGGCGCTATGTCACAGAGATGCACACGTTTTCCTGTTAAATTAGAACCTTTTGTCGTATAGTGGACCTTCGAGGGATTAAATAATAATTTCGGAGTTACTGTCCGTGTTGGACGTGACACATTGGTTGCGCTTTGATACTGGCAACAATGGTCAAACGAAAATTCCTATGTCCGTAGATTACGTTACTGACGGCCACTTGGTATATACACTCGTCAAGATCGACACATTGCAAGGACCGTAGCCAGAGACCGTACGGTGACCACAGCATATGTCAGAGCAACTGCCCATGCAATTGAATACTCACCAGCATAAGCGCCAAACCTAACTTCCATCGAATATGCATGGGACAGGATGGGACGACATCTGACTCGTTCGTTTAGCCCACCTATAACTCTATTGTTTCATAAGTACAAGAAACATCGTATGGTATTAACCATCTAAGGAAGATCTACAATGATATTAATATGGAATTTCAATACTGTTGATACACCTCTTATTTTGGAACCTGTGCACGTATTAATCTGTATATATGATACTTTATGTAATCCATACATATTACCATTACTTTTAATCTTGAGTAAGATTAAAAATATTCATGGCATTACAATTTTAATTCTACACAATACAACTTAGAACATAAACATAGGGAAACATACTAAGACAGACCTCTTGAAAATGGCTGATGACTTGTCCGAAAGCACTTGGGAGAATAATCACTACAGGTAGTTTCTACGTTCTCTAAGTCCACATAACAGGAAAACTGAGAACATTAGAAAAACTGTATAAAAAACTATTCCATCTCTGTCACATTAAATGAAAAAAATTATATATATTAATGGCTGGTTACTACTCGTTTCTGAACACACATGTATGCCAGGGCGGTTAGCCAAACCCTATTACAGAGGCCTGCTCAACCCACGGAGTCCACTTGTGGTTTATACTGCAACTAGGCTGAGCAGACCTTAGTTACAGTTTCTGGGAGAAATAGCAGAATCTGGCGCAATCAACCTTTTGAACATGTGCTCTAACACAGATTGTTTGAGAAAACACGCTCAAACAATCAGTCACGCTAACATGCGACTTCCTACGTTTTATATTTATTGAAAAATAGTGCTCAATATCGGAGATAGAGTGTTTATAGGTATTACAAATGTCGATATTCAAATCAACACTGCACGGTTACTGTTAGTGAGGATTATGTCTACGCTCTCTATGCCCCTAGAATATATATATATATATATATATGTATATATATATATATATATATATATAGTCTTAAGGTGTGCTATAATTATGGGATAAAGTGCTCAATATCAGAGATAGAGCGTATGTAAATATCAGGTGGCCTGACAATTGCGTCTAGCATGAAACAGCCTGTCGCCTCTAAGTGTTGACTTCAATGTGCACTTTTTATATATATATATATATATATATATATATATATATATATATATATATATATATATGTATATATGTATGTATGTATGTGTGTGTGTGTGTGTATGTGTATAAATATATAAATATTTATATATATTGTGTAAGATATTTCGCATTTCAACGTCATTAGGAAAGTTCATCTTTTTAATCTTTTTAATCATTTCACGCCAAGCAAGGCAATAAAGCCACTAAGACGCCTAGTGCTACTGGGTGTTAGAAAATATGAGAAAAAGAAAATCTTATTAAGCAGAGAGAACAATAAAAGAACAAAAATCAAGAAAACAGAAGATAACGATTCACATTGCATTTGAATTTTGTTGAACTATCTAATTTTTTACGGTTTAAAAAATTGTGTTTTCCCCTTATCTCCGAATCTATAGAGTAAGGGTTGTTTAGACTGATTGGGAGGGGAATGTATTATTCCAATGTCTTATTTCGAAATACTCCCACTATTTTAAAAACAATGTAATGATTAAAATAACAAATACGTATTTAATAAAAATGCAATATTGTTTTTTGCATATCTTTTCTTTAATTTTTTTTTTATATATATTTAATTCTGGTAAAATATAATACACAGTAGTTGTACTGTAAATATAAACAAATATGGACACAATAGGGAGAGTAGAGTTTGTAAATCTCGACAAAATTGTTAGCAATAACTTCAACAATACTAAATACTGCGAGCATTTCAACACGCGTCAACGTGATGCAAAAAAATTCCAGTACATTATATACGCGAATGTAATGTAACACTCAGACAGTGTAACAGAGAATCAGGTCTTCTTTTATAATATAAATTAATAAGTAGTTATTTACTAAACTTTGCTTAGTATGAGATACAGACTTGTTGTTGGTTACAGTACCTGGTCTTCCTAAAATATTAGCAATATTACTTAAATATTACTTAAATATAAGTGTACAATCCAGCTGTAGACTTACAAGTTGAATAAAAAATTTAATGGTCCCTTTTTAATAGCAGTTATGCTTATTGTCTGAAAGTTAATTCAACATCTTCATGTAATAAGTTTTGGTACACTGTGAGAATAAAACTCATTAAACAGTATTATTGGCATGCAAGCTACTCTTGCATGCTAATAAAGCCCAGTTAAGCGATTATAATGTTCATTGTCTTTTATAATAGAGAATTATAATGTTCATTCCCTATTATTTTTATTTATTTTTTACATTGAGGTTCACTCTGTATAAGGCCCGGGAGCCACTCAAAGATGAGGATTACAGAGTAAAACGTGCAGTTTATGGGGGGAAGATAACGGTTAACCCTAGACTTGAACAAGTTAAGATTGTAATAATCGGGAAACATACGTTTGGGATAAGTCCCACAGAGTGGTGGTTCGCTGGAAGAAGCTGTTCGAGTGGAACATACTTCTCACCAATGGAATACGGAGGGAATGAGGATGGATCGCTACAATGTGAGTATTATGGCGGGTCCTAGCCATGAAATTTAGAACTAAGGAATGTAGTTCATCCTAGAAGTAGCCATAGAGCAGTGAGAGGCCTGCGACATTATAGAGAATGGACATTATAATTGTGGCTATATTGAAAGTCCTTGCATACTTCGACGTGGTGTAAAGGTTAACAATTTGTTCTTGTTAGATGAATTACGGCTGAGTAGTAGGTTCGATCCTCACTTGATGCTTCATACTTGCGGTTTTGTGTCGCATCTAAGCCACCCTAAGTAAATCACTATATTGAAAGTACCTGTGACGTATTTTCGAATTTGGTTAGTATTTAGGTGGATGAACATTTAGAAACACCAGATATGCGAATTTAAGTCTCGTCAGAGGCCACTTCTTTATTTAATGATCCATGTTGATAACTTACAAGTGAAAACAATCGGTAAGTTGCGATATAAAGCAACAAGTTGAACTATAAACGAGGCCAAATGAATAATAAGGAAAACAGCGAATTGTCAGAATAAAATTTAACATCAGCAAGCTTGCTTGGATTAGTTGTGTAATAATTCCACTGAACAGAATAAAAATGTCTTCACAATGCTTGTTATGAATGTACGCTCTAGGTGGGAAAAAACATTTAACCTACTAAACTGAAAAGTGATTTTCACGTGTCTGGGACGCGTTTTTTTTATGTTGCGTTAACTATTTCATATGTTTACGTGTTATATCAAGTAATGGGTGTTGACAAGTCCTCGATCCGACCCACTTTCCAACGTATGTATTCATGCGGAATGTCGGTGTCCGGTGCAACAGGGCACACGAGTTCGGATTTCGCTTGGGACCGTTGGTATTTACTTCATACTCATGTCCTTGAAGAAAAGCATGAATCCATTGTTTCCTGTGATCTGAGCTATCGATAGATTGATTGAAAAAGTTCTCGACGATGGCACGCTATGATAGTTAACGGAGTTGATAAAGTTCAATCGGCTCAGAATTCCATCATTGCCCTTAAGTTTATATAATCTGTCACACAATACTTGGAGCAAAGACAGGCATTGTTATAGTCCAACCACTTAATACATACACACACACACACACACACACACATACACACACACACACACACACACACACACATACACACACACACACACATATATATATGTGTATGTGTGTGTATGGTAATTGATATAAATTTGATTTAGTTTTCAAAAAATAAAGACACTTTCAAAAATTGATGATACAATCTACTTTTTAAAACACGCTACATTTACTTTTCTCACCCCACCTCACCCACTTCCGAAAATAAGTATTCTGACGGTTAGACAATGAAAGAAAGAACAGAGGACTTTTTAGTATCACGTTGTATATTAACGTCTTAAAGCTTCATTGACTGAGGTAGTGGACAGTGTTCAAGTCCACACTTTCGAATGCTTATTTTATAGGCAGGCAGATACCCACCGATGAAGATGAAAGCTTCGAACAACACATGAATAGTCACTAATTCATCAACACAACTAAATTTGCGAAAGGATATTCGTTCATTAAAAGATGATCATTAAATATAAAAGTCACAAAATATCTGTTTTTTTTTACAATAGATGAATAATTGTTGCTTAAATATACAAAATATATATGTAGTAAAAACAGAACCAGTCAATAAACTTATACCAAGGCTTTATTGCACTTTACTTTGATTACTCGTCTACTGACGGATTTTCAAGGTGAATTTTATACCTCCTAGACCTTAAGGGGAGGTAACTGATGATTTATTAATACAATATATTTCTGCATGCAGGGATTTATCTACACGCCAACTCGAAAGGAATGTAGCACAAGGTCGAGTTTAAGTTGGGAGTTCAAACATATACATAG
>OZ038492.1:65839486-65896986 GCA_964036315.1 Acanthosepion esculentum | reverse complement strand
TACTTGTCAATATTTAATATTTTATCTAAAATAATTTATTCCGTCCTCTGATCTATTTGTCTGTCAAAACCCCGAAGTATTTGTTCCCTACTAATCTTTTGTTTAAGCCCATACCATTTGCTTCCTTTATTGAACTCAGTTCATTTGCATAATTCTTAGTCGTATCTACTTTTGAATTCTCTTTCGTCTAATTTGTTGCACTTACTAAAACAAAATGAATATTTCTTTCATGGTTTGATAACGTTTACTAGTTTTGGAGTACTCTTTATTTTTATCAAAATTCATCTGGTTGACGAGAAGTGATGGCAATAATTATTTTATCGCGTTTAAGATGTTCTCTGTTCAGCCTTGCCTACGTCATTTAATTCTCAAGGCGTTTTGGCTATTTATGCATTTTTAATTTTTGGCAGAAGTCTTTTTCTTTTTTTTTTCTTTCTTTTACTGGAAATTTTTTATTGTTGTTTGAACAATCTTAAGACAGCAGTAGACAATTTTAAAATAAATATGGCTTTAACTTTTTTTCCCTTATAGCTTGTGCCTAACTAAAGTTTGTGAAATAACGCCACAATCTCGAAACATGAAGTACAGGGTAATTAAAAAATAACTCTCTATTTTATGGACTCTCCTGTCTGACTATAATTTTTACAAGATGGAAGAGTCCATCATACATAGCAGTTACTTTTCAATCACCTTGTAGTTTATTTATCTTTCTCTTCAGGAGTTGTTTACTAAACTTAGCTTGGTTTGATACAATTCCACAATTATGGGACAACTAACGAGAGTCGAACTCAGGATCAAGGAGCCTAGACAAGGCCACTAGCCATTAATTCACCGCGAGCTGCCACTTTCTTCAGGACGTATGAACAACTATTAAAAAATTACAAAATTTGCAAAGAGGAATTCTTTCTTTTTATAAAATATTTAAAACATGTAAAATTAAATACTATTTTAACTGGTTTCGTATTTACTTGCTGTATAATGTCAAATGTATTGAATATCGATAGGAAGATTGTGTTGCGCCAATCTTTTAAGTGGGAGTAGTGTCTATCTTGAAATCCAGCTTGGAAAGTGGTCCACTGGCCACAGTGGAAAATATACAACACTTTTATCCACAAAGCAAGCAATTCGTTTGTATCTGAGAAAATGTGTTTACACTTAGACGAATAGAAACTTGACTTTTTTTAGTTGAAAAAAAAAACAAACAAACAAATAGCCTGAAGGATATTTAGGAAAAACAATATCAACCCAAAATACAGTACATTTCAAATGTTCTCGCACGAATGTGCATAAAGTTATTCAGACAATCTTAATTCAGTTTCTGATTTAAAGCTCACACATTCTAAATAGAATATAATGATTCAGTAGTGAATGGGATAGCTTCAAGCAATGAAACTGGAGCTGTCCGATGTCTTATGCAGCCAAATAGATAAACACTTCCATGTGAATAAATTAATCCTTAACATAAATAATATGAAACATAAAATCTCTTATTATGTCTACACGCATGCGTATCAAAAAGCATTTTGAAAATTGCTTTGATAACGTTTGTATAACAGAAATTATTTTTTTTACTTTTGTAGCGGTTTACGAACTTGTCACCTAATATATTTCAAGAATTTCAAAATTAGCTTTCATATTCATAAATTGAATTCTCAGTATAGGATAGATAACGATCTTTCAGTGAATTTTAGCTTCGTGCCACATTCACCTTAGGCTATACATTCTTTAAATATAAAATAACAGCATATAAAGTTTAGCATAAAAAGGACATAAAATATAATAATAAAAAGTTTTTTTTTGCAAAGTTTAACCTTCATACCAGCAAAAAACGGTGTCTAAAAACGACGGTTTTTCACTTGACGCAACTCATACTGTATGGTCCCTTAGCAATATTATTTTAAAACGCTCTGTTTAGAATTTTAATAACAACAAAACTTTACACACGCTATTTACTTGCTAGATTGTTTATTTACAAGATTATAATAACATGAGAACCAATTACGATGTAATATTTATTATTTACCATTTTCTTAAAAATAAATATGAAAACAAAGTTTTTATTCAAAAATATATAAAATTTTAAAAATGATAAAATATGTGAACCAACTACAATACAATATTTATTATTTACCATTTTATAAATAAATAACTATGAAAATAATTGTTATTCAAAAATTCATAGAAACATCTGTGAACTATAGAACAAGAAAATTTAAATAATTACGATTTTACCGAACATTATATATATCTTATATTTCAATTTATTTCTGGCTTTAATTTCCCATTTTTTTTTGTATAATTGTGATCTAGAATCAAGGATTCCTAATCAATAGAAAAATTCAAAGCCCGATCTACTCATTTTTTTTAAAAACATAATTTTGAGTTTTTTTTTTTATCGTTACCAATTTTTCTAAAAATGTACATCAAGTGTGCCTAGAAAATCCGAAGATAGATTATTTATAGTCAGCAAAGTGTTGACTGGTGAAGAACTCTTAAATGAAGAATGGAAACTAAGCACCTTGACCAAAGCAATTGGCGAAGCCACCGAATTGTGTGCTTTGGAATGGTTGGCGAAATATCGGCTAATTGCCAATCAACTCGAAAATTCACATTCATTTTGTAAATAAACAATCTAATAATTAATATTCTAAACATAATATTTTAAAACAATAAACATTGCCGAGCGAGTCGAAGATGTGTGAAACTGATACAAGTAATCGCTTTCTCACTGTCCAAGTCGCTGCCAACTGAAAACAGCACAGCGTCCCAAAAACGAACGCTGTCTTCCTCGCTTGCGTACTCTCGGGAATTCTCGTAGCTCCGAGACAATGTCTTTCTTAAATTAAAGTGTCATTCTCTCTACAGAAGAATTATACATTAATAACGGTGACTCGACTACATGAATTTGGACGTACTACTAGATTGGCAACTAGTTTCATCATATTACTGTTGAAATAGCTAGATGTTCTATTCTAATAGTTTTTTCCCCACGCTCTTCTTGCCTATGGAAATCTCTTTCGGTTTCTTGCTTCCCTGCCACCTATGATCTTCAAAACTTTAAATGCACCATCAATCATCATCTTCTGTCTTTCTGAATCCTTTTCTTTTCTTTTCCTTCTCCACTAAAGTTTTCTCATTCTCTTTTCATTCTCAATCGCACCTAGCATCTTAGTGGCATTAACACCTTGCTTGGGTTGAAATGATTAAAAAAAGCTCTTTATATTATTATGTATCAGATGTCTTTATGCAATCTATGAAACATAGATATAAATTTTTACTCTTTCATACTTATAAGATCTGATAGCATTCTCATCATAAAAAGAGCATTTCGTGCGCCAGTGTCGTGTACAAATCATACTGTTCTCATTCTATTTCCGGCCTAATTTTGTTACAAGCTTTGTTCATTTAAATCCTGATGATTAGCAGAGCTGATTGCCCGATGCAGTTCACATTAAATAATACCCGGTTTCTTTGGTAGCATTGTGAAATTAATACTTTTCTTTAATAAGAGTTCGCGAATATTCAGGCCGGTAGACGAAAAATATATAAATATATTCTTCAATAAATAAATGGAGCCTCTGTTCAAATATGAGTACCCATTAAAATTAACGTTTAAAGTGATGAAAATCTGTTGGATTTATAAAAACCCATTATCTAAGTAAGTTATATATATATATATATAGAGAGAGAGAGAGAGAGAGAGAGAGAGAAAGAGTATGAAGGGTAAATTGTCGCCATTTTATATTTTTAATTTCGCGCATGCGCGTTGTTTGTTTTCGATTTTGTCGACTGCACAATATAGTAGGGACAGTTAGACACCGTCTGTGAGAAAAGAGCACCACTGCACCAGAAATTTGGAAACTGCTTTCTGTACTGCTTGGAATTTCCGCCGGAAACTGCAATACGAACATTTCGGAGTGTTTGGATTTCAATATGAGGAGAGTGCAGAAGATTCGGAAAGAACTGGATGAGTCTAATGGTGATTACGAAGAGGCTTGAAATTATCACTAGTAATGGCAATGTTATGCCTCCATTCGTCTTCCTACAGAGTCTCAGACTCAGCACTGGGTCCCACATCAAGTGCCTTGAGGAGGTAGCGCTGCTTTGTCAAGAGGGTGACTGCTGGAAGAACCTATGTCTAGCAACAGGATTCTACACTACGCCACGCAAGCAGGAGAACCTAGTCATGGCTATCAGACAATTTCTGCGATCACATCACCCCTTACATTGGGCTATCTAACACCCCATACTGAAGCCCCTTCATTAATATGTGTGGGGGTACAGTTGAGCGAGAGACCAACAAAACTCTTTGAAACACCAAAAATTCACCAACTTAAACAAGGAGACCATCCAGAAGAGATGCTGGAGGCGGTAGTTGAAGACAATGGCTTTTATTGAATAAATTCACTCTTTAGTATTTCAAGATATTTTGTATAATTTTAGTAAATATATCTGTTAAAATGAGATGTCAGTGTTATTATTATACATTGCAGTCTGTACACACACGCTCACACACACCACACCCACACACATGCACGCTCACACACACACACACACACACGCACACACACACAGACAAGCATATATATGATTAATACAAATATGAAATACTTCGTTGTTTGATGTTATATTTAACACACACACGTATATATATATATATATATATATATATATATATATATATATATATATATGGGGGTACACTGTCAACAGGGAGCGGCATCAGTCTGTTTCATGCATGAAGATTGTGTTTAAGCATGAAACATTTTGTCGCCGATCGGTGCACACTTTTATATTTATTGAGCACGCTTATCGATAAATTCAGCATACCTTAAAACTATTTTATCACATATATATATATATATATATATATATATATATATATATATATATATATATATATATATATATATATATGTGTGTGTGTGTGTGTGTGTGCGCGCGCGTATGTATGTGTGATTAAACATGGTATATTCAGACGACCATTCTTCATTCAGATATGTTCTACTAAATAGATATATTGGGTTATAAGAAATATTCGTAGCAATTTTTCTGCCTTTTCACACGTTATAGAAATTTATGAGATACACACATTTAGTAAGGTAGATTGTGAATTTAATGTGATTGTCCGTTAAAAGTGATAATAGAGGAAAATGAGATATCTTTTTGTCATTTGATGCTCTTTTATTTCCGGAAAAGAAAAGGAAAAGCACTGTACAAATATTAAAAAAAGGTATGTGCCATCTATAGAGATGGTACCGTAATTGAGAGTACTGTCCGTGAGTGCTTCACTTGGTTCAGAAATGGAAATGTTTATTTGGAAGACCGAGAACGTACTGGTAAGCCTACAGACGTTGCCAATAAGCAAATCAAAACACCAATATGAACTAATACAGGTCACAGGATACGGGCCATCGCACAGATACTTCATGTCATTTGATCATTGTAAGGCATTTGTAAACGCTTGGATACGTAAATCGCTACGATGTTTCGGTGCCTCATGATTTACCGAAAAAATGTAAATGGATCGCTTGTCCCTATGCGATTCTCTGCTCTAATGCAACAAAACAACCTATTTTTGAATAGAACCATCACGGGCGATGAAAAATAGATTGTTTATAACAATGAAGAACAAAAAAGTTTCCTGGGAAAAACTAAATCAGCCACTGCTAACCACTGCAAAAGCTGGCCTGCATCCGAAGAAAGTGATGCTGCATATCTGGTGTAACTGGAAGGACATTGTATATTAAGAGCTTCTTTCGAAAAATCAGATATTGAATTCAGACTGTATTATTTTTCCTGCAATGGTGTTTATTCTGTACAAGGCCCGAGGGCCACTCGAGGTAGAGGGTTATAGATTAAGAGTCATGGCTTATGCGGATATGTGTGGAAGATAACGGTTAACCTTAGACTTGACAGGTTAAAATTGTAGTGATTGGGGAAGTAATCTCTTGGGAATCGGTTCCACAAAGTGGTTGGTGGGAAGAAGCTGCTCGAATGAAATTTACCTCTCATCAAAGGAATATGAAGTGAATGAGTATGATTTGCTACAGTGTGCATGGCCTGGTGGGTCTTAACCGTTATGGTTAAAACTAGTGGAACTAAGTAATTTAGTTCATCTGAACACTCTCAATAGAAATAGCGATAGAGCAGCGGAAAATACTTCATCAGCCACAAAGACACGGAAACGCTTTCGAACTGGCTCCTGTCCATATATGATAGGAGTATTCCATTTTCGACCTGATCCGGCTCTTGTAAAAGTAGAGGATAGCAGGAGGAGTGAGGTATTTGCAGATGCAGTTCAAGAAACCGAATATTTTCCCAGGATCTTTAGTGATTGATAGTATGTACGACTTCCACTTGTGTTCTGGGCTGAGTTTAAGTCCCAATAGACTCTCAATGCACGCTGAAATGTTAGAGCTAGTTCAGACAAGGGATTACTGCCAAACTCTTGTCATCTACGGCTTTGGAGGTGCACCCATATGTCGTTGTATCATCAACAGAGATATTTACAAATGATCGGAGTATACTCTTAGGCTGATCATTTATGTACAATACGAAGTGGGTGGATCGCTTAGGACTCGGGGATCTGGTCGTTAACAACTACCTTCAAGGACCTACCCGTTAGGAAGGACTTTATAACTGACAAGAATCTTCTAGTGATCTCATAGCCAGAGAGCTTGTGCAGAAACCCTTCATGCCACACCTTATCAAATGACTTTGAAATATCTAATGAGATCGTCCTTGCGATGTATTTATTGTAAAGTGTCTTACTAATTTTATTAGTAATCGCAGTTAGGATATCAGCAATGGACCACGATTGAATCGATGAAAAGGAATTGGCCAATCAGAATAATGTCATCTTTCATCAAGACAACGCCACATCTCTTTGAAGACTCGCAGAAACTGGCACAGTTTGACCTAATTACATCCAGCGTACTCGCCTGACCACGAACCTCCGAATTACCTTTTATTTCGATCTATTTTGATTGAAGTTGTTCCCATTAACAGAGTTTTATAAAATACATACTTTATAAAATTCTCTTAATGGGATGAACTTCAATTCTCTGGAAGTCTATAAAAATTTCTCTGATCAGTTAATCACATAGAAAGATGCCAAATTCTAAGAAAATGAAATCCTGAATCAGCCTCAAATATTCATGATCCTGTAGGTAGTGGAGCAGAATTGCACATACATGATTAAATAAATACATTAGGTCATCCCATAAGTTCTGTCCGAATTTTAACTTTTTGTTAAAATGAACGAAATTTAAAGAGTATTTTATAATGTCTAATGGAGCTGAACATTATTTTTATGTTTAGATGCATTTAAACTGAAAAGTTTATGGAGAGGAATGTGTGAATGAAAGAACTTGCAGAAGATGGTTTGCAAAATTCAGAGGTGGAGATTTCACCCTTGAAGATGAAGATTGAACCGGACGTCCAGTTGAGTTTGATGAAAAGCTTCTTGAATAAGCCCTTGAAGAAAATACTGCTTTATCAGTTGAGGAATTGGCAGTGGTTCTCAGTTCAAACTGTTCATCGTCATCTTCAACAACCTAAACTTGGAAAATGGGTGCCTCATGAATTGTCTGAAAACAACCTCAAATCCCGAGTTGACATTTGCTCTTCTCTCCATTCTCGCCAACTTGTTTCACCTTTTGTGGATAGACTTGTGACTGGCGACGAAAAATGTATCTTTTATCGAAATATTAAGCGTCGTTGACAGTGGCTTGGTAAAGGGGAAGGACCCCAGCCACAGCCGAGAAGGAAACTTCATGGGCAAAAGGTTCTTCTTTCAATCTGGTGGGATTGCCAAGGAATAATCCACTTTGAATTCTTACCACCTAATGCAACAATTAATGCTCAAATATACTGTCAGCAATTAGAGCGTTTGAACCAAGCTTTGAGGAACAAAAGACCTGCTCTAGTGAATCGAAAACAGGTGATGTTTCATCAGGACAATGCGCGACCACACACAGCAAGAATCACGTCACGAAAGAACTTGGTTGGGAGAACATTCCTCATCCACCTTATTCTCCCGACCTTGCTCCTTCAGACTACCATTTGTTTCGTAGCTTACAGAATCATTTGGAAGAAACAGCTTTTGTAACACAGGAAGAGGTTAAAACTGACATTTGTGAGTTCTTCGAATCAAAGCCAAAAGAATTTTACAGTAATGGAATTAGTAAGCTTGTTAATAGATGGAAGGAAGTTATAGATAATCAGGGAAAATACATTGTTGATTGAATCTGTAATTAAATGTAACATTTGGTCACTTGTTTGCTCTATTGAAAATTCGGACAGAACTTATGGGATGACCTGATATCTGCAAATATTTTAATACCGCCTTTGAAATTCACTTAATAAAAGGCTATGAACTTTTGTTTCGCCACCGCACACACGCACGCGCGCGCGCGCACACACACACACACACACATGTATATATATATATATATATATATATATATATATATATTAACGACAGAACGATATGTATGAATGTACTTACAGGCACAAACAAATAAGATACGTATGTGGTTACTAAAATTTTTACAAATATACAACTGTAATGATATCTATGGGAGTAAAATGATTTTAAGATACTAATCTCAGAGGGGAACAAAGCATGCATACCTGACTTACAAAAATTAAATGCTTGAAACTATCTCTCTTTCACTCTCTCCCACTCTTCCCCTCCCCTCTCTCTCTCTTTCTATATATATATATATATATATATATATATATATATATATATATATATATATATATTATGCATATGGAATTTCAAATGCAATATTTAACAGATACACTGATTCAGTTATACAACTGTTGCACATGCATGTTATCATTGTCGTAGTTTAAACATGGTAATACGAAATACCAGCGTTTTAAAAGCATTAACATTTATTTGTGACGTTACTTTAATAGTATAAGCATATAAAATAGAATTATCAAAGGTTAAACGCATTGATGGAAAGCAATGACACTCAGTATACTTTCGTGAACTTCTCAAAACTAATAACTTTGAATATGACAGAAAATATTCGAAACGTATTCTGTGGGAATTCATATTCTCGTTAGAATAAGGAATAAACGTTCCCCCCCCTCTCTCTCTCTCTCTCTCTCTCTCTCTCTCTGTATATATGTATATATATATATATATATATATATATATATATATATATATATATATATATATATATATATATATATATATATATATTTGTATGTGTGTGGAAGTGAAAGAGAGAGAGTAAAGTTCAGATGAGAATCTGTCCGAATGTTAAATATATAATGATATATATAATATAATAATATATAAGACAATTGATATATATATATATATATATATATATATATATATATATATATATATATATATACATATATATATATATATGTGCGTTTGTGTGTGTCTGTCTGCGTGTGTGCATATATATATATTATAATAATATTTTTAGTTTTTAAAAATATGATTCCTCCGCTACATAAGAGTTCTCGTGTTTCAAAAGCGAGAGCCGAAACCTCTCGCTTTCTAAACATGAGAACTCTTATGTAGCGGAGGAATCATATTTTTAAAAACTAAAAATATTATTATAATATAAGCTCTACTTCTGTATGGAGCACTGTCCTTTTGAAAATAAAGCTAAATATTAAGGAACACCGGATTATCTACCTAACGTGTTCTTTCCTATTTCACTGCACACCTGCATACATATATATATATATATATATATATATATATATATATATATATATATATATATATATATATATATATATATATATATACATACATACATATACACACACATATATATGTGCTTGTATTTAAGCAGCAATTCCTCCCTAATGCATGTCTCGTTAGAAATGGTTAACAAGTTTCTTCTTAACTGAAACCCTTATCCTAAAATATCTCACCCTTTAGCAACATCAGCTATGAACATGGTCATAATGTACTGGCTGTATACTGTAATTAAGAATATATCTACCTTTCAACAGCTTATATACCATTTACAATAGCATCTGCACATACTTTGGAAAAGCACAATAAAAAATCCTTGAAAACGGCTAATCGATTAGCCAAACACACTCAAATCGAAGAATCATTTCTTCATAAACTAAATAAAAAAAGAAAGATAGATAGATAGATTTGAACAGACTGAGATAGATAATGAACAATTTGAGATAGATAATGTATTATTTTTCATGCAATGATGTTCCTGGGAAAAACTAAATCAGCCACGGCTAACCACTGCAAAAGCTGGTCTGCATCCGAAGAAAGTGATGCTGCATATCTGGTGTAACTGGAAGTAAAATGATTTTAAGATAGATAGATAGATAGATAGATAGATAGCGAACCATCTGAGACAGATAATGAACAGCCTGATATAGATAGATAGACAGATAGAGAGATATGAACAGATTGAGATAAATAAATAGATAGACAGAGACAGACAGACAGATTGACAGTGAATAATATAAAATAGATAATGCACAGATAGATAGATAGATAGATAGATAGTAAACCTTCTGAGACAGATAATGAACAGCCTGAGATCGATAGATAGATAGATAGATAGATACTGATATGTAATATATACTTACAAAACGGATTCCTCTGAGATTATTAGACTTCAGCGTCTAGCGTTCATATCGATGTTCTGGTTGCCGACTGGAGCAAGTGTCCGTGTCCGAAGATGAAGTGAAATTGCACAGGATGTTAGTTAACAGAAGGGTGAGTTCGCTATTATGACCGACATATTCATTCGCTATATCGTCACGTGAAACGGGGGTGTACAATTGAAAGAATGTAACATGTAATCAAGCTTATTTGTACTATCGGCAGTCATTATTGTCACCATCAGTAGTCATTTGTCCCACAAACACATACACATATACTGACCCACACGCTCAAATGAATACATACATGCACACGTGCACACGAACGCAAACATATATAAAAAAATACATGCACGTACACATATATAAATAATGAGACGCGTATAGATGCAGGTATACACACGCACGCACATGCACAAAACACATGTGTATACAGGGCTACACTATCAAGCTACAGTGAATTTTAGACAAATCTGAAAGTCTGTTATTAAATAATTTTAATTTTCTCCTCAACTAAACCGAACATTATTTTTCAAAATGTAGTCCCCAAAATTCAAATACATATATCTGAACCGCATACGGATAGAAAATGAATTGACTAGGTACACCACCTGGGCCCGACTCACCTTCGGCTTCCTATAAACAATCCGCGTAAGAACATAGATCTCTAATAAATATCTCTGCAGATGATACAACAGCTGGCAGCTGATCTCTCCTCTGACCTAGCTCAAGCGGCTCAATGAGATGCAGGACTATCTTTTAACTTTTGATACCCACAAAAACCAAACTATTAACGTCTTACCATCACTGAACAGACCTATCATGATGAATGATTGTTCTCTCAGAGAAGCCCTTCACCTTGAACGTCTATATATATATATATATATATATATATATATATATATATATATATATATATATATATATATATATATATATGTAGGTATGACCAAAAACTATCGGGGCTACTACATCACATATAAATCCGCATTTAATCTCCTTCGAACTAGTTCCCTACTGAAACCACAAACTTTATCGAAGTATTCCTGGAACTCCATTTTGTAATATATAGCTCTTATCCAATCAGATATTGACTCTACAAGACACCGAAAGATTTCTTATGTATTCTGCTGCCAATATATTAAGAGTGGCTCCTTCAGCTTTTTGCACATTACGGAGTGCAGTTTCTACAAAGTGATTTTGTTGGTCTTATCGTATAAGTGTGCTATAGGATTGGGATCTGGGGAAATTGTTTGGCAGGGAAACGCAATCAAATAGGGCGCATTTTTCTATTGAAAGATACCACGACCACAGTAAAAGCTCTTATCATGAACAGGTGTACTTTATCTTCAGTCATATTTAAAATAGGTGATACGCAACAAAATGCCTTCTACATGAGTGATAGGATGCAATGCTTCTCAGTAGAACGGTGCCCAAACAACCACACTCTCTTCACTGGCTTATAGTGTATCATGACGACATCACTTCCCAAGGATAATGACTCATATATACTTAATTTATTTAAGAGAAAGCGAAAATTATCGGAATCGGTCAATTCAACTGAATATAATGATTTTCCAAGCGTAGCTTAGATGTTTCACAAGGCCGAAAGTATGGGGCACCCAGTGAGGATCGAACTCACTATTCAGTTGTAATTGTTCTAGCGAGACAAGATTGCTAACCATTACACCACCTCGGGGTGCCCAATTCAACTTAATATAGGAGTAACATTATGTGAAAATTTATTTGTTAAAACTACGGCATGGTGAAATTTAATAAATTGATATAGAAGAATCTTAGTCTGGAACAAGGCCATGTGCTTTGAGTATACAGTTAATTTTGCATAGAATTTCTATGATTTTCTGACTACTCAAAACCCTGCAAAAATGTGCGTGTTAGCATCTTTTCCACGGCGAGATATTCTTTATTAATATTTTCTAAATGTCTTGTAATCTACAACAAAACCGCAATCCTGGAGAGGTCATTGATCTCTGTAGTTTCTGTGAAACTAACTTTCACCACATGAAGTTTAAGTGAGATCACTTGTTGTTTTTTATATTAAAAATAATAAAATTAAATTATGAATATATCTGAAAGCATTTCTAATTACAAATGCAGTTGAACTTTTTTTGTTCCTTATTGCATCGGTTCATTTGTCCGTCTCCAACGAGCCTTGAAATCAGAAACAATATTTTTCAAAAGGTTTTAATTTTAAACAAAAAGTTCGCAAATGGACGATTGTAATGCTACTTTTACATTCCTCAGTGACTATAGTTTTTTTTCTCTGCATTATTTATTTTCAAAAACAATATTTTAATGAGAGGAGACACAATCATTTACAGTGTGTCTGTGTGGGCTTGTGGAAAGAAGCACAGCAGATATTTTAGGAACATTGTGCTAAGTGCGGGCAAACGTAACATTTTGATTCTAGATTTAATCCAGAATTTAAATAAGAAGCAAATAAAAAAAAATATTGATCTAAAGATTTTACTATATATTTCGAATATATTAGGGTGTTCAGAAAGTAATTACGCATTTCGGTGTTATGAATAGTGGCTCAACCAACCACGGCAGAACCGAGGTTGAATGATGTAAAAGTGCATCTAGAATTCGTTTATCATCTCTTCTAGCCGACAGTGGGACGTTTTTAGTATACTTCAAAGTTTATCTGCGAAAAGTTGCAAAGAGAGCTTTCTTTTGAGAACCGAACATAATGTCCCACATTCACGGCAGTCTTTTAAAGAAGAATGTAATCATTTCGTTTTTGCATCCCATTGTTAAAGGTGATGACAAATGGGTTTTGCGTGTCAACAGAAAACGAAAAAAAAGAACAAAACAAAGAACATCACAAAATGAGAAACAAATTCCAACACCAAACCAGAACTCCAGCCACAGAAATCAGTGTTTTGTGACTGATGGAATATTTTTTTTTTGTTAAGCTTATCACCCCAAGCAAGGCTGGAGGCCACTATCACGAAAGGGGTTACAGAAGGTTTGGAGGAAGAGCAGATAGGAGTGGTAAAGGAGAGGATGTGGAGAAAGATAGTGGATCGATCAAGGCAAGGGGGTTACAGAAGATTTGGAGCGAGAGCAGATAGGGATGAAAGGTGAAAGGATGTGGAAAAGGGAAGTGGATAGATCAAGGCAACTGGAGATGTCGATTGACGTTACACTTAAATAGTTGGAGATTGTATTTGTCAGGGAAACAGGAATAGGGAAGGGAGTTCCACAGGCGAGATGTGCGAGACATGAAGCTATTGGAGTAGAAGATACGTCTACATCTAACAGTTTCAACGGTGAAGGGATGGGAACCAGCCTCGTATGACGTTTAAATTCATGAGGCCTAGGGACCAGCGAAAGCAGCTCCTCGGAGCAATTACCGTGAAAGTATTTGTAAAAAGGTCAGAGCGAGGCAACGTCGCGTCTGTGAGAGAGCGACTGCAGACGAGATGACAGATCAGAGCCAATTACATTGCATATCCGTCTCTAAAAGGTATCGTTCGTTACGTGCTATGGAATTTGGAAGACCATCGCTGCAGACATTTATTTCAAGTAACTTGCTCGAGTAAATGAAACATTACTTTGCAAGTGTCCTGTTTTAGTAAACAGAAAAACTGATATACTCCAGTATGATAATGCAAGGACGCACTCATTCTGTAAACAAATAAGAAAAGAATAAGATCGTTAGGATGTGATTTTATTCCATATTCCTCATGTTTACAAGATTGAGCTCCTACAAATTTTCATTTGTTTCAGTCACGAGAATCAACACTATATAATAATTACCGTTGTTTTTTTTATTTATTCATTTATATATATATATATTTCGTGTCACGCTCTATATAATCAGAAAGAACAAAATTAATGTTTATAATTCCCTCAATAATATAACAGGGGATTTAAATAAAGGGGCATAAAATGCGGTAACAATGGCACTGTCTTTAAATTTTATTCCTACCGTAACATATATGGGACAAAGTATATTATAAATTTTTTAACGTCTAGTGTATATGATATATTGCGCAAAGTATATCGTCAGTCCAATAATGCCTATTCTGTCATATGTGTGTACATTAGAAGAAAGATCTTATCACGGACTGTTGTAAAACAGCTTTAATCAATTAATCTGTTTCATTACTTTTACGTTTCTGTAATTTTATTTGTTCAAGCCTTTCTCAGAAACCCTCGTCTACTATAAGATTAGTAGGAGAGAAGGCCTCGTGGGACAGTGAACAGTGAATAGATCGAGTGCTAGTTCATACGATACACTCTCACGTCGTGTAATATTCTTCTAGTGTACTTACTGTTTAATATAAGGCATATCTGCAAACCTGGTTTTTGTTATTACTTAACCATTTACTTGGTCACAACACCAAGTGATCGTCTTGCTTCAACTTCGCCTTCAGATAGGCTTTGTCGTCGTCGTCGTCGTTGTTGTGGTCGTTGTTGACATTCTGTGGCTAATCTTTTTCTTTCGGGTTCCATTTCGAATCACTGCTATATTAAACATATAATTTTTAAAAATGAAAAGATATTGAGTAGAATGCAATTTATATAATGCGTCAAGTGAAATCAATGAATCATAGATACCATTGAACGTCTAAAAATATAGTTTTTTTTTCTCAACAAATGAAATATATAGATATATTTGTTTCATTGTATCTCAATATTAAAACTTTCTGACAATTGATGTTTTTTTTACGGTTCGGATACACTAATTCTTAAATGGTAGAAAACTCAGAAAGCAGTATTTCAAAGTTTTTTAGGGGAAAAATAAGATTTCTTTAAATGTGGAATAAAACATTTACCTTCTCGTTGGGCTGCTGTCATTGAAAATGAAGACATTTTGATAAAGAATATTTAAATAAATTTAATTTTTATTGTTTTTATACTCTTTCTGGTAAAGTGTAATTACTTTCATAAAACCATAATATAATAGGCTATAAAATTCTAACAAAATCTGTAAAATCTTAGCGAGCAAATATTTTAAGCGTTTAATTAAAAGTTAGTAAAATGAGTATTTAAATTAGTTTAGCATCGTTTTGAAACATCAATTTCACATTTTGTTCATTATATATAATTTATTACCAAATATGCCGTGTTTAATTTAAAAACCAAAACAAAAACAAAAACGCCTAAAATTGTTGGTATTTGTGAAGAGCGTGAATCCCAAAATGCAATTTGACTTAGCGTAGAAATATACCTTTGTAGGGTGCAACAAATTTATAAATGTTATATTTTAGAGGGCAAGATTTTTCTGACAGATTTAGTCTTAAACGTAAATTACGTTAACGAGACGAAAGAAAAAACTCGTCATAGGAATGAAAAGAAAACCTGACCCTAAAAAAAACAAAAAAAAAACAGTAGCTCATTTGAAATTACTTGAATTTGACAAATATTGTAGATGGAGATACTATCAAATATTTCGAAATAATTAATTTAGTCAAATCTCGGCAATAAAAACCAAAGTTGGCAGCAAAATTAATGAAATGCAGAAAAGTAAGCTGTGCTTCCATAAATGAATGACTAGTCTCGAACAATAAAATGGTTAGTTTCTAAGTCGAATATCAAATTGAACTCTATCCAAGTAACAAAAATTATATATGAATTACCCCGTGATTCCTGATTTAGTGACCAATATATTGGAAAATACTCAGCAGCAAAACAGAGTCTTCGAAGCAATTTTACGAGAAGGCAAATTGTAATAATTTTAATCAATAAAAGTGGAAATTCGAAAGAATATCCACTTAATACAGGTATACCGCAAATATATGATATTTGCAATATGTAATTTGTTTGAGAATTCCGTATATACACAAAATAGAAAGGGCCTAAGATAACGATGTGTCGTCTCACCAGACTTATTCACCCCTTACAATGAGGCGATCTTGAGAGATGTAGAAGTCTATCAAAATTTATTATTAACGTACGTTTTTCAACAAGATGATGCGAATTTTCATACGTTGAAGTCATAGTAAATTATTTAAAAGTAAAGGGCATCGTACATTTTGAAAATTATCTCCTGACTTGATTATAGAAACTTTATTAAAGAGGGAGGTAAAAGATAAATGTCCAAAGATTATTGAACGGCTTTTGATTACGAAGACTGTGTAGGCAAATTTGAATAATTCCTTTATTTTTGTTTTATATTCCTCACTACCGAAAAGAATTATGACCGTTGAATTAATAAAATAGCGACTACGAAATAATAAGTAACTTTTATAGTTAAAATGTGTGATGTTTGAAAAACAAACAACTTTTTAATATAATTATTTACTTATTATTATAAACTGAGTATGAGCTCTGGTAAAAAATAATAATTGCTAAGACATTAGGTTTATAAGTCACAAAAATCCACTCATGGCCCAGTGGATAAAAGCGTTGAATCAGTGATCCAAAAGTGACTTAACCTAAAGACTTGTGAGTTCAATACTTGGCCACAGCAGGGAACAAAAACTTGGAGAGTTGAGTTATCAAAGAGAATTAACTGAAACTGAGATATCCAAAGGCATGGCATGTGGAATTAGAACAATCTACTCCCGTGGACTAAATAAAGGGTTCATTTTAAAATTCCAAGAAAGCCTACAACAGCCGAAACGTTGTGAATATGAACAATAAGGACGAAGGCAACAATCCGAATAATGTAAATAGTCACAATACCTCATCAGAAATATGGACAGATGCCTAAAATATTTGTTTGAGAATTCCGTATATACACAAAATAGAAAGGGCCTAAGATAACGATGTGTCGTCTCACCAGACTTATTCACCCCTTACAATGAGGCGATCTCGAGAGATGTAGAAGTCTATCAAAATTTATTATTAACGGACATCAATTTAAACACCATAGATATGCAGATGACGCAGTGTTGATAGAAGACACAGAAACGAAACTACAATAACTGCTAGAGAACGTAAAAAAGAAAAGTGAAAAGAAAGGACTGAACATCAATTGTAAAAAGATACCAAGAGGAACATCCCAAGATGTGAGCTATGAATTGGAGATATCAAAATCAAATATGTACAAAAACTTAAATATCTGGGAAGTACTTTACCAGAGTACGGAAAATATGATACCGACATCCGAAGCCGCATGGGACTAGCAAAAGATACCTTCAAAAATCTAAGTCAAGAATTAAGAAGAGATTTGATTTTACAGTGGAATGCTAAGAATACCATGATCTGAGCATATGAGTAATGCGTAAGTTATAAGGAAAATGGAAAACAAAATGACGCTTAGGTTTAGAAACAGAAAGAGGCAGTTAACATTTCTAGGACGCATAATGAGGAAAGAGGTATTGGACAATTTGACACTTGCAGGACATACTGAAGGCAAGAAGAACAGAGGGAAACAGCAAGTAACCCACTTAAGAAGCTTGAATGGCAGAACAGGGATGGGGATGGATGGTGAAAAGACCAAACATACTAAGAGCTACAAAGGATAGAAAGTTGTGAAGAGCCATGATCACCAAAGTCCTGAAAGGACGCGGCATATTGAAGATGAAGAAGAATGTTGTTTTGGTCAATGTGGGAGTAGTGTAACGGATATCAACGCGGAAAGCGAAATCGTTGAGTCAGGTTAAAATTCCTACGTTACGTTGTGTTCACTTTCACAAAAATGCCTTTACTAAGTTACTAAAGTAACTTGGGAATGTTTAATTCAGGACATTGTAGGTTTGCTCCAATGACTCAATCAATCTTCTGGCTTGAATCAAATTTTTAAAAAAAAATGTCACGACGGGCTCGTGAGGGTTACGAAAAACGTCTCCGAGGAGGTAATTGCAAATCAGAACTAAGTAAATAAATATTAAAATATGAAATCCATCTGTCTAAATATTTTTCCATCGTTATATTTTTCATTTTTATCTTATAATTTTACCGCAAACAAGGCGATAAAGCCACTAAGACGTAAGGAATTACTATGATCGATAGAAACTAAAGAAACGTTATTTAGCAGTAAGGACAATAAAAGAACTGGATTAAATAAGACACAAGATGGCGGCGGGACCAGACGGAATCGTAATAGAGATTCTGGCAGTTTTAGATGATTTCGGCATTGACAAAAATTGCAGGCATAATAGATGAAATATGCGACAGTGGTGGTATACTGGAAGACCTCAGTAGATCCATTTTCATAGCACTGCCTGAGAAGCCAGGTGCAACCAAAAGTGAACTCCATAGGATGATGAGTCCAATGAACGATATAAGAAAACTTATCACCCGAATTCTGATGAATAGAGAACGGAGCAGAATCATACCGGAAATAGGACAAGAACCATGCGGGCTCGTTAAAGGAGTGGGATATTTATGCTCAGTATGATATCAGAAAGAGCAGTACATATACAGAAAGATGTGTACCTGTGTTGTGTAGATTATGCAAAAGCGTTTGATAATGTACGTCACAAAGAACTGTTGAACCTGATAACCATGAAATATTTGGGAAGAATTTTAGAATAATCCAGAACCTATACTAACAGCAAACCGCCTACATACGGATAAACAATGAGTTTGGTAAATATACAAACATAGAAAGGGATGTATTTTCTCACCGTATTTATTCAACCTATAAAGTGGGGAGATTCTGAGAGAATTAGAAGTCCAACCAGTGGAAAACAACGTATAATCTACCTAGCGAGCTTGAGTAAATGGATGCTGGAGCAAGGGTTAGGAGAGATAACAAAAAACGAAATTTATTAAAGCTACAAAGTACAGGGAATTATGGTGATCCATTATCGCCAACGTCCTGAAGGGACACGGCAATAGAAGAAAGTAAAAATAATGATATTGGTGCCCAAAATCTTAACAACATAAAATATGCAGATGACACAGTGCTGTCAGAAGCCATAGAAAGGAAACTACAACAGTTCTTACAGAAGCTAGTGAAGGAAATCTAGAAGAAATAACAAAGCATCAATTATAGCACTATAGATTGCATAGTTGTTAGCAAAAGGAACAGTCCAACATGCAAATTAAAAATAGGAGATACCGAAATCAACAAGTGCAACAATTTAAATATCTGAGAGATTTTTTAACAAAGGATGGCAAGAGCGTAACTGAAATACGAATGCGTATTGGGTTAACGAAAGATATCTTCCAGAAGCTAAGCAAAGTATTAAGAAACAGAAAAATCTCGCCAGAAATAAAGGAAGTGCTGAACTGTCATGCAATATCAGTCCTCTTATATGACAGTGAATTTTGGATACTCTCCTCACAGATGAAGAAGAAACTTGAAGAAACAGAAATATGGTTCTACAGATGAATAGTGAAAATTCCATAGACTGAACATATGAGCAACGGCGAAGTTTTATAGAAAATGGAAGCAAAAAGGACACTTATACTTTGCATCAGTAAGATAGAGTTAACATTTCTAGGGCACAAAATGAGGAAAGAGGGCTTGGAAAATTAGATACTAACAATATTGAAGGCAAGAGGGACAGTGGAAAACAACGTATAATCTACCTAGCGAGCTTGAGTAAATGAATCCTGGAGCAAGGTTTAGGAGAGATAACAAAAACAGAAATTTATTAAAGCTACAAAGTACAGGGAATTGTGGTGATCCATTATCGTCAACGTCCTGAAGGGACACGGCAATAGAAGAAAGTAAAAACCGAAAAAGAGTTCCACAAACGAGAAATGCAAGAACTTATGGTTACATCTAGCTATTTCAACAGTAAATTGCTGAGACCATAGCTGCCAATCAAGTACCAAATAAGGAAACTCATTAGAACAATCACTATGAAAATATTTATGGAAAAGGCACAAGGAAGCTATGTTACAGCGGTGGGAAAATGACTGAAGTCGAGATGCCAGAGTCATGATCGATAACCTTACAGATTCTTATTTGGATTTTATCAAGAATCACGAGATATATAGCGGAAGCATAGGACGAGATGTGGCCACAATATTCATATTGTGGCCACATCTGGTCTGATGCACGTACGAATAGTAGACTTATAAAGATGTAAAATACATTATGTCTCGCAATTATCTCGCATAACGCAGTGAAGAAACTTTCCTAGCATCAAACTTAGCATCTGACTCTATATAATAATTCCAATTTATATCAATGGAAAACGTTAGCCCACAATGGTGCAATGAGTTACGCTCTTGGAGGTTAGCATTAGCTATATTGATAGAAGGCAAAAAAAGTTCTCTAAGATTATAGTAGACTTATAAAGATGTAAAATAGGACTGTTTTTCAGTAGGAAAATAGGACTATTTTTCAGTAGGAAAATAGGACTGTTTTTCAGTAGGAAAATAGGACTGTTTTTCAGTAGGAAAATAGGACTTTTTCAGTAGGAAAATAGGACTGTTTTTCAGTAGGAAAATAGGACTGTTTTTCAGTAGGAAAATAGGACTGTTTTTCAGTAGAAAAATAGGACTGTTTTTCAGTAGGAAAATAGGACAGTTTAGTTTTGGAGGCGTTAAAATTAACAAGCCATTTCTTAATAGATTGGCGGCCATTTTCGATATTAGTTGCCAATTTGACTTCATAGAACCTATCAGATTTATCATTAAGAGAGGAGTAAATTGTTGTGTTGTCGGTGTAGATGCCGAGTCGAAAACTGATGACATCGGAAAGGTCGTTGACAAAAATGATGCCAAACCCTGTCAAACGCCCTCGAGATATTTAAAGCAGCAGCTCCGGTTTCATCATCTAAAGCTTGGCAGACTCTATCGGCAATAACCGTTAACACAAGCCATATATTGGGGTGGTGTATAATTATCAGGCATTTTTGTAGGCAAGTTATTTGTTAATAAAAATTGCTGTTTTGTTCACTTTTTTTTTGTTTACTAAAAAGCGGTGAAAGACTAATAGGTCGTTAGTTTGAAGGATCAGATGGTTTGCTAGAATTCTTAAAAGCAGGGACTACAGAAAATGATTTTCAACAAACGAGAAAACAAGAAGTAGCAAAGCACATTTCTTTAAGACAATTGCAGGTATACCATCGAAACTACGTACTTTGTGGCGAGCAAGTTTAGAAAATATGAACGGGATTATTATATCCCAATTCTAAGTGAAATGTCAGGAAAAGATACTACAGATGAATCAAGGGTAGAATTAAAAAAAGAGTTTACGAGCAAAATATTCTGCTTTGTCAATAGAAGATGATAATACTTCCAGCTGAGTGAAAACAGGAAGAATTGAGGACTACAGAGCCACCAGTAACCACGAGAACCAAACAGTGTCTCATTCAACCAGCGAACAAAACTTAGGCTTATTGGGAACGCCTTTATAATTATTACGAGCAATCAGAAATAGACATTTGTTGTGATCAGAGCTATCACGATGGTATAGCCGGAAAAAGTAATTCCTGTGGACTATAGCTACTGAACAGGCAGATGTAAACCAAAGAGAATTTCGAAATGTTACAAAAGAATCAATGCCGGTTTTCCCTCAAGAAGAAATGTCACTGGCCCAATTTTCCAATGGAAGATTAAAGATATATTTTATCTTGCATTGTATTATTTGAAAATGAATTTTTCTTAGTATTTGCTAATCTTATACCAAACTATATCCTCTGTCTAAATTTTAAACAAATGTAAGCAGTGGAAGTATATTAAATATACATATTTACAGGTGTTCAAATACTTCTTTCTCACCTCAGTAATATTTTTTCGTAATATTAAGTTTATAAATTATATTTTCGATTCTCTGAAATTCAATTCTACACCAACACACTGGAATATAAGTTATTATTTATGACTGTCTTGGTATTTATTATGCTACGCTTAAGAACAAAGAAGTAGAAACATAGAGAGGTAGAGTGTGTTATGTCCAGCTTGCAAGTGGAAACAACTGACTTTTAACCGACTGTATTTTGATTGATTGATTTTTTTTCTGGTTTATCAAACCCTTTTGTTCGTAATTTAAAACCAGCAAGTATTTTTAGATCCTAAGAATTTTGGGGAGATAATAAAGATTTTGTAATACAAGTCCTACTATTTAATTCATAGCTGAAAGCGGGGAGAAGAGGTGGATTCATACCTTTCCCAAGGGTATTTGCATTGTGCGAAAGTGAATGTAACGAACCTAAGTGGAATGGGGACAAAGCTTCCTGATTTCTCATTCAGGGTCGTTATCCATTAAACCACGCGCATATCCATTCTTACGGGTATTCCAAAGTGATCACTCATCTAGCTACTGATCAAGCTCGACGTTGATTAATTTTGGTGAGCGGATCGGTGTTTCGGCGTCATATGGAAGTAAGCCCCTTAACCTACTTGACTACAAAGAAAGAAATAGGTTTCGAGGAGAATACTCAGTGAGCATCGGACTCGCTATAATAGGGAATTGGCCTGTGAGAAGAGACGTTTCACATTTCAGAAGATGCTTCACGTCATGGTTAGCATATTATTATTCGCTCTAGTGATGGTGAGCCTCGCTAGGTATCCTATATGTACTACTTAACCCAAGCTTAATAAATACTTGAACACTTTGCCATAGATTAGTGTTTAGGAAGCTATTTTTCTTAGATGATTACTATTGTAGCGAATTCGATTCTGAGTATATCACACTTGTGATCTTGGGTCGGACTAAGCTAAGCTTAGTAAATACCAAGACACTTTGTCATGGAGTAGTGGCTACATATTCTTTTTTTAAAAAATAATTTCACGCCAAGCAAGACAATAAAAGCCACTATGTTGCAAAGGGTTACTAGGAGTGACAAAAGTAGAGAGGGCAATCAAAGAGCAGGATACAAGAAGACAGAAGATAACGATTGACATTGCATGTATATTTGTGAAGATCGTTGTTGACAGGAAAATAGAAATCTGGAAGAGGTTTTTACAAGCGAGAAGTGCGAGAGAAGAAATTACTAGCATAGAACTTATGGTTATAATACACGAGAATGAAAAACTAATAGGTCGTCCGTAATGAAGTCATCATGTGTCATCCTATGGATTTTGCTACTCTGCGTGTTCTCGCAGTTTCCATCTGACTCGGAATAATGAGATCTCATCCATTTTCCAGTATGAAGGATCTTTTGCATGATATCATTGCTGTTCACAGTCTGGTATGTTAGGTACTGACCAGATCCAACATCCTGCTGCTGATGTCTTCAACGTTGCCCTGGCAGGAGTGGCATTCGAGTGCTACAAGGGAAATCCATGATTTGGTACCAAGGCAAACATACTGTTTTGAATTCACAGTTGTACTTCTCTTAGACTGATCGCCAGTCATATGTAGAGTTCAGTCTGTCCTGCTATTAGCCCATAGCTGGAGGTGCGGTAGAAGATATAAATTAATCTCTTTCGCGTATTTGCGTGTCAGTGAATGTAATGAACTAGATTGGAATTCCAATTTCTCATTCCGAGCAGCTATTCATTACACTACACGCAATTCCCTCAGCCAACCTCCGGTGCCTCAAAAACTTATCCCATAGTTCCTTTTACTTTTCAAAATAGTTTTCACAGTCCACTTTTCAATTTGTTATCAGTGGTCTGCAAGCAGGCACATCTGGATGTGTGACTAAAAGACCTAAGGTATGTGATATTATTGCCAAAAGATCGAGACTCTTTTTCTGATCTTTCTCGGGCATTGTGAATGTGATGGTCATAGATTAACCAGTCGTTCAGAGGTGTACCCCTTAGAGAATATTCAGCCGGCTCAGATTGCATTATAAATTGCAGCAAGGTCTCGCAACCGGTTAGCGAGATATTCAAAATGATTGATAATTTAAGACAGACCTTCTATAGTGAGTTTAGGAGCTGCAAAACTGTGACCTTTCGCCAAACTAATGTAAAATTATTAAATATCAAAATACTGTAAAGAATCCAAGCATTAGTAACGAGACACTACAAAACCATCCTAGGTATGTCCAACGTAGACCACATCAGAAATGACTCAGTCACGAAACATGCGTGGGAGAGGACCTCATAACCATTGTTAAGAAGATGAAGATGAAATGTACCGTATCTATGTACCGTGTCCCTTCAAGGGGTAGGCGATCGTGGCTCTCCACAACTTCCTTTTAGCAAAAAAGAAGAAGAAGAAGACAGAAGAAAAATGGGCTGACAACATCACTGGGTTCTCTGAGAGGTCCTTCCCAGAGACTCAGAAATTGGCACGCAGCCGAAACATTTGGAGGATGTACTCAACTCCACAGCGACTTCTATTATTCCCCGATATCAGATTATTCCTTAATATAGTGATATACTATTGTGTTTAATCTTCACTGCGTGCTTCTCTAAGATATCTGCCAGACTAAACTTAAGCTTAATAGACATCTACATTGACAAATATTCTTATACAATAATGTTTTGAGTACCTGCCATAAAGCGATGATTAACGCGCTCACCTCGCAAATTAATACGGACAAGTCTGTTCCTCACCACGTGACCCACAACGACCTTGTGCCTGACTAAGGTATAGTGAGGAAAAACATATTAAAATTCTTGCACACACAAGTTTCATATATTTTAAAAATATACGCCTCTAAATTGTCAGTTTTTAATTCTACACGTACAAGAGTGTTATTTATCCATAAAATCTGACCCAAGGCAATTAAAAAAAAATATCACGTGTCTTTCCTGATAATGAACATGGCACCTTCTTCCCCTGCATGCCCTCCAGTTTTCATTACGAATAAATTCTTATCGCTTAATTTTTGTTAAATTAGTCCCATAATTTGAATACTTGTAAAATCCATGATGCTCATGTAATATATATAAATATATATCCAAGTCCTTTCGTATTTTATGGCCTTACGAAACTTCTTCCCATTGTCTCATAAGATGAAGAGATATGTGGATATTGGCTCAGAATGAGAAATCGGAGATCCGAGTTCGAATTCCAGTCGAGTTAGTTACATTCACTTACACGCAAATACACTTGGGAGAGGTATAAATCCATGTCCTTCTCCCACTTATGTGTTAAGTAGTAGAACTTACACCTGGAAAATCAGTGTTAATCTCAAAAAATTGTTAATGCAATAATCACTCGCAAAAAAAAAAGAATTATTCTAACAAATCAAAATATATTTCGGTTGATAAACCGTAAAAACAACTCAATCAATCATAAGACAAAGAAAGAGATTGATTGAGAGTAGGGAGATAGAGAGAAATACAGACAAAGAGAGAGAGAGAAAGATACAGAAAAGTAGGCACACAAAAAGTTTTAAACCTTGTCGAAGAAAGAAAATGGATTGAAAAAGATTAAAGGTTGGGACGGAGAAAAAAGAAAAAAAGAAAAGAAAAAGGAAAAAGAAAAAATAATTGTAAAAAATGTTGAAGAAGTGGATCAGATTATAAAATAGGTAAAATGTTCCCCAGGGCCGAGCGGATTAGATATACACAAATAATAATAATTATTTATAATTGTTTCAATCTTTAAAGGCAAATAAAGAGTACACCCAGTTTGTGTTAGAATTTGTCTTTTTTAATACAACCCATTCAAACAATTTAATTCGTTAAATATTTTATTGATATATTTCCTAAGCTTAGCCATGTCTCGCACTATACCAAATGTGTGTATAGTAGGAGGTGGTAAAATTGTACAAATCTCCCATGTCAGGAGGGCCTTAAAAATCAGCATTCGAAATCGGATTTAACTGGTCTCGGACACCAACAACTTATTTTTAACAAACACCGACAATTACCTTTTATTTATCCAATTATTTATGCGTGGTTGTGTGAGTGCGCGTTCGTGGGTATTTTTTTTTTAAATTCATTTTCAGTTTGCAAAGCCCGTTGATACTTAACCCCACCCCATCAGAAACTGATAAGTATTAAAATTGCACTCCAACAAAAAACAAAAAAAACAGGACCTCGCCTGAGTATCAAGGAAATTGTAGAATATAAAAGTTAGGATAATAGTTAATACACTTTGCATTCCGGTATTTCTACTTCAGTTCGATTTTGTAGAGTTGTAGAATTGTACAGTGTCGGAAATTACAATATCTTCGAAAAGGCAGCTTGCAACATCAATTACTCTTCGTGAGACGATTTTTGTGCTTGGGTGGCAACTGTTATTTCCTATTTGCTTACGAAAAAATACATACTAGAAAGTATAAGAGTGGCCGCTGTTTCTGTCTTCAGGCAGAATCAAGTAGCTCACGTGATTTATTGCGCATGAAAACATAGAACAATTGTGGCACAAAGCCTAAAGGGAAGAATGGGTTGAGGCTGGGTGACACTTACTATCTTATACCTAGCTAATCCGATTCACGATCAATTCATTCATTACAATTTTCACATCCACCACAAAAACCCGTCCATCACCATTCAGTCTTACATATACCACAATACCGCACACACTCAGGAACCTACAAAACACCACATGACATAAAAATTGTTGGGCATAAAATTATATATAAAAATTGTTGTGGATTCCGGGATGAAATCCGGTAAGAAATAATAACAAACGCCAAGAATGAATATAGGAAATAAATGTATTAACGTAATAATACAAACTGGTAATACAGGTTAGTAGTTCCAGGAATGCGGGGTTAGTTGACAAATATATATAAAGTCTTTGGTATCGACGTATCGCTGTATGACTTCTTACTAAGTTTAAGTGCTCGTGACTGTGACTCTTGCCGCTACGTTATTCTACCGACCGACTCAACGTTCCACTACTGCTCCTACTTGACTGTTCGAGTATTCACTGGCGGTAGTATATGTATACTCTGGGTGAGTCCATTTGTGTAAAAAGGTGAGATCCCTCAACAAAAATTTAAGGTAATTCGCCGCTGGCGCCCAAGAGCAGAAAGAGCGCAACTCGGCCACCGGCAAGCCGAACCGCCCACAGAGTTGATCCTTCGCGATCCCCTCCACTAACTCATGATACAAGACCCTCAGAACCATGGAAGATCACTGGACCGAAGAACAACACTCAAGGCCGCTGGACACTTGCTGTGGAGAGTCAACAGTTTCCCGGAAGGACGTAATCCTATTCTTAAGTCTCTTCCAACACCTATTCCCAATAGCCGCCCCCACTAATTCCTGCTTCACTAGTCTAATTAGCTGTTGTTAAAAGTTCAATCTGTCCAGTAAAGACACACTGAATTTCCAGTGTCCAGCCATTCTAGGCCTAGTATCTAACGCCATCCGGGAACAGACGAGCCTATGGTTCGAATAGCCTAACCAGTGGAATGTGGGACAACTAAGAAGTCTATATTGGCCCTCCTCGCTAATATTATATCCAGGTAGCTGGCAACTCGTGTAGACGGTCACTTAAGTGCTTATTACCATATCTCCCGCCTAGGATGGTCGACCCGGCATTTAACGACGAGTCCAAACTCGCCGATCAGATCAAAGCGGCTACGATCGCCCGATGACCTCCCGCTAGCTCCCCTCTCCCTGTCTATGTCGGGGTCCAGGATGGCATTCCTGTCTCCCACTAAGACTAAGTGCGACGAATCCACCAGGAACGACCCTAACTGACGGGAAAATCGAGACGTTCCCTCCAGCTTGAAGTAAACTGCACTGTCCAGCTTACGTTTTCTGGATTTATATTGCAATCTATGTTGCCATAATGTTCTAGAAATCATTGAAACTTTTACAAACTCCTCGAAAGTTCTTCAAACTTCTAGAAAGTTCTATAGCTATCCCAAGTGTATTTGTGCGAAATTGAACGCAACAGATTTCGCACCAGGTGAATAGTTTCAATTCTTTCACTGACTTCTAGCTCTTCTAACCTCGTTGTAAGGCTGGGAACATTACACGTGCTCTCATAATAATGTACTTAACTGACATTTTCAGGTTATATGTTTTTTTCTCTTCCATAGTTCTTCTTCTTCTTCTTCTTCTTCTTCTTCTTCTTCTTCTTCTTCTTCTTCTTCTTCTTCTTCTTCTTCTTCTACAGAATAATAATGAAAAGAGTGTTAAACGATTCTCAATAACAAAGCCCTAGGATCAGGGCCACTCGCAGAAATTGTCAACCTCACATTCAGAGACCAGTGTTATGCGTCCTCTTCTTAGTGTACCGTATCCATAAAAGTATCAGACAAGATAGCGATACATTATTATTATTATTATTATTATTATTATTATTATTATTATTATTATTATTATAAATTATAAATATTCCTCATGTGACCTTTTTATACATAACAAAATTACTGTTTGTAACGTGACAACAAGATCTTCAAGTAATTGTCTGTCATCAACAGGTGTCCTCTTTCGACTACCTACAGAGCACATGGCTAGCTTTGAGTTGTTTAGATTAATTTCATCTACAATCACTCTTTCTCACTCACTCACTCACTCACTCACTCACTCACTCACTCACTCTCTCTCTCTGTATCTCTCTCTGTCGCGTGCACAATTCATTTGTATTTCTTTCTCGTTCTCTCTATAGATATTTGTGGTTATAATTTAGTCACCAGTTTACGACTATCTACTATACAATTTCAAGTGCAAAGATTTCCGACAGAAACAAAACAATGCTCATTTGTGTATTCAGTTTGCAGTTTAAAAAATGAGAAAAAGTTGAAAAAAGGACACACCTTATACAATCCTTCATATTTTCTAAATTTTTATTTGAATTCAGAATTGTCCTTCTCCTAGACTAGTTGCAAACAACGGTTAAAGTCCCCAATCTACCCTGCAGTTTAATCCAGTCTTGTTGGATAGCCAGGCACTGGAATCTGTTGAAGAGATCACCGATCTAGGAAGTAACATTTCCCGAAATGGTAACTCGACGAAGATATAGGGAAAAGAATTGGAAAAGCTGCAGGTGCATTCTAACTTATGAGACTGATGTGGTCTAGCAGTTCCTTCAGCTACGGTAATAAAATCTCCGGCTGTATAATTCTCTTGTCATACCAACGGCAGTCTATGCTAGTGAGACATGGAAGAAAACCAGCAAAATTTGTCAACGATGCTTGAGAACCATACGTGGGATCTCATGACGAGACCACATAACTAAGAAGTAATAAGGAGACCTGGCCAAACTGATCTGCAAGACAGAATCACAGGGTGGAGGCGCAGAACAGATCCAGGATCATGCTCGATGGAGAGCTCTTGTCGCCCAATGTTTCATGAGGAACGGGAGTAACGAAGAAGAAAATATTTACATTCATATATCCAAAAGATAGATATATGGGATAGCCACGTTTTTTCGTCTCAGAGACAACAGGTGTACTATTATAGCGACAGAGTGAACACCAAGGCAGTAGAAAAGTAAAGTGCTTGAAAATCATACCATGGACTGAGTCATGCTCTGTGAGTGAAATTAGTCATACAGAAATGTTCAAAGGCTGTTGATAGTTGCGCTAAAGTTCGTTCTGCAGGTGGGCTCTGGAGGTGTTAAACAAACACAAATGTGCCTGAGCAAGCGTCCACAACAGGGATTGGTTAGCCGCTATAGATGACGGGTGTTTTCGGAATCGAGTAGCCGGCCATCATATATATTCTTATAGGTCTTGACCTCTGTATCCACTTATATATTTATATTTACACACGCTCTGATGTTGAGCACTTTTGCCCTTATACACACACACACAGACATATATATATATATATATATATATATATATATATATATATATATATATATATATATATATATATATTATTTATTTATTATAATTTTATCATATAGACAAAACCATTTTACTCACTACAAAGATGCAACTTGGTTTCAGTGCATTTCAACTGCACATCGACGGGTGAGGATCGAAAATGGTTTTGTCTATATGATAAAATTATAATAAATAAATACTTATCGCTCTACTATCGGTATCGAGCTCTTTTTTCAATTAACGCTGCGAACGTTGGAATTTATATATTACTTTCGTTCTCATCGCATCGGATATATATATATATATATATATATATATATATATATATATATATATATATATATATATATATATAATACCATAACATTATATTTTTATCATATCTAGCTCCTGGTCAAGAGCAGAGCAATCTCACTAGATTTATAACCCAACCTGGACATTGAAAAATATAACCTCGATTTCTTCATTAAGAACAAACCCATCCCACCGGCAACCACCTACAAACGGAAATTAATAGAACCCAAAAAAAAAAGAAGACAAAGAATTAGATGAAAAGCTCATATCTTCGTAAACCAAGAATTTCAGAAAAAATGCCACACTCAAAGAAAAATATGTGTTTAAAACAAAAATATGTAGCCCGCAACACAATGAAGCAGATAATTCGAAAGAGATTTTATCTGACTTCGTAAGAAACATAAAATTTCATAAAATAGGTGCTTTCCAGAAAAATTTAAAAGATATAATGAAAAATATATAAATCACCTAACGTATTTACCTCAACAGACAAAACTAGAAATTTTTATGAAATACCCCCCCACAAAAAAAAAACGCAACAAAGTATTGACAACGTAAGTAAAACTTACAGAAAAGCACCCAAAACTACAGAATATACTATTAATCTAAAAATAAAACAATCGTCCAAACATTAGCTTTAAACGACCGCATAAACTGCATCGTTAAATCACAAGCATTAATTATACTAAAAGACTTCAAAACAAACCCAGCATGCAGACTCATAAATCCAATTAAACATAACAATTATCATAAAAGAATGAAAATCATCAAGAACTGTCGAAAATAACGAAGATACTTGGCTAAAGAAAGAAGGAACATTTGACGTTACAAAGGGAGGTTTTCATGGGGCGTATTTGCGAGCAGATAGGCATACATATACTACATGAACCAACCAAAATAATAAACAAAAATGTTATAGGCCACTAAAGGAACGAAGGTCTCATAATCCTAAGAAAATGTAACAGACAAAAAACAGACAATGATCATAATTTTTAAAAAATATAGGGTTTGACATAGACACGAAAACAAACTTAAAAGAAGTAAATTCCTTAGACATCACATTCAACATAAGAAAAGGTACGTATCAGCCATATAGAAAGTCCAATGACAAACCATTTTACATGCATACATCTTCCAACCAACCACCAACAATAATCAAGTGAATCCCACAATCAATTAACCGTAGCTTATTTGATAATTCTTCTAATGAAACCATTTTCAACGAAGATAAAAAGGATATGAAACACAGCTCTAAAAGATATAAGTAGATTTTCAGCAACACTCTCTCATACACACTACAGAGTACAAAAATGCCAACTCAAAAAGGAAGCATCATATAGTTTAACCCACCGTACAACAAAAACATAAAACAAACGTAGGAAAGATACTCATATTCAAATATTCGAATATTCATGTCCACAACCCCCCCATCAAACACATTCAACAGAAAAATATTAAAAACCAGTTACAGTTGTACCGAGAACATGATACAAATAATAAATAATACGCACCAGAAAACAACAAATCACAATCAATCTATCTATCTATCTATCTATCTATCTATCTATCTATCTATCTATTTATCTATCTATCTATCTATCTGTCCCACTGGCTGGCTGTTTTTGTAGATAGAAAGCTAGACAGATGGATAGATAGATAAACAAAGCCAGAGAGACAAACCTATCTATCTATCTATCTATCTATCTATCTATCTATCTATCTATCTATTGAATGAGAGAGAAACGTTTTAGAGTGTTGCTCTCTCATTCAATAGTAGGGAACTGTAGAAAGAAGATAAATGCCTAGGACTCAGTGAAGGAGATACAATACAGCATACCCAAATGAAGGAAAAAGTAAGAAAAAAAATGTGCGTCTGGTGTTAAATACAGAGTTGAATAAAAAAACAGAATATAAGCCATAAACACTTTGGCTGTTCCTGTGGCGTAATACAGTATCAATATGGTGATCAGAACTATAGCTGACATTAAGGGAATGAATGTAAAAACGAGAAAGCTTCTTGCCACAACATGCATCATCCTAAGGCCGATGTTTATCGTCTATCTGTGTCCAGATCTGAAGGAGACAGAGGATTGGTTCAAATAGAACTGTTTTAGAAAACTACAATAATCGGTCTTCAAAGATACCCAGAAACTACAGAAGACTGGATGATCTGTGTAAAAGAACATGAAAGTAAGAAACTTTATACAGTAATGAAGGAAGCCAACAAATTCAAAAGGGAATTTCAAGTGGGTGAAAAGAGTAAATAAGCCATAATCCATCTACTACAGCGGCAACGAACCTAAAAAATGGCAAAATGCAATGGACCAAATGTAGAAACGATGGAAAAATAAATCTCTGCCCGTGCCAGACAAGCTGATATAAATAAACCGCATACCTATCAGTGGTTGCGTACTATAGTATTAAAAGCTGAAACTGAAGGTTTTATTTTTGCAGCACAAGATCAATGCTTGCAAACTAGAAATTATCACGCAAACATACTGAAAAAATATGTTGACCGCAAATGCAGATTCTGTGATGAATATACAGAAACAAATGACTACCTTGTATGAGGTTGCACGGTATTAGCATTCACCGAATATAAAACACAGTATTACAGGGTGAGCCAATATCTGTACTGGGAAATCTGCAACTTTTGTGAAAAAGAAACTGCAAGAAATTGGTATGAACATCACTCAGACCCAGTTAGAGGTGTAGGAGCTGTAACAAATTTATGGGACTTTACAATATACACAGACAGAACAATCAAAGCTAATCGCTCAGACATTGTGATGAAAAACCAGAGAAACAGAATCTACTTTCATAATGACATGGCAGTTCCTGTAGACTGTAATGTATCTTTGAAAATCTTCCAAAAACTATCAAAATACAGTAATCTTGAAGTGGGAATTTTTAAAAATGTGGCACATGAAGACATCAGTAATTCCAGTTGTGTTTGGGGCCTTGGCTTTGATTGGAAGAGGTTTTAATAATAATTTCTGACAATCCATGCCTTAAAGAAATACAAAAAAAAAAAATTCTCACAATCAGAGCTCACACCCTCCGAAGGGCTTTATGCAAAATGTATGTATGTTTATTTTCTTTTACACAAATGTGCAGAGGAAAAATGTTATGACGACATTTCTGACCTTAAGTCTTTGGTTGGGATCCGGAGCGGAGGAATTAGTATACAACATAAAGAAACAATAATAATAATAATAATAATAATAATAATAATAATAATAACAGATACTCAAGACGACAAATATGAACCTCCTACCTCTGCAGCAAAGGAATTTAAGTTGCTGGTGAAAGCCGTTTACATGAAGACTCTTGAACAAAAATGGAAGTCTACACCCTTGTATAGAAAGTAGCCAAAGCGTCTGGATGAACCAGAAATCGATGTTCACTAAGTATATCAATGGCTTAGAAGCAGTGATGTTAAGGGGAAGACAGAAGCCCTTATTATGACAGAACATGACCAATGCCTTCAAGCTAATGTCTACAAGGCATCAACAAAGATAGGTCAAATCCCGACTGTCGCTTATACCATAAATTTGAGGAAACAGTTGACCACATAATATCAGAGAGCCCAGTCCTTACTGAGAAAGAATACCTTATTAGACATGACAGGCTAGGACATAATATTCATTGTCTTCTCTGTTCGAACTATAGTATTGATGGATGGTACAAACATAAAGAAGGGTACTGAAAACCATGTAAGTAAAATTCGTGGATACATCAGCATCTCAGAGCTGCAAAATATTACTATGTGCATAACTATACATACCATCCGCAAAATCCTCTCCACCCAAACGAAACGTCCCGAATGTGCATGGATAACTTCCCTATAGTGCCATTTTTATTCATAGATCCCGTTGGAATTAAAATTAATCGCTGACAAGATATTACCACTCACAATTATAATAATAAGCCAGGAGTCTAAGTCAGTCTCTAGTAATCATAATCAAAAATGAAAATCTGTCAAATGCTGAACATACTGAGGGAAATTGGAAAGTCAGAAAATATCTGTAACTTACCTTGGACTGAAACAATTACAGAATTAATGAAGCTGGCCATTGTATCCATTATTGTTGAGACAAATTTTATAGTTTCGAAGAGCTTTACAAAGAGATTGAAATCTCGAGAAAAAACTGAATCCAACCAATTTACAGTATTAATAAAATCAGCTAAAGCATTGCATCTGGGATTACTGTGGATACTTGCTGTCACTTGATTTCTATTTAAAGCCACCAGAAACCTCTAGAGGGAGAGATACGATGAGAATAACGATACTAATGTGCCCATCATTATTGGAGCGTTTCGAACAGTCTCAGAGAACCTTGCAAAGAGGTTGGAAGAACTTGAAATGAAGAGAAATGAAAATTGCTGAAATCAGTAAGAATGCCGCGAAGAGTGCTGGAATTTTAGAAAGTTTTGCTGTCACTTGGGAAACCGTAATAAATACAAAATTACAACAATTACAAGATACACCTGGGATTTTACAGACTTTTCTTTTATTGAACCCGTAACTTGTTATACTAGTAAATAATCGTGAGTGGATATCTAAGATGTGCACAACATTTCAACAGTCTGTACTAATATTTTCTTCCCCAAGGGCCAATAAAAATACAGGATTAGTGAATGAAGTGAGTTGTATGGTTGTGAGAGGAGGGAGTAGAAAGTGAAGTTTCTGAGGTTAGATAGCATTTGACCATGAAATAGAAAAGGTTAATATCGTAGGTTTCGAGGAAGAATTCATGCGGGTATCTGTTCCACAAAGAAGTGGTTCCTGGAAGCTGTCTGAGTAAAGTTTCCTTATTATAAATCGAATACATAGAGAATGGCGATTCCACCCTTTGGGTGTGGCGTGACGGGTCTTAGATGTAAAGGCTTGAACTGGTGGAACTGAACAATGGAATTACTCTGAATATTTGTCATGGAGATAACCGATAGCGTAGAGATAGGCTGTTGCGTCTATGGAAATGGAGTGGTATGTAAATAAGAATCCATTTTTTTTTATTTGTAAGAATTGTTCAATAGTGGGGCTTGGAACGCTATTCCTCCTATAAGGTTTTAATGTTAGTAGTTCTTACTCACACAGCTCTGCACACACACACACACACACACACACACACACACACACACACACACACACACACACACACACACAAAAGTCATTCTTTTTTATAAACGATTTTTTTTTAATAAGTTTTGTGTTTGTAAAATCTGTGATAATTATATGTGAGGATATTTATAAAATGTCTTTCTGTTTAAAAATCCTTACTTGACTTCTTTAGTCTCAATAAGTTCCAACCTCTTGAAAATAGTCCCATAGCTTTACCACTTTTAATTTTTGCCTTCATGTTTGCTTTGAAATTATTCATATGAAACTAGTCAGGCATTTAACAGACGTGTACAGTCTTGTTTTTAAAACAATAAGTTGTTAATGGATTTGCTGTAAAGTGGCCAATGGCTAAAAGAAATCACGGGTCATTCTGGAGATATTATTGTGCAGTTGAGTTCTTTTTATTTACATTTTATGTCTTGAAACTTAATATAGAGCCATTGTTTAAAGCAAGAAACTGAGGAAGTGGTGTTATTGAGTGAGTTTTAAAACATTGCGAATACTATAATGATGGAGACATAAAGTAATGAAATTTTAATAAAGAAGAAATAGTAACGCAAGAAGGGAAATAAAGATTGAAAAAGAATTATATGAGAGCTTTATAAAGAAAGAGAAGGAAAGTCGAAAATGGAAAGAAGAAATCAAGAAAGAGGGTAAAAGGATTGGTAGGATGAAAAGATTAAAAGAAAGATGAAGAAAGGAAAGAAAAGTTAATACAACGAAATATACAATATCGTGCAAAAGTCTTAGGTCATTTTAAACTATTGTAAACTTCTAATAATTGCCATTTTATGAGTGGATGTCTTTTATTGTATTGTTTACAGATGAAACTTTGGCCATATTGAAGTCATTTTCAGACCTAATTATTATATTTTTAGCAATAGTTCTGAATGTAGGGAGAAGATGTGAGATGACCACCAAAAATGAACATTTTTCAGCCACCTGACTTTTTTGTTTTCTCTTTTCTATTTCATCGTTAAAAAGCAAATATTTTTCGGAACAAGACCGATTTTTTCTTACATATATGGTAAATACTTACATTGGATTCAGCATTCTTTCATTACTTGAAATCACGACAAAAATTTCCAATGAAACCAGGATGGCCAAGAATGTTAAAACCAGCTAGCAGTAGCAAAGGAACTCGAAATGTCAAAAAACGGTATTTCGCGAAGTCTCAAAGTTCTGGAAGAGTATGGAATCGATCAAACTATGATCGCCTTCCAAAGCTGTCGGATAATATGGTAACTGACTAGAACAGGAAAAAGCTAAGTGAAAAACTGATAGACAAGTGATGGATGCGTACGACTTGTCCAATTTGGTGTCAGTAAATAAAACTAAGTGCATCCTTCAGGAACATGGAAGAGATTCATTTCAACGAAGAAACCGGGTTTAAACAAAAAGCATTTGAAGGCAACATTAAGTTGGTCAAAGTGGTATAAACTGTGAAATGCAGAAAACTGTGGATAAGATTACATTCAACAATGAAACGAAGATGGAGCTGGATTCTAATAAGTCTGAATTTGAAATAGTGAAGTTTGCATAAGAGTCTGATGCTTTAGGGCTGCATAAAGGGGTGTTTCAAGAAAATTGGTTAAAATTGACTATAGCTTAGATAGTGCCAAATATACCCTGTTGGTGAAGGAAATATTGATATCAGTCGTGGATGAAGGCGAGATGTTTTAGCATTACGGAGACACATATCACAGATTGCATCACAGAGCCTGATTGATGAATGTGTCCGTGTATTGAAATATTTGCCAGATTAGAGCACTGACTTAAATCATGGACCAACTGCTGACAGAACTAATGTTGCAGAATTCATCAGAATAATCCGCTCGATATTGACATGTGGGAGCCCAACCACCAGCTTCCCAATAACTAGTCTCTGTGAAGATAGTGAGAGAATTGTTCTCATCCCATCCTAGGCAAATTGAAGCAATTATTTAAGCTACATCAAGCCACACAAAATATTAACAATATGCATTAATTTCTTAAAAACAAATTTATTTAATACATTTTCATTACAGACAGTTTTCCATTTTAAAACTGTTACGTTCTAGAGCATGAAGAAAGTATACCGGATGAGGAGGAAGATCCCATTGATGTAATGTATGATATTTTTCAAGTAGAACCTCCGCAGAATATTCCTGAACCGAGAAGATCCGGTAGGAAACGAAAGTTCACGGACCCATTGGACGTGAATCCAAAACGGAAAAGATATTAAAATTAAGCAGATTGACATATACATAGGAAGTATGCAAATGGGATCTACAAAGAAATAACCGTAATCATCATCCCATATAGGAAGCCAGTTTGAAATCCAAAAGGGATTCCAAGGCTTGGGAGGGGGGTGTTGCGGTAGGATCCACCTAATTTGCATAGTGGAGTACCGACTATATAAATATGGTTGGTACCGGGAAGACAGGGAGGCGAATCAAGAGATCCAACTAGAGACTCTGCCCGACTGCGACTTAGTCAACACATTCTCCAGGAACGGTCTTCCCAGAAATATACAAAAGACTATATGTAAATGTTGTGTACACATTCTTGTTTCAATACATTTTATTCTAAGTACATTTTGCGTTTGCCTTATTATTCCATGCATTAGTCAAGTTTAAAAAAAAACACAGTATCAGACTTGGTTTATGGGAGGTATCTGAAATCTATAAAGGGGCGTAAGACAAGGATGCGTCTTCTCACCGAACATTCTACATTTACAGTGAAACAATCTTGAATTAGAAATCCTACCAGAATTTATTACTGGAGTCCACAATCTTAACAACATAACATATTCAGATGATTCAATGTTGATAGCAAACACAAAAAGAAAACAACAAGAACTCTTACAGACGGTAGCAAAGGAAAGCGAGAAAGACTAAACATCAATTGTAAGAAAACAATGTACGGTTGACAGCAAAAGGAACAGCCCAAGATGCAAACTAAGAATTGAATACAGCAAAATCAAGTAAGCACAAAAATTTAAATATCTAGCAAGTGTTTTCACAGATGACGGAAAATGCGACACCGAAATCAGAAGGCACATTGGAATAGGGAAAGATGTCTTCCAAAAGCAAAGTATTAAGAAACAAGAAAATTTCGGTAAAAATATAGAAAAGAGTACTAGACTGTTATGTAATATAGGTAATCCTAAATGTCATTGAATGCTGGACAATCTCCTCACAGATGAAGAAGAGACTTGAAGCAAAAGAAATGTGGTTCTACAAGTTTTATGGAGAATGGAAACAAAAAAAACGCTTATACGTAGAATCAGAAAAAGACAGTTAAAATTTTCTGGACCACATAATGAAGAAAGAGGGCTTAAAAAGTTAACACTCACAGGACATATTGAAAGCAAGAGGGAAATCAGCGAATAATTTACCTGATGTGCGTGGGTAAATGGTTGGCAGAACAGGGATTAGGAACGATAGCAAAAATAATTTACTATGAGCTACAAAGGGCGATCTGAAGGGACATGACGCATAGAAGAAGGTCCTAAGTTATATCAAACTTCCCACATTATGAAGACCTAGGCTCTTTAGCTAATATTTAGACCCGGAACTGATAAACAAACGGAGGTATTCAAGATAGGTAAGTTCTCTTTATTTGGATGTGCTACACAATTATTCCAATTCAATTATTCCAATTCAAATTTAGTAAATATGCAGAAAAATGAAGAAAGCAAATAATAATGATGATAACGAGGATGATAAATCTTAATTGGTTGGAAGTGTTAATAAATGTACATTTTGTCGTGATGAATGAATATAGCGAATATCTCGTTCAGTGCCACAGATTTGTTTGTATGTTGCCTTACCTTAACCCGTTGGGCACATCCCCTCGAAACTGACACACTATTCATGAGTGAGAGTAGTGGGGGAGAATCATGATCGGGTGTCGCGAGGGTTTTTTACGGATGTAGTTTCCAATGTGATTTGGGAGTCACATATTTGGGAACACCCTCAACCAGAGATTATTTGACTGTGATACAGTTGCTGGTATACATTTATCAGACTAGGTATTATGATGGATATACTGGGCATCGTATATTAGTAACTCGACGTTTCTTTGTTGGTGTGCTGCTCTTCCATTTGATGATAATAATAATAATATGAAGCAAATTAGAAAATACAGAATTCAACTCAAGAATCAGTCAACGTCTTCGTTGTGAGTGGCAAAACCATCCTGACTGTTTGACAAGCCAGACTTCTTAAATAGCCACGAACCGGCTGGCTGCGAATTCAATCAAAATTTGAAAACCAGGTGGGGTGCATAGCTTACTTTCATCAGTGGTTATAAAACAACGAAATGTATCTCTTTAAACCACGCTTGTTTGCAAAATTGTTTTTGGTGAGTTTTGAGACCATCATACTTGTGCTATTTTTTTTTAAATTTGAAAAACAAATTTTCTACGTCTATCTTTTATAAACCGTCAGGCTTTTTTTTTTGGTGGTATTTTTACAACATCAATTTGAGCCTCACATATACAAATTTTTAAACATCAAATTTTATTCAAGCCATTTTTTACTAACCGTCTGACTTCACTGTAGATTTTATTTAAATAGTACGTCTTAGTAACTTTCTTCTTTTACTAAATGTTTTAAAAACTCCACTGTTGTAATAAAAAGTATAATAAGCAAACCTACATTATTGTATTATTTTTATTTAGCTATTAATTAATTCAGTTTTACATTTCTTTTTTGTTATATACATTTTTATAGCAGAGAGAAAAATAAAATAATGAATAGTAAAAACAAGTAAAAGTTTATAAGTAAATAACGGACTAAATAACACAAAATAAGAAAGAACGAAAGAAATAAAATAAAACAAATTAAAACGACAACAACTGCAAGAAAGAAAGAAAGAAAGAAAGAAAGAAAGAAAGAAAGAAAGAATAGTGATTTTCTGGACAGGGAGTTTCTTCTTTGGAGATTCATGCAAAACAGTTTGGTCTTGCGCTGTACTGAACTATACTTAGTAAACAGCAAAAGCAAGCAAAGTGGCTGATTAATGATTAGAGGAGGAAAACTTATCCATAAGAGGTTTTTTCGTTAATCGAAGCGTATAACCCAGAAAAATCACTTTCACTACATTAATGACGTTGAAGACCTACTTATGTAAAAAAAGTTTCCTAGAAGAATAAGAAATAAAAAAGGAAAATGAAAGAACGTGCAAGAAGATGCAATAAACCTTTACAAAACAATTCAGTAACAATAGTCACAATAGATTGTAATATGTGCAGGAACAAAATAACATAATAAACATCTACGCAAATTAAATTATATAAAGGAGCCGTTGTTAACGTCGTCACCAGATCCCAGAGGAAACATTTAGAGGTCTTGTAGAGTGTAGTTGATCGAGTAATAACTATTATGCCGATACATGAAAGACTAGCATCTTATTAGTATTGCTTTTGTTCATCAGTTTATATACGAAAAGGTTCTTTTAAATTAAATTCTGCAGCCATTTATCACCTGATAACTTATCTTATTTGATAACACCGGCATGTGTTATAGCGTCTTTTGTCAACGTCAAATTAGAGAATATCTTACAACTAACCATATGACTTTAGGCTATTGAATTTAATAATAATGTCTCGTTTAGATTATAACCCAGTCCATAATATTTAAACAGTAGATACAAAGCATGGCGTTACTATCAAAGAAAGATGATTGCATTAATTTATTAGCGCTGAAATTATTCATGCTTAAAAAAAGAATAAAATATATATTGTCAATATGTTGTATAGTGAAATGACTTTTTTTTTTATTGTATATTGAAATAGATTCGTCTGTTCCTGTTTTTTTTTATAAGCTGTGAGTTTTATTAATTCTACATTTAGTGCCTCCTGAAATGTACACTTGTAAATAAAGACTTTTAACAAAGATATGCAGCTGTACGTTTCTTTTTCGACTAAAATATTTCCATTGCAAAATATGGAATTATAACGCAATATGACAAGCTGATGAACATTAATCGAATTAGATCAGAAATTATCATCATAATGATATCTACAGACATGGGCGTGTAACAACGGAAAAAGAATGTCACTCTTGGAATAGATAAACGGGACAAGATTATCGTTGGCACAATTCACACACAAAAAAAGAAAAAAGTTTATATTTTACATAATACCTTTCAAATATCTTATTTGAAGAAAATATTCACTAATTAAAGTTTTAAACCTTAATAAATGATTTTTATTCGGTTATAAAAAAAATTGTTTCTGGTGCTAAGTTGTCTCGGTCCTGAGTTGTGCCGGCGCTCAGTCAGTGGTGTTGAGTTGGCGGTGTTGAGTTGGCGGTGTTGAGTTATCCTTTCCTCGCATTATAAGATCTTCATATTAACAGAGAAAGGTTGAAATTGCATGGACACACCATGAGAGATTACAGTCAATTCACTGCCACCCTAAAGGCTCCACTTTAGGCAAAAGAGGATAAATGAATTGACAATGTCACCGGGTGGACTGAAAGATCATTTACGGAGACTCAGACATTGGTACGCAACTGAGACATGTGATTGAAGTTGGTTAGTTGTTCACCCTGGGATCATACCTTAAATGGAATACAATTTTAATTTAATAACAATATCACTTGCCGCTACAAACTGATATAGAATTTTTAACGATTTGAAAATTTATAGATTCATATTTTCCATAATGGTTTTTCAAATGACTTATTGGAAAAATAATATTCACTAATTAAGGTTTTAATTCTTAATAAATTGTTTTTATTTGGTTATAAAAAAAAGTTATGTGTTTCTGGTGATGAGTTGCCTCGGTCCTGAGTTGTCCCAGTGTTCAGTCGGCGGTATTGGGTTGGCTGTGTTGAGTTGGCCCTTCCCGACCTAATGCTATTATAACAACCTGGTAACCTAATGCCATTAAAAGTTTTTCAAAGGAACATTGAAATTAGTTTCTTTCTCACTCACAGAAAACGATTAGTTGTTCGTTGAAGAAAGGAATTTTTCTCTCCTTTTTTGATCGAAGCATCACCTAGTTCTGTATATAAAATATTAAAATAATTTATTTTGCGATTTTTGAAATTTTCTATGAATTTTGTTAGGGATTCACAGTTATTTTAAACTGGTTTTCCACTTGAATATTAATTTTGGTTTCCCTTCCCCTTCATCCAGCAACAAGAGCAAGAGTGCCTATGGCGAAAGTCTCTAAGTTTCGAAGATAAGAAGTAAAATATAGTCATAAATAGGAGGTTGGAGGTCATAAAGTTTTTGGAGGTTGAATCGAGGTTAGATCACTTCATGTCAGATGTATGATTGATTGCAACTTGGTTCTATATATGGAGGCGCTCCTTCGGAATGATAGATAAAAAAGAAACAAAAATTCAACTGAAATAGTAATATTCTATATATATAAAAGTAGTCCTAATTTTCTGTCCGTCACACACTGTCTGCGTGTTACATTGCATGCGCATATATAATGTATATGCGTATATCTGTGTTGTGCGTGAGTAACTTTTTTTTTAATCCTTTCGCCCCAAGCAAGGCGGAAAGCAAATAAATTTTAAGATTTCAGATGTAGCGGACCCCTCCCCGGAGGGATCGCGATATAATATGGCCTGTGCGCCCCAAATAAGGATTGTCACAGGAGGCCACGTTTAAAAAGTAAGACGTGAATCTGACAAGTCAACAAGAGGACAACAGACGACAAACTTAAAATTAATACAAATGTATTTACATCATATACATGAACAAATAATGAATCAAGTATTGGAGGCAGAATTAAGTAAATTCAGGAATATTAACCAGCTAGAAGATCTAGATAATATATATAACTGTGACTAAATGTTAAAAGTAGAGTCCGTGGCATGTAAATCCACAATTTGAAAGTTCAGTTCACATGTCCGGCGATAGTGTAGAAAAGTTGCTGGTTAAGTCAAGTGATGAACCGAAGTGTACGGATTATTTGAAGTCTGGACGATATAGCTAAAGAGAAGAAAGTTCAATTAAAATATCCGAAGCTGGCGTTGAGTAGTTACTGGTTAAGTCCAATGGTGAACCTTCCGTAGTATTTGAACCGAAGTGTACGGAGTAGGTTATTTGAGTCTGGACGATATGCATGCAGCAATTTCCTAAACCAGGTGAGTTAGGTTGACAGGAAACCCGGAATCAGGGACCTATGCGTAGCCAGAAGTTCAGGGCTGCTGTAAGCAGGTCCATTAACTCTGTTGAACCAGGTGAGTTAGGCAGAGATAGAGATGCCGGAAGTAGGGATCAACGCATTGCCGAAAGTTATAACGGCCAGGAATGCCGGAAAATAAAGATCCGTGGTAGCTAGAAATAATAAAGGCCAGGAATGCCGGAAGATAAGGGCTCATAATAGCCGGAAGTAATAAAGGGCAAGAGTGTCGGAAGTAAGAGTGGATAGGAAAGCCCAACTAGCGTCCAGTGGGCAGAACAAAAATAAATGGGCACGTAATTCAATACATAAACCAAAACCACAAAACCACAAAAACCAGGGTGCCTGCATTTCGCCTCCTCCTCGTCCACCCTCGTTCAGCGTGAAGTTGTCGGGTTATATGATAAGGGAGTGTAATAATATTAGCTAGGCCTGCAAAGCACCTAAAATCTAAAGAAAATAAATTCGGAGTTGCTACGAAGTATAAAAAGTATAAAAATGTACACAAAGAGCATTTAGATTAAGTTAGTAATAATCAACCAACTAAAGAGAAGTTAGGTTGATTATAATCCAAATAAACTTGATATATTAAATTGAAGGGGGTGGAGTAAACCCAATGAAGAAAAGGTCAAGGTCATGAAAATATTTACCGTCTGCCCTTGATCAAGTATATGGAGAAGCGAATGGGCTACGATACAGAAAATGTCAATAGTTACCAAATTCTGGCCAGCTTAGGTAGGAATATGAGATTTTTTTAAAATGAAATTATCAATTGCTACGTCATCTGCAAGGAAAGTTGGTTCACTGTGTCGTGCGAGAGAAAATGTTTCTCTCCAGAATCTTGATTCATTCGTGCTTTGAATATAGCTGCTACATGTGGTTTGTTGCTTCTGCAATATATTTAGAAATTCTTGATAATTCCAAACAAGAATCTGCAAGGTTTTTGGCCATGACCTGGCATCTCAGCTTCAATCACTTTCCTACTGCTGTAATGTACCTTAACTTTTTCTATAAATACTTTCATGGTAATTGTTCTGATGAACTTTCTTCTAGACTTTATGAATTTAAGTGCAGTGTTAGATTGGCGGCAACTTTTCATCATTTTACAGTTAAAATGGCTAGATGTAACCGTAAGTTTCTTTCTCACACTTCTCGCACTTCTCCGGCTTCTTGCTTTCCAGTCAGTTTTCATCTTCAAAAATTTAAATGCAATGTTAAACGTTATCTTCTGTCTTCTTAATTGATGTTCTTTTAGTTTTCTTGCTCTTTAATGTTTTTTGATTTCTTATATTTTGTTCACACTCGTCTTAGTGGCTTTATTGCCTTGCTTGAAATGACAAAAATATGCATAAATGAAAGAAAAAAATTTCAAAATGTTCCAGTCCTTAGTTTACAACTTTCACCATTTCAATTGAGGGAATGACAGGGATTTGGAGTAGTATTATGTTCAAGATTTACTAAAAAATACATTTATTTACATGTGCTTGCGGTATTTAATGTACACTCAGGCACACACACATGCATACATACACAATTTGATTAATTTTGAAATAAGACAGTGGAATAATAAATTCTCCTTTCACTCTGTCTGGACAACTCATACTTTGAGCTTAGCAAGAAAATCATAAATTTGTAAAAAACTTTAAACCCTAAAAAATCATATCATGATAAAACTTATGAAAATTTTCGGAAATTTATTTGCTAATAAATAGAATTATTTTTAAAGATTTTGTAGAAATGTTAGGGAAAGCTAATTTACCTCCCTATAAAGGATGATAACTCTAAATACAACTGAGTTACTTCCCTTGCCTTGGAAGTCGAGCGTGGCACTTCTGTTCAAAAGACCGGGGAGAATTGTGAACCGGATGATAGACGAACCTACCTACTCCTATTTTACAGGAAAGAAAGTATAAGCCGAAATGTTCGAATTCATTTTTATGACTTCTCTATTTAAACTGAATATATTTCTAACAAATGTAATATGTTTAATGGGAAAACGATTCAGATTTGAAATTTCGCCATTTTGTCGTCATCAAAGCAACAGGCAATGAGCTTATCAATGCTTAAAGCGATAAGAATGAAACATTTTTATGATTTGATAAAATGCGGCATTTTTATGATTTGATAAAATGCGGCATTTTGTTATGAAGTTACTCTCTTTCTGAATTCACTAAAATAACACCGATGTACAAGTCTTTGAAATCATTTTTATTACTTCTGTATTTAAATTTAATATATTTTCTAATAAATGTAACATTTTAAATGGACAAACAATTCATATTTGAAATTTCATCATTTAATCGCAGAGTGACAAGTGCTGAACTAATAAAGCGTTGGGCGCATCGAATAATTATATTGTAAATATATTTTATTGTATTTCAAGAACCAAATAATGGCTATTGTCGTAGAGATCATTAATAGCTATATTTTTTGCTTTAGTGAACGGAATAAATGTTTTGAGAAAATTAAACAGGCATAAATTATAAATCAGGGCGCGTTCTTTTTTTCTTATCTTTTTTAAATTTAATTCACATGTTGTTCTGAATTACATCCTTATTATTTATAGTTCAAGAAATACGTTCTTATTTTGAGTTCTCCCCAAACATATGACATTGTTTTATTCTATGTGCCAAGTACTTTCAAGATATGGGCGATCATGGCTCTCCATAACATTCTACCTTTTTGTGGCAATAGGTAACGTTTACCATTACCATTCCATTTTGTCCCTGTTCTGCTATTCATTCACACAACTTCATTAAGTAGTTTGCTTTCTGTTTCCACTGCTCCTCTTGCCTTCAGTATATCATGTGAGTGTTAAATTCTCTAGGCCCTCTTTTCTCTGATAGGTTCGCCTATTGTTCTGTTCACGCTTCTTGCCGGTATTTTGAACAGGAGTAGAGGTTTATACGTTGTTTCCTGTTTAGCACTGTGTTTCCGGTTCCTTCTAAAGTCTTTCCATTCCCTTTCACCCCCAGTAGCCCCCATGCGTCTTAGTGGCAATATTGCCTTGTCTGGAGGTGAATTGATTTTTAAAAAAAGTATCCTACAAATTTCAACTCTTTTTCCTGATTGTAAGTATAAATTGATTTGTTGTTTCTATTTTTTCTTAAGACTTCATCATTGTCACGTGTTCTGTTCATGCTATCTTCAACATTCATCGATAGAACCGCATCTCTGTAGCTTCAAGTCTCTGATTTATTTAATAGTATTCAAATGCAGTCGTTAATAAATGTGGATTTCAGACAAAATAATATTAAATAAATATTTCCCAAAATATCCTGCATATCAAGTATGTAACAGGTTCGGAAAACCTCAAGATGTGTGTAATTCGATGTCAATCAATTTAATTTAGAGTATGTTGTTTGAGACACATGAGAAAACTAATATTTTACCTGTGTTTCTATCTTGTTCTCTTGTTAAAAATATTTCATTTGGCTAATCCAAGGGAGGTAATCTAAAGTCTCTCTATATATACTACCCTACGTAATCATCAGATATAACATTTTATTGTACGTCCCGTTGTGGAGTATAAGATTGCTTTCTACTCTCGCAGATCTATACAGCTGATCTGAGTTCGATCTTCAATGGTTGCTGCACATTTATGACTTTATGCCAGACATCTCGCCTATGGAACTCCCTTCCCTATTACTGTTTCCCTGACAAATACAATCTCCAACGGTTTAAGTGTAGCATCAATCGTCATCTCCAGTTGCCTTGATCTATCCACTTCCCTTCTCCACATCCTTTCACCTTTCATTCCTATCTGCTCTCGCTCCAAATCTTCTGTAACCCCCTTGCCTTGATCGACCCTCCGTCTTTCTCTTTCTCCACATCCTCTCCTTTACCACTCCTATCTGCTCTTCCTCCATCCCTTCTGTAACCCCATGCGTGATAGTGGCCTCCAGCCTTGCTTGGGGTGATACGCTTAAAAAAAAAAAAGAAAAAAAGATGGACCCAAGTTAACAATAATGCAGTTAAGAAGAAATAAAGAAACAAATCATTTCTTTATTCTTTTTTTGTTTTTATAAAAATACGTAATAAATAAAATCAATAATAAATGAATAAAAATACAATATTCATCAAGAAAGGTAACTAAAAGAGACCGCTAAAAACAGTAAAATCTAAAAGATAGAAATATGGTCAGGTCGGGAAGAAAATAAATAGGTGAATGATTTTTTTTTTTTTACTGATGTACCACTGAAGGTAGAGGGTTACTGAATGAAGATGTTGTAAGATCTTGGATGGGTGAAGATGTTGAAGAAAAGAGAAAAATAATTGAGCGGACAGTTAGAATTTTTAAAGATAAAGGCAGAAAACAGACAAGAGATGAATATAAAAATAATTAGCACTTTGAGAAAAAATTTAAAAAAAGGAAAGATAGAGAGGTTAAAGAAGGAAAGAAATTAGTGCAAGAAAGAAAGAAAGAAAGAAAGAAAGAAAGAAAGAAAGAAAGAAAGAAAGAAAGAAAAACATGTTGAGAAAAATATGTTTAAAAAAAATTAGTGTAAAGAAATAAGCTTGGAAAAAGAAAGAGAAATTATTTTAAAGGAAGAAACAGACTTGAAAGAAAGAAAGAAAGAAAGAAAGAAAGGGGTGAGAGGTTGAAAAGCAAGAAAGAAATACACGGAAAAGAAAAAATGTTTGAAAAAAACAAAGAAACATGGAGAAAGAGAGAAAGAAAGAAAGAGTTAAAGAAAGATAAATAAAAAAGAAAGAACAAAAGAAAGAGGGGGGAGCGGTTGAAAGCAAGAAATAAATATATTGAAAAGAAAAAGTATTTGAAAGGAAGAAAGAAACATGGAGAAAGGAAGAACGAAAGAAAGAAAGTGGAAGGAAGGAAGGAAAGAAAGAAGGATGGAAAAAGAAGAAAGGAAGGAAGGAAGGAAGGAAAAAAGAAAGAAAGAATGAATGAATGAAAGAAAGAAAGAAAACGAGTGAGTAAATAAAAGGTCGAAAAGAAAAATCGACGGGAAAGTTAAAATATAATGAAGGAAAAGAGAAAGTGAAATAATCCAGAATTAATAATGGACTAAAAAAAGAATAATAAGGAGGCTCTCTCAAGAAGACAGACGTAACACAATCTTCCTTCTTCTCCTATTTAGATTTGTGTCGTACTAAGCTTAAAAATAGTGTCCAAAACGCGCACACTTGCGTGCGCTTGCACACACACACGCGCACACGCACACAAACACATATATATAAAGAGAGGTGGAGAGAGAGAACGAGACTGTGAAAGACAGAGAATGAGAGATGTTTGAAGTGTTGAGATTAGCATTTTGTACGGACTGTTACTTTTGCCATTGTTGTTTTTAATTTTTTCCACTTATATATATAATTTTTTTTATCTTCTTCATGTATCGCTTGTGGTCGTATTCTAATGAATATAGTCGCCGAAGCTTCGTGCAAATAAATAAATAAGAAAAATATGAAGACAATAATCTGAAATTATATGGAACATAATTAGACAGACAGGAAAATAGATAGACATGAACAGTCTTAAATTGTCTTATTACGAAAGGAACCCTGACACTGTGCACACAGCAGAAAGCAATCTCTAAAATAAGAACGATGTTAGTGATGGGTTCTTTAATTATAGTGGTAGATGGTGGCGAGATCGTGAAAGAGAGAGCAAGAAAGACGCAAATAGGATCGGCACATGGCGTCAAAACCAAGTAGGCTACCGCAGATCAGTTTCATCTCAACCTATCTCAAGCTGTAACACCAAACACTGAATACGCCCTCTGTCTTCCTCTTTAGGGGTAACATCACCATCACCGCCAACATTACTCCTATTACGGGTACTACTACGACTACTACAACTACTACTACTGGAAACAGTGCCAGTCTTTTAGTTCTTAAATAACCTCATAGAACCTAGGCCACACACACACACACACACACACACATATATATATATATATATATATATATATATATATATATATATATATATATATATGTGTGTGTGTGTGTGTGTGTGTGTGTATATATATATATATATATATATATATATATATATATATATATATATGCATAGAGAGAGAAAGGTGGGGGAGAGCATGATATGAATAAATGCGATTTCTTTCAAGCAATGTTGAACAAACCCCAAAACCTCTCCATTTATTTTTATTTGTCACATGTGTGTATACACACAGATATGCACAAATATGCACGCACATATACAAACACACACATGCGCATATACAAATACACAAACATTCGCAAACATATACATATACGGACACATACACACGCGCATACACAAACACACATAAACATCAAATTAAAATATCACTTGGCATAATAGGTCCACGTGATATCACATTGTGTCTTTCATAGCATTTCTTGGGGTATTGGCATTACTTGGCAGCACCCATTTCCTCCCTGAGTAACATGCAACAGACTGAACTGGTACAAATAACAATGTATAATCTCTGAACTATTTTTGTTTTCGTGAAATTACTAGAACTACATGATGAAGACAGTGTGTGTGTGTGTGTGTGTGTGTGTGTGTGTGTGTGTGTGTGTGTGTTCATAGAGACTTAGACATTGGCATGCAACTGAAACTTATGGAGGGAGTTGCTCATGTGCTTAGTTGCGCAGCGACCCTACGACCACAGCCGGTCAGGGGACTGATGATGATGATGATGATGATGATGATGATGATGATGATGATGATGATGATGATCATGCATAACAACTGATGTTGATCCCAGCGTGCAGCCCTGTTGGAAAGTTCACCTCACTCACCGAATCATTGTAAGTGAAATTGGGGAGACAGAATTGTTCTGATAGCCGTGCTAGCACGAAGTCATCATGATCGAGGGTTTGAGTGTACTGGCCTTGTTCAAAATGTTGATCAGTCCAGATTATGCACGCTCTCCCAGAAACTGTAAATAAGGTATGCTCAGCATAGTTCCAGCATAAAACCACAGGTGGGCTGTGTGAGTGTTGAACAAACACAAATGTGTTTGAACAGGGATTGGCTTCTTGCTCTAGCGGACGTGTGTGCTCGGAAATTAGTTGCCGGCCATTATGAACAATATATCTTGTGAGATAGCTTATTACAAGCTGTCCTTGTTAAAATTAAGGATAATAACTTGGTCATGGGGTATCCCAGGAAGACAGCCGAATTATAATCTTCCTTCTCCCCGCCATTTAGTTATGTACCGTACTAACTGTACTTATGCAAACAAATAAGATATTATTTATAAGCAAATTTAAAAGGTATTGTCCACGAAAGCATATATTTACACAATTTCCAATGTATTATTTTATTTTACATGCGTGTATGGTTTCATTGGCTTTTAATCAGTGTTATACTTATTTTTACCCTTTCGCCTAGCATTGCTTACAAAAGATTTTTATATTGTTTCACATAGGTCTTTGCTTGAATATTGTTTTCCGTTATCCAATACATCTCTGTAATTGATAGTGATTTTCTAAGTGTAGCTTAAATGTGGCACAAGGCCAAATGTATCGGGCACCCAGTGAGGATCGAACTCACTAGTCAGTGGCAATTTTTCTAGCAAGGCAAGCTTGCTAACTATTATTTCCCGTCAAGATGTCCAAATGGTCTTCTGGCTTAAATGTGGGACAAAGCCGAAAGTATGAGGAACCCAGTGAGAATTAAAATCACTACTCAGTCGCATTTATTCAGGCAAGATAATCTTGTTAGCCATTGCATCACGTCGAAATGTTCCATCTCTGTTAATGGTCGATCAAAATTTTTCTGTTGGTTTAATATCTTGAGGGGGATTTGGGTTGTTCCATTATATTGGTTTTCTTTCAAACATAGTTTGGCGAGATTGTCCATTCTCAGCTTTGAAGGATGTGAAGGAACATTATCTTGCAAGAATATACTATTTAGCTGAAAGCTTGTTGATTTTAACCTTTACTTCTTGTCCATGAATTTACAAAAATCCTCTGTATTTATCTAAGCACAATTATCAACTTTGAAGGGATCTATAATTTTATTGCCTAGATTACTAGCACTGAATATTACTACACCTCTCCAACATTGTAATCTTGTTCGTGTTGGTCAGCTATTTCTTAAAATGACCCAACATCTAGCCAAGCAATGAGGTTATTTCAATATAGCACTACATTCATCACTAAAAAATATTGTTGAGAAATCATTTTACATGTACTTCTTCGTTTCTCTTTGTTTTTTTTCTTCTTAAAGGTGGTAGTTTGTTTCATGTTTTCATGTCTTTAATCCAGGTTATTTGTAGTCAATATTTGTTTCTCTTTATCTTCGCAAGGCCAACTTCTCAAAATATCTTCTTGCTAGTAAATCCACTTTATTTTAATTATTAACCACTGAATTTTTCTCAGATCTCTTTTTGCGACATATTTAAAGCCAGTTTCTTTTGTTTTGTTATCATGCCAATGATTTCAGTTTCTTTTTCTTTATTCTGTGATCACTGTTTAACTATTTTGCAATTTATAACGTTCTGTCTCCGTCACTCAATAACCTGATATCTTTTTTTGCTTTTGATATTCAATCATTCTTATCACCCATGGCAATCTTTATATATCTGAAATTTAATAATAAACATCTCTAATTCTACTAGTATATATATGTATATGTGTGTGTTCGTGTGTTCGTGTGTGTGTGTGTGTGTGTGTGTGTAGCGTTAACATTTTCTATAAAAATCAAATGAACATTAATTACAAGCATGGCGAATTTGGCATTGGATTGATTATTAAGAAATATAAAATTATTAAGAATTACACAAATATACATGGAGACTTGCATTTAAATACTCAGAGACCTACCAACCTCTATCCGCAACGGAGCCGTAGATAACGACAACATAATACGTTCATCTAAATGCAGAAAACGCTTAAGAATACTGAAAACGTTAACAATAAAAACGAAGAAACCAATTCTCGATAATATTAAATATGAACATGGCCACAACTTTGGAAATTAAAACATTCCTATTGCTAAAAAGAAAATCTACGTATTCAGACAAACAAAAAACATTTTATAATGGCTAATACATTAACAGAAAGAGCTCTCCACAGATCACTTGCACAGAAATAAATCACTTGTACGAATGCAAAAAGATATAACAACCTTAATTACAGAGCCCTGTTAGTCATCTTAAATGAAACCTGTATAAAAAAAGATTACTACCCAAATCCTCATATATATATATATATATATATATATATATATATATATATATAAATATATATATATATTTATAGACGTATATATATATATATATATATATATATATAGACAAAAATATAGAGAGAGACATATATAAATAGAAATATATATAGACATATATAGAGAGAGAAATATATATAGAGACATATATAAATAGAAATATATATAGAGACATATATATATAGAAATATATATAGAGACATATATAAATAGAAATATATATAGAGACATATAAATAGAAATATATATACAGACATATATAAATAGAAATATATAGAGAGATATATATATAAACATATATATATAGAGGGACATATAAATAAACATATATGTATAGACACATATATATATATATATATAAACATATATTTAAAGACATTTATAATATGTTTAACGTTCTTTTTATAGATACAAGTATTTAAGCAAATGCTCTGTTTTATACTAAACAGTATTAAATAACATTTACCGGCCTGAATGTCCGAGAAACTTTCATAGAAAATTTTCGTTCTCCGACAGGAATCGAACCTGTATCCTATACGGAACCATCATTTCGCGTGATGTGACTTAACCGTTCGGCCACGAAGAAGCGTCTGGTTAGCAAGGTCTATATAAATAAAGACACACTATAAATGAGCAACAAATGTATAGTCACATTAGCTTCGTAAATATCTGTTTGTTTATATATATATATATATATATATATATATATATATATATATATATATATATATATATATATATATATATATATATCACGTTTATACGTTATTTTTATAGGTATAATTTATTTAAGTAAATGCACCGTTTTTAATTAAACAGTATTAATTACATTTACCGGTCTGAATATTCGAAAGATTTCGTAGGAAATATGCACTCTCCGACAGGAATCGAACCTGTAACCCTTATGGGAATCGTCGTATAATCTGACGTGACATAACCATTCAGCCACAGAGAAGCTTCTGGTTAGTGAAGTCCAAATTATTGTTTATAAACACACGATCTTCGACGATTTTTCTCGATCGATCATTTCTGCTCGTGAAACATATCTTAACTTAAACAATGACAACATATTAAATGGAGTAAGTCCGAGAATTATTTATTATATTTCTGTGTATACGTTATTTTATACATAAAATGTTTTCTTTTTAATTAAACTCTCAATTTAATCGAACATTCAGGCTGGTAAATATAATTAAAACTATTTAATTAAAAATAGAGCAATACAGGATAGACGCCATCATCAGTTTACGATTAATGTGAGGGCTGGAATTGTAAGTGACTGTTTGGTAGGGCCATATGTTCTCCCAGCACGTCTTCCTGGAACTGTCTATAGGGACTTTATTTCAACCATACTTCCAGACCTGATAGAGGATGTACCCCTGCTAATACGAAGACGCATGTAGTTCATGCATGATGGGGCTCCAGCACATTTTAATCACATTGTTCGGGATACACTGGCTGATCTACCATGAAAGATAGATAGTTAGGGGAGGATCGGTTCCATGGCCTGTACGTTTCCATGACCTCGATCCTTTGGATTTTTATCTGTGGGGCCACCTAAAACAATCAGTTTATGCAACAAATAATAATAATGCAGAGACGCTTCATCAACGAGGCACGGAGGCCTGTGAAACAATTCAACATTATGTGGGAGTCTTTGAAAGGGTCTACCAGTCAATCTGACGAGTTCATGCCTGTGTAGAAGCAAGCGGAGGGTATTTTGAACATTTGTTATGAGTTACTGTGTCGAGGTAGAATGATGCCCTTTTGGACATATATTTATATGGATATTGTAACTTGTGTTGCGTTAGGAATCCGCTCCCAAAGTTTGCATTTAATAGCTTCTACTGTAAACTTTAAACTTAATAACTCAAAAACGAAGGATTTGCGGACATATGTTTATATGGACTTTTGTCATTGTTTTGGTATGAGGAAACTACCCCCAAAATTTGTAAATATATATATATATATTCAATTTTTATATATATTATTTATATATTATATATGCGCGGTACTTATGAGAAAGCGCTCAATATCAGTGATAGAGCTAACATATTTGCTGGATTGATGTGAGTTTGTGACCCTGCGATATATATATATATATATATATATATATATATATATGTGTGTGTGCGTGTGTGTGTGTGTGTGTGTGTGTGTGTGTGTGTGTGGCTATGAACTTGTTCTGTTGGTATTTGTTTTCAAAATAATTGTGAATATGCGACATTTTCATTTTGGCTGGATGGGCATTTTCCCCTCCTCGATGAGTCTGGTTGGTGTGTGCATGGTATTCCTGCATCAACCACACTTGTAATATATATATATATATATATATATATATATATATATATATACACACTTTTTTCTTATTGATTCAAATTATCTATTGACCCACTTGATCACAATGTAGCATACTGGGTCTTTTGCGGCATTACTTGGTGTAATGGGGGTGACTTTACATCCACGACGCTATAAGCAGAGTAGAAGTTAGTGTTCATCTCCCTCATTTTTTCATGGAACTGAAAACTAAGCAGAAGATTAACTTTTTCTTCTTGGATTTAATCTATAAGAATATGATTTAGAGCTGAGACTTTTTGCCGAAACAGAACTAAACAGAATTTGTCCTCTTGGCTTCAATTGGTGACAATGCTATTGAGCTGAGTTGAATCATTTATCTAAAATCATTACCGCCATTAATTTTCAAAATAAATCATAAAAGGTCATAAGACAAGAGTTTTTACGAGATAATGTTTCTGAAAAAACATTATCTCATAAAAACTCTTGTCTTATACACGTCTTATATTCCACAAAATAAACAACACAATTTTGAATTTAAAATGAAAACAAAAAAATTAGCAGTAGGAAAATACATTCATTTTATGAGAAAATTAGATAAAAAATATAGAATCAGACATATTTAAACGTAATATATGACTTGGCTCCCCGACTTTTAAATCTGAATTAACCACCACTTTTGTTTATTTTGTGGGTCTATTCGTGTAAAAACACGCTTGTGAAACATTCAAACTGCTAACAATCATCTTTAAGTTATTCAAAATACATCAAAGACGTTCAAATAGACGTTATATAAAAACAAAAAGACTTTTAATAATAATTTAAACAAAAAAGATTGTATGTCGAATGAAAATATGCATGGAAAGAGGTTTGATATGATGTGAACCACTTCATCTATACATACTTACGTATAATATAATAGCTACATTTGTGAAAATACTTAACAAACCTTCACATTGCTGGTGGTCTTTCTTCTCTTGCTTTCTTTTGCATACAGGAAATCTTAGTCACAACATACGAGTATTTGGTTAATTTCTATCGATATATATCTTTCCGAGCATATACAAACCTTCTAAAAAATAAATAAAATCATTTCAGCGGTCCGTAAAATCTCAAGAAACCAATAAAGGAATGTTTCAAGTGCATATATTAAGATTTTGAGAAGTGATTCTGCAAGGTCTCTTTCGCAGCCGACATTGATGTCAGGGATCGGTGTCCGGGTCCAGGTAAAATCCACAATTTTTTAATGTTGATTTTCAAAATTGCAAGAATTGGAAAATTGGCTCCAGACACGTTATTTCCACTCGCTACACGCACGCACACACGCACGCACACACGCATGCACGCACATATACATACACACATATATATTGAAATAGATAGATAGATAGATAGATAGATAGATAGATTACATAACCATGCATATGTGCGTTTATTAATGCTAAGTACATGTTTTTCATTTACTATCACAAACGTGCGCACACAAAGCTTCTTCGTTAGATTGCTTCTTTAACACATTTCTTTTATTAAACTGGTTTCATCAACTTGCTTCCCTGTCTCCCCCACCATACCTCTGCCTCTGCTTTGCTCAATTTCTTTCTTTCTTTCTTTCTTTCTTGCTTTCTTTCTTGCTTTCTTTCTTTCTTGCTTGCTTTCTTTCTTGCTTTCTTGCTACGGTGCATAAATCAAGAAAATTAATTTCTTCCTAATTCTTTCCTTCTAGTCACTCTCTGTTCTTGTCTCTGTCTCTTTATTTTCTTTTTTTATTTCTCTTTGTTATCTCTTTCTTTCTTCCATTCTTTCTTTCATTCTTTCTTTCATTCTTTCTTTCATTCTTTCTTCATTCTTTCTTTCTTTTTTCGCGGATTTAATGTATATCTTTCAGCTATCTGTAATAATTCATTGATATATCTTTTAGTTATTAGTTTTTTCTTTCAAATTTTCGTACCTAGAAAGGCAAAGAGAGAGAGAGAGAGAGAGAGAGAGAGAGATAGAGAGAAAAATTGAAAGGAAGGGAAGAAGGAACTAAAAGGGGGGAGAGAAAACCGATAAACGGTTAAATCGTCTCTCTCTCTCTCTCTCTCACTCTCTCTCTCCACCATAGTTTTGATATCAAAATAAATACGCTTCTTTAATCAGTTTTTTTCTCACACACCTGCTTGAAAGAGGGAGAAAGACAAAACGCAGAGAAAATAGACTGAGGGAGGAGACGAGAACGTTAGGGTATATATCTCTACGCGTATACAAAATCTTTTATTTTACTATTTATTTGAACGTTTCTTATGACCAAGTAATCATATCGACAAACTAACCCTTCTTTCTTTCTTTTTTCTTTCTTTCTTTCTTTCTTTCTTTCTTTCTTTCTTTCTTTCTTTC
>OZ038492.1:65801986-65834486 GCA_964036315.1 Acanthosepion esculentum | reverse complement strand
GAAAAATGATAATTGTTATCTTATAGAGATTCGTGTAAAACCTTCGATATTTTTTCACCTTCTTGCATCCTTAAAGCTTTGGCACAAAGTCTCATCGGTGATATTAAATTTCTTGAAATATAACATAGAACTGTAAAAAAACACATTAAGTATCAATCAGACCAAAGGCACTGCTAGTTGCAATCATCTGAATATCCGACGAGGAATTTTTCAAAGAGACTCCCTGTCACCTCCCCTGTTTTATCTCTCTCTAATCCCATTCTCGCACGAACTAAACAGTATTAACTATGGATACTAAATAAATAAGTCATAGTTATTTATTTAGTATCTAATAAATGAATTGAATATTTTTAATAAATAAATTTTTCTAATAAATAAATAACCTTAATTATTTAATAACTTATTCTACATGGATGACCTCAAATTCTTTCTCAAAACGACAATCAGTTGAAAGGTCTCCTCAATACTGTAAAATGTATTTGTGATGACCTCCATATGGATTTCAGATTAGATAAATGTGCAATAGTAACATTTAAGAAATAGAGAATTGCTGAAGCACACGCAGACGATCTCAAAATACAAAAATTTTCTCACAAAGATTGCGTCACAAAGATAGTGTCCCAAAGATTAGGGGTTTAGAGCAAGAAGAAACCTATGACATGGCAGTTTCTACAGACAGTAATGTATCTTTGAGGATCTTTAAAAAATAACTATCAAACTACAAGTGGAAATCTAAAAAATGTGCCACATGAAGACATAAATAATTCCAGTTGTGATTGGGGCCCTGGGTTTAGTTGGAAAATATTTATTGAAACGTTTAGTAGTAGTCCATGCTTTAAAAATACAAAAACTTGTTCCCACATGTACAGCTCACATCTTACGAAGGGCGTTACGTAAAATGTGTGTGGCTATTTTATTGTTATTTTAATTTTTTACAGAAATTTTCATCGGAAGAATTGTCTGACCATAAATTTCTGGTTAGGACCAGAAAGGAAATGATTATACGACAGAAATCAAAGGAAGAAATAAGGAAAAGTTCAAAGGACTTATTTCAGGACCGACTTTGAGTCCTTCGGTAGGGTCTGATATATCTGTTAAATTCATTAGCATATACTATGCTTATCTATATACGCTGTATAGGGAACACTAGTGAGATTTCAAACAATGTTTCGTTTTAGCCTAAACCACGTTATTTGATAACTTTTGATAAGTTTGAAATTTGTTTGTAATCTGATTAGCGTTCCTTATAGAGTATACATACATACATACATATATATATATATATATATATATGCACATGCGCACACGCGCGCGCACGCACGCACACACACACATACATATATATATATATATATATATATATATATATATATATATATATATTTTATGTTGGCAAATTAATTCAATAGAGTTATCGGACCATGACGAACGGTGTGTTTGCGAAATTTGAAGTGGGTCCTAAGATAGTTGAGCTTTTCCTTATCTTTCTTACTCGCTCTATTTTTTTTATATTGAACTCTTTATTTACGAAAATTTACTCAGTTTTAAACGCGTTAAATATTAGTAACTTACGTGTTTTTGTTACGCGTAATATATATATATATATATATATATATATATATATATATATATATATATATATATATATATATATATATATATATATATATATATATTGTTGTCCATACGAATATATATTTGTAAATATACAAATGTGGATTGGGAAAAACATCAGTTTTTCAAATTGTGTACTTAAGAATGCACAATTTTGCCACATGTGACCTTTGATACAAATGTCCGTGTATTTACCACGATAGAATACTACAATATTGTGACTCAACCACTGTTCCTTTGAAGCACTAATTCTGCTATTATGTCTGTCGAATACCATAACATTGATCGGCATCAACTAAAAACGGACCCTAGCAAAGCTCTCGTATGAAATACTTACCAAAAATTCCCGCGGATTTTGATCCATTTTAGTTCATTGTTTATTCTCTTGCTTTATATATTTGCAAGATATTGGATTTTCGTCATCAGTCACTAATCTTTATAAAACTTTTGAGACCGTTCACGAGTGTGCAGACAAATCATTATTCTGCCTAAAATTATCTAGAGTACAGATAACATATTAATCTTTTCTAAATTATCTTTTTCTTAATAGTTTTAATTATGTGGAACCGATTTTTGAAGTCCGGTTACCTTTCAAACTTCTTACATATGATAACAAACCGTTGAATAACTGAAATTGAGTTTTATTCTTCAACTGAGACATTATTATTCTTGAGAACAAAGTTTTTCATTTTTAAACTGAAAAGGACCATTTGTTGGTTGCGCAAATTTTATGCTGATGTTACCTTATCTAATCCTCTCAAAACATCTTTGGCAATTTCTATTTTTTTAAAAAGCTGTCCTTAAATATCATGAATATTATTCCACCTTGCTTTTCCAGTGTTATTGCCCTTTCTAAACCCATAAATCATTACATATGTACTTTGTATATACATACATTTTGGGAGAGCTTAATGAGTAACTGAATTACTTGAATAAAAATGCGACGACATAACTTATTCGTTGAAAATTGCGCGCGCATAAACTAGCATATATCACATTCAGGCGTTTGAGAATAGTTAAAATGCCAAACAGTCTATTGCTATCAGATTTCAGACATTACGGAATGAATTAGTTCAGTCATCATTTAAAACGTTTATATTTATATATATATATGTATGTACATTTTCATATATACCCTTTAGTCGTGAATCTGTCATGGAGCGGATGTTAAGTTAATCTCGCAAATTATTTCTAGGTGTACCTGTTCGTTTCTCACTAGAAACTAGGCACTTACTTTGTCTCTATATTTCTCACAGATGAATGGTCGCTTGTGCAATTAATTCGATCCTCACTAGGTATAATATTGTTGCCACCCAAAGCAAACCATTGTTGGTGAGTTTAATCCGCCGTTGTTGAAGTCATGTGGCAGATTATATTTAGTATTACTGTGAATTTATATACGTACATACATAATATAATGGCTGACTGGTCGTATCCGAGTATACATGGCGGCTAGCCAGTCCCTGTCGTAGACTCCTGCTCAGGCACATTTGCATTTGTTAAAATATACACATAGTTCACTTGTGGTTTATAATTCAACGATGCGAAGTTTTCAGAGAGAGAGAGGGGGGAGGAAGAGAGAGAGAGAGAGCATATTATCTGGCGTAATCAACAGTCTAAACACTAGGTCACGATGACTTGTTAGCACAACCCAACTTCACACGTGGTATGGATTTCAGGCACTTTCCAAAGTGCTTGAAACCTCAGGCTGATAGCATCACTTCCCTGATAAATCGACCATGATAAGATATTGAACCCGGATCTCATCACCGGAAAGCGAACGTTCTAACCACTCGGCTACGTATAGCTATACAAGTATTTATTGGGCGAAGCCAAGGGTGGTATAAATCTGCATTTTTAGGCTCTGGCAAATATAGATCTTTTAATAGTTGAGGAGATAAACAAAAAACACAATACTAACATGACGGAAAATGTCCTATCGAAATCCGAAGGCGCATTGGAATAGAGAAAGATGTCTTCCAAAAGTTCAGTAAAGTATTAAAAAACAGAAAAATGTCGCTAGAAAAGAGCATTAAACCGAATGCTGGACAATATCCTCACAGATGGCGAAGAGACTTGAGGTAGCACAATCTGTTTCTACAGAAGGATGCTGAGAATACTCTGGATTGAACATGTGAGTAACGAGGAAGTTTTAAAGATACTGCGAACAAAAAGGACGCTTATACTTAGAATCAGAATGAGACAGTTGAAATTTCTAGGACACATAATGAGGGGAGAGGGCTGGGAAAATTTGACACTCTCAGGGCATAAAGGCAAGAGAGGCAGATTAAATCGGCGAGTAAACTACCTAACGAACAAGTTGATGGCATAACAGGAATGAGGAGAGATAGCAAAAAGACAAACTCTATATAGGAGCTGCAGAGGATAAGAAATTGTGGATAGCTATAATCGCCCACATCCTGAAGGGTTACGGCATATGGAAAACGACTGCATATATGTGTCATCTATATATATACTCATGGAAAATATAATTGCAGTACCCTGACAGACGATACCGATTTTGACCTGCGCGTGGGTAGTAGATATTCTAAAAAAATTTCAAAGTTTTAGGTCATCTTGTGATGTAGTGACACTGATCCTAGTGCGCTGTCTGGGTATAAGCTGTAGACAGTGACACATGCTGTGATAAGATTCACTATGGTGAAAATGCCCAGTGCAAGCAGGTGTCATACAACAGAGATGGACTTGCAACAACAACGTCATAGTGAGATAGAATGGTTTAAGACCACCTTAATTTTTGCTGAAACTAAGAATTAAACTAAAATAAGAATTAATCCCTTGGTCTTAAATCTATGATAATGCTATTGATCTAAGCTGTATCATTTATATAAAATCCTTATCATCATGAATTTCCTGTTCATTTTCTGTTTTTTTTTTTTCGAAGCATTAGCTTCTTGTTTAGGCTAGACACAAAGAGAGGAATTGAGTTAAACAAATATATTAACAGAAACAGTAATACAAAACATATACAAACGAGAGTGTTACAGCAAGAATGTTTGGTCCGATTGTCAGAGCTGACTGCTGGAAACCTCTCTCTCTAAAAGGCAGTATAGCTAGGAGAGTCCATGCGTGCGTAGGTAAATTACCATAACAATTCTAAAACGTTTATATAAGTATTCCTCTTCTATGTGCCGTGTCCCTTCAGAACGTTGGCGATCATGGCCCTCCACAATTTACTGTCTTTTGTAGCTCTTAATACAGTTTGTCTTTTTGCCATCTCTGCCAAACCCTGCTCCGCAATCCATTCACTCACGCACGCCAGGTAGCTTACGAGTGGCTTCCCTTTGTTTACCTTCACTTTGTCCTGTGAATATCAAATTTTCCAAACCCTCTTTCTTCAGTATGCACCCCGGAAATTTCGACATTCTCCTCCTGATGTTAAGTGTAAGTGTTCTTTTTGTTGCCATTGTTTCTAGAACTTCGTCGTTGCTCACATGTTCGGTCTATGGTATTCTCAGTAGCTTTCTGTAGAACCACATTTCTGTTGCTTCAAGTCTCTTCATCTGTGAGGATATTGTCCAGCATTTAGTGTCACATAGGAGAATTGATATTACATAACGGTTCACTACTCTTTATTTTTCTTTCTAATGCGAAAAAAATCTATATGTCTCATTCCAGAAAATATGTACAGGCGAAAACGACAAAATTGTGTATTTTAAATTGCGTATTTGAAAACAAAAATGTAGGAGTAGAATAATATATACAAACAAATAATCTTTTCAATCAGATTAAAAATATAGAATCAGGTATCTTTAAAACTTGACATCTTATTTAGCCCCCAACTTTTTATTTTGTACCGCCAGGTTTGGTACATTTTTGTTAGAGCAGTTTGGAAAGAAGTCGGACTGTGCGACTTTAAGAAGTCATTTCACAAAATTGCTGCGCATGTTGAACTTGAAGCGTCAGCAGAGCTTTGATGTTGGCAACAGTAGTCAAATGAACATCCCTACATCTGTAGATCAGATCCTGAACGGTCACGTAGTAGAGATGCTTGCGAAAATGCTATGGATACCTGTGTGTTTAACCAGATTTCCATTTACGACACAACACTATGATGCAAGCTTTCAGTGTTCAACATTTCATTCACAAATATTATAGGAATGCAAGAGTTATAATTTATGGCGTCATAAGTATAAGAGATCCATCTGGAGAATCGAATGACACTCTGTAATGTTCAGTGGTGAGAGCGAGGTCTAAATTCAGGCAAGGGATGACCGTTTGCATGTAGACCTCTGGAGCAACACCTTCCAGAGTATACCCGCCCAACATATAATGGCCTAACGCCTGGCATCGCCTATTGTATTTGTGGATGAAACGTTAAACAGCGCCATGTACGCTCAACCAATTTTACTGTTATTCCTACAACGGGTAGGCGATATGCTGTTCCACCATTATAATGTCGGAGTACTTGATTCCCGTGATATTCAACATGCCCTGAAAAATCTTCCTTGACAGGCTCGGTCGCGAAACCTGTCCTTCAGTGAACATCTATGGGACATATTGGCACAACGCCTGATTCGTTCAGTTATACCACCTGCAACTCTTGCTCTATTGCGTCAACAGATATAAGAGACGTGAAATAAAGTATCGCATGATAGTATCCGCAATCTGTACGATCGTACACATGCGGGGGTACAGGTCTGTGTTAATACCCAAAGAGGATATACAGTGTATTAATATGGGATTTGAATATTTGTTTATACACCTCTTTTTTGAAACTAGTGCGCTGAAAAAACCTATTCAGGATGCTACAATTTTATTTTCAATATTTTCCATCAGGACATCTACATATATGTAAAAAGTAAGTTCCACTCGAACAGCTTCTTCCCAAGAACTGTTGCTTTATAGACCAGCTTTCCGAGAGGATGCTTTCCCAACCACTACAATCTTAACCTCTTCAATTGTAGGGATAACCGTTATCTTTCCCACATATCCTCATAAACTGCTCTTCTTACCTCTTACCCTTACCACTCATGCAACATCTTTCAGTAACCTTCTATTATGAGTTACACTTGAGCCTTGTATTAAAGGAATGGGTGAGACATTAGTAAAAAATCGAAAAAAAAAACCTCATTTATTTAATCAGAGCATTTACATGGCAGTTTAAAATCTGACAGAGGAACTGAAAAGGAACTCTGTGCATGTGATACTAGCTATCAGTTACAATAATAATAAAAAAGAGGGTCAGGTGAACAAGGGCTTAGAACTAGCCCCACTGTGGTATCCACGGTGATGCATATTAATTTCGCTTAGTCTTTGATGGCCCCGATGGTCGTGAGTAATGAGTGCCATGCAGGTCAAATTCCACTGTCTAAACCGAGGTGCAGGACAATATGGTGAAGCTCTGGATTGAGGGTGTGGCCGTATGTGTTCCAGCATCTGTGTTCCCTCCAACATGGCCCGTGAGAATCAGGGTGGCTGGTCGAAAATGTTCACAATTGTGTCAATTGTTTCTTGTCTCTCTTGATTCAAATCTAATGGATCCATTAAAAACCGTCATTGTTGACATGATGGCCAATATGAACCAGAATCACCAGGTCAGGGACTGCAATCGCTTCCGATGTCGTTCTTGAGATCATGAGCAGTTAAATTTAATGAAACTTTTCTGTCATTCTAAGCTGAACATTTGCATGAAAACAGACAGACGTGTTTTCTGTTGAATATCTGTTCTTCGGTATATCATAATTTGTTTTCAATTAATTGGCGCACCGTATATATATATAGGATTAATATGAGTAAAACTTTCTCACTTAGCTGATTGATGTTACCTTCAAAATCCCGACTCCAGAGTTTCGTAGGCGGATCTGTCCACTCATTCTTCCGGGGCATCAATTTAACAATTTATATATATATATTATATATATATATATATATATATATATATATATATATATATATATATATTGGAGTAGTGACTGAAAAACATTGCCACGGGTTGACCTAAACCTTGAGAGTAAAATTGGGTAGATGGAACTCTTTGGGAGCCGTCGATGCTTGTGATAGCACGAAGTCACAAGTCATCGTGAACGAGGTTTTGATCGTGCTAGCCTTATTCAGACTTTGATCACAATAGATAACTCACTCTCTCCCAGAAACTGTAACTAATGTCCTTTCTGCATGGCTACAGTATAGACCCACAGGTGGGCTATGTGGGCGTTGAACAAACACAAATGTGTCTGAGAAGACGTCTGCAACAGGTATTGGCTAGCCGTCAATGTAGATGGGAATCCTCGGATACGTGTGACCAGCCATTATTATTATTATTATTATATTGAGCGTCAACTCGATTTCTAACATTAACCGCTGCTTTGTGTCTTCACCTGTAACTCAGAGAGATTATAGTGATAGACACTTTTACAGCATGGTTACCACTCACTGAAGGTCAATTACCATAATCCAGTCACAAAAATGCACAAGGTGACCGGTGATAATTCAGTCTCTTAGACTGGTTGACACCCAAGCCTAAAAATTTTAATTTGGCCCACTATTTAACCTATAGCGGGGGGAACTTAGATTCATACCTTTCCCAATGGTATTTATGCGATTTCAAATTTCTAGCCGTAAATCTAGCCGTAAATCTAGCCGTAAATCTAAATTTTCCACTGTAAATCCAAGCTTACAGCACCTGGTATTCCCAAGCGGTCGCACATCGAGGTACTGACCAAGCTCGGCGTTGCTTAACTTTGGCGATCGTAAGATATGATATGGCCGTTAGCCCTCAATGTAGAACTTGAACTAAATTATTGATGGTCTTCTTCGCAAGCCTCTCTCACTCCTTTTCTCTCTCTCTCTCTCTCTCATTAATTCACTTCCTTCCTCTCTCATTGTTCTCTTTCACTCTTTTCGTATGTGTCTTCATCGACAGGTGGCGAGTTCCTATTTTATTCTTAAATTTTGTCGCAGTAGTAAAACATCGCCCGCTGAGATCTTTAAAGACGCACTTTTTGATTTTATAATTTTTTTATTTTCGTATATTTCTTGCTGAAACTCCTAAGAAGATTTGTGGATCCCTGAGAGTTCGTTGAGACTCCGATTGAGAATGACATTTTATGTTTTTTTGAATGCACTTAGCTGGTTGCAACCAATATCTTCTATGTGTATTTGAAAATGGTTTATGTATGTGCGGTATATGCTTCTTTGTGTGTGTATATATATGTGTGTGCGTGTGAAGGAGTTTACAAATACTTCCTTTTACTAGCAAAAGCACTATACCATAAAAGTTTGGTAAAAATTGAAAATGCTTGCTTCTTAGACTCGAGCTGATGGTATTTATGTTTGCAGCAAATAAGTCGTAATTCGAGGCCAGATATATATATAAAAAACAAGATTTATAATATACATATTTAAAGAAAAGAACCCCCCCCCCAAGAAAAAATTGGTGTAACACAATCTTTTTAATTATATTCCTTTCATTTGGTGTTATTTCGTACTATAGTAAATATCATGAAAGTATTCAAAATTATTTAGCAAATAAGCTGCGATACTTTATATTTGTGTTGTGCATTGATGCATAATTATCAGAAGGTGTTGCATATGCAGATACGTGCGCATAAATTAGTTGTTTCAGAATCTGATTTAACTCGGTTCTATTTAGTAGGCACCATGAGTGTAGTAACGTCAAGGGAGGTAATTAAGTTATTGAGATTTTTTTTGTCTAGAAGGTTGAATTTTCATTTGAATGATGCATCTAAAATCTCTCAACATTTGCAACAACATGCCTGTTCACATTCGCAATTTAGAAAAATTCTTGTTGAAAATTCATCTATACTTTTTTATGAAAATAATAAACATAAATTAAAAATTCTTGAAGCTATCTATATTAAAACTTTGAAACCAACCCTTAATAAAATTAATTATGAATACTGCACAAATGTTTTAAAATATTTATACTAGACAATTTAAAATATCTAGGTTTTAATCAACAGCTTTAAATAATTAAAAAAATAGACATCTCAATAACTTAGTTACCCCCGTTAACGTTATTACACCTGTATGTTTACATCATAAAAATTTTAAATCGTATAGTACATAAGAGTAGTGTTTTTCACTTCACAAGTAAACAATTTAACTTTGAGATGAACACATCAATTTTGTCTTAGAAGAATGATGAACACAACTAATTTGACTATAAAAAACAAGACACTGATGATGACATTGTGCTAATGTCAAACATACTCGGAATAAAATGAATATGCATTAGCAAGGTAACTTTCTTCCTTGAATAAGGATACTGAGAAACTTGTCCGTAAATATAAGAGGATCCTATTAAGAATAAGTAGACAAAACTCGTCTAAATTATTTAATGAGGCATGTCTTTATATATATATATATATATATATATATATATATAGAGAGAGAGAGAGAGAGAGAGAGAGAGAGAGAGAGAGAGAGAGAGAAGAAAGATGGGGAGCGTGACAGATCGTGTATAGTATATAGTGTGCGTATGTGCATATATATATATATATATATATATATATATATATATATATATGTATATACATATTATTATTATATATACTCTATCACACATACGTATACACAAAAAGTTTGTATTTCATATCTATTGAAACATAAACTATTTTTATTGCAAAACAGATTCATTTTGAGAGAATGAGAAAGAAAGAAAGAAAGAAAGAATGAAAGAAAGAGAACAGAGAGATAGAGAAGGAAAGTAAGATGGAGTGAGAATGAGAAAAATAGGTAAAAGGTAAATTGCGAAATGCTAGTTTATAGACAACAGACTGAAAGTGGTCTTCAGAGATAGCAAACAGGATCAAATAATAGTCACGTGATACGACATTCTTTTGGAGTGGATTTCCACAGCACAGCAATGAGACACCCTTTTATCTGGAACCTAAAAGTTAAAAATAAATTCATCAGGGAAATAGATAGAGATAGAAAGAAAGGGAGAGAGAAAGAGAGATGAAGATAAATGCAGTGAGAGAGAGAGAGAGAGAGAGAGAGAGAGAAAAGGCGCATCAACCTGCTGCAATGCAATAAATATCGTCAATTTGCTTCTGCCTCCAAACACTCCGCCTTCTTTTTTCGTCTTCTCAGATAGCGACAAGGTAGCTAAGACTTGACTACCAACTGATTTGCTTTTCATTTAAAATATGTGACCAATTCACCTGCTATAATAATAGTAATAATAATAATAATAATAATAATAATAATAATAATTATTATTATTATTATTATTATTAGTAGTAGTAGTAGTAGTAGTAGTAGTAGTAGTAGTAGTAGTAGTAGTAGTAGTAGTATAGCAAATATTATTCAGGAAGAACTCTACTATTGTTGGGTATAGAATGACTGCTGAAGAGGGGTTGAAAGAGAGATTTACAACGGAGAAAAAATGTTATGGGCATTTCAAAAAGAAGATGCGATATATGTTCAGAGATACACAAAAAATATGAAAAATAGAAGCAAGAGATATGGTTTAAAGGAAGGAAGGAAGGAAGGAAGGAAGGAAGAAAGGAAGGAAGGAAGGAAGGAAGGAATCAAAAGACATTAAAGGAAAAAATTTGTAAAAGTTCCAGGGATAAATGGAATAAATAAACAAAAGTGGAAAGCAGACAATTAGAAAAAATGAATTAAAACGAAAGTGGTGCAGGGGATAAAAAGTGAAATAAAAATGAAGAACGAAAGAAAGAAAGAAAGAAAGAAAGAAAGAAAGAAAGAAAAATGTATAAAAGAATTTTTAAAAAGTAAAAATTATGAAAAATAATGAAAGAAACGTTGTAATAAGTATGAAAAATAAAAAATTCAATCAAAAAGAATAGAAAAGAATAAAGAAATTCAAGACGAAAGAAAGAAAGAAAAATTTATAAAAGAATTTGCAAAATAAATTATAAAAAATAATGGTAAAAAATCAATAAGTTGTAATAAAAATTAAAAAATATTCCAACTACAGCAACAACAAAAAGAAAGAAAGAACGAAAGAACGAAAGAAAGAAAGAAAGAAAGAAAGAAAGAAAGAAAGAACGAATTGACGAAAGTGAGAGGATTAGCGATATTAGAAAGAAAAAAGAAAATATAGAATAACGAAAAAATGTAGAACGATATTTTTCTCAAATCTCTAACATTTATTTGTTGGTTGCATGTCTTTGTTCGGGCGAGATTACATTGTACGCTTTACTGCGCGGGAGAAATGGACAGATGTAGAGAACAGACAGCCACATTCGACTGGGATGATTGCCTTACTTTTTAGCTGATGACAATAATAGGTTTCACCTACCTCTAGAAAAAGAAACGTTAGTTGTTTAAAACACAAGGCAAATATTTTGCACTCTAGAACATTTTTGAGCCACTCTTCATTCATTTTCTTTTTTTGACTCCTGCAATTACTTTGCCAAAGTATTCAGAAATCTTGAATATGCATGTTTTTGTTTTTTTATAATTAGTTTCCAAAATTATTTTTCGATTAAACCGCTAGATATAGTTACACATTTCAATATTACGCTTCAATCAGGTATTTCTGTGTTTGTTTATCTTATTAAAAAAATGTAACTCTAGCAAATTTATTTCTAATCATATGACATTCTAGATAATTTATCGTTGACCAACAGAGAAATCAATTTTTTTACAATGTTATTCAACCTGTACAAGGCCCGAAATTCACTCCAGATAGAGAGTTACAGAATAAGAGGCACAGTTTATGCAGATATGTGGAGAAGATAACGGTTAATCCCAGGTTTAAACAGGTTGAGAATGTAGTGATCTGGGAAGCATCCTCTTGGGAGTCGGCTCCTTAAAGCAGCGGTTCATGTAAAGAAGCTGCTTGAGTGGAACTTATATCTGACAAATGGAATATGAGGGTGTTTCATTACAATGTACCTAGTATGGCGGGTCTTAGTCATGAAGGTTAGAACTGGTGGAACTAAGGAATGTAGTTCGTCTGAAGACGTTCCATGGAAATCGCGATATCATTATGCGTAAAAGTGCAGCGTTATATAACATTATCTTTAAAATAAAGCATTATTAATTATTATGAAAATTTATAAATTCTTATTATATGCAAAATGTATTATTATAAATAATTATATGTAAAATACAGCATTATAAAGAATTATTATATGTAAAATACAACATTATAAATCACGATTATATATAAAATTCAGCGTTATTAATCATTATCTGTAAAGTTCAGCATTAAAAGTCATTATTATATGTAAAATACAGCATTGCAAATCATTATTATAAAATGCAGCATTATTATTCATTAACTGTAAAATGCTGCGTTATAAATAATTATTATATGTAAAATGCAGCATTATAAATCCTTATTATATATAAAATTCAGCGTTATTAATCATTATTATCTGTAAAATTCAGATATTATACGTCTTTATTAATTGAAAATTACAGCATTATAAATAAATATTATAAGTAAAACACAGCGTTATTAATCATTAACTGTAAAATGTAGCATTATAAATCATTATTATATGTAATATACGGCATTATTAATCATTATTTTATGTAATATACGGCATTATTAATCATTATTTTATGTAAAATGCAGCATTATTAACCATTATTATACGTAAGATATAACCTTATTAATTAGTATTATATGTAAAATGCATCATTATTATCTGTAAAATGTAGTATTATAAATATGTATGTAAAATACAGTATTATTAATCATTATTATATGTAAAATTCAGCGTTATTACTAATTTTTATATATAAAATGTATGGTTTTTAATCATTATTATATGTAAAATAAAGCACTATAGATCAAAAGAGAAGTTGTTAATCTCACAAAATATACATGAAAACAAGAAAAACCTAAAGAATATTTGGGGGTGGGTGAAAAGGTCGCCATTACATATATTTTATTTTATCCTTGAATATTTGCATATATTAGGATCAACTCATCTCAAGTATGTAAAGATTTTTTTCTCACTATCACAGGAGCAATATATTTATTATTTTTTATATGTTTTTCTGATATTTTCCCAGTCTTTCTGAAGGGAGGCTAGGATATTTTTCTTTATTCTTGTCATCATAAATCGACTATCTTTTCATGTTTGCCAGAATAAAGACAAAGGGGTTGAAATGAAGCATTAGCGGTTGTAAAGAAGACACGAAGTTGTAGAGGAACATGATCATACAGGTCTGTCATTTCGTACATGTTTGGTGCATTTTCTTGACTCCATTAACAATAATTCATCGGTTTGATTCTTAAAGTACGTAAATTAACATTCAAACTATTTGCCCGGATTTTTTTTCTTTCTTTTTTTTTAATGAGCAAACTGATCGCCCTGATATTCACAATATTCCGATAGAAAGAACTTTTCGAAGTTAATTCCCATTTAAAAAAAAAAAAGTATTATGCAATAATAAGTGTTATGTGTCTGTATATGAATTGTGTTTTTCCATGATTTTCTCAATACGCTTATGCCCTTTTATCATCAGACCGACAAATTAAACCCATTTCTTTTTTACTCTGGATTGAGTTATTGTTTTCTACTTCGAAATCCCATACTAATTTGCCATATTTATTTTCTTAAACAGCTTGTTGTTTATGCACAAAATTCTCCACCATTTTCTTCATAAACGAGTCAGTTATAATTGTAGATATCATTATTCCATTCTACAGATCAAGTTTTTGTGCTGGCTTTTACAAAGCCACCAACTACTTTATAAATGTACTAACGTACTCGTTATCATCACAATGTATTTCGAGGATGTAGTTATATAGTAAGTATTATACCAGTGTATATATGTTTGTATAATCAATACAATACGTTTTTGTTTTTCATCACTGTATATCTACTTGTATATCTCTCCTGTGTTACCCGCAGTTTCCTTCAGCTCTTTGTCGTGGTTGCCAACCTTCCTAGAATTCTGAAATGGACCCTTTATTCAATTTACAAAGGTGGGGTAGATTGTTCATAATCCACTGTCCTTGTGATGTCGCTTGTCTTTTCCATTAAACAAGAGAATATGACCTTTTTTAGCTTAGAGGATTAAAGAAAAAAGTACAGAATTGCTATGTGATATCAATCCTCTTCTATGGCAGCACATGCTGGACAATCTCATCATAGATGAAGAGGAAACTGGTGATAACAGAAATGTGTACTGATAATTCCATGGACGGAGAAAGTAAGGAACGAAGAAGACGAAAATTGCAACACAAAGAACACTTATACTCACAATTAGAAAGAGACAGCTGACATTTCTTGGACAAATAATGAGGAAGGAGGGCTTGCAAAACTTAATTCTCACAGAGCATATTGAGGTCACGAAAAACAGGAGAGCATAATGGGCGAAACGTTGTGATAGTGACAACAAAAATGTGATCATTTGTTCGACGGTGGATAATGACTTCCTTTTTTGAACTACTCGACCCAGGATTTGAATTCACAACCACCGTGTAAATCGATTTGTTATATTAACGACTTTATTCACTAGGACAATTCGGTGTTGGAAACTTGGAGCCTTAAACCTAATTTCGCTTGATTGTCTCTTCCACTGAACTAAATTATATGACTTTTACGTTACCGGCATTGTGATTATTTTTAACTCTCAGGCCTAATGTTGTTTTTGTCTTAATTAAAGGCTCTCGTGTTGTATACATTTCAGGACATTAGCCCGAAAAAATCAAAGTAAAATAATGACAATTTCTTGTCGCAAACATTCAGACAAAAAAAAAAAATAATAAAAAAATAACCGGATATTTTATTTTAAATTTCTACATGAGACGGTATTACTATTATGCACTGATTTGTGTCGAGCAGTTTTCTCGTCTTTCTCGATTTTATCACAGTTTCGGCCTATATATCCCCCGAGAACTGTCATGAACAAATCACTGTATTATATTAGCCAAGATAATTTTATTGTTGTGTAGTTTAATTCCTTCAGTTATTTTCTTCCTTTTTCTTCATCTCGCACACGACACATTTCTAGATTCCCTATTCACTATACTGGTTAATGGTTCCGTTTCAATCAGTCAGTCAGTCATGTTGCCATTTCTTTCTACGGTAGACCAGTTGCCATCCAAGGCCTGTCCTGCTATTTACCCATATCTGGGGAGAGAAGAAGAGGATTCATAACTTTCCACATTCGACTGGAATTCAAACTCTCCGATTCTTCAGTCCGAGCCGCTATCCATTACTCCGCCGTCAATCAATGTTTCCAATTTAGTTCAGTTTTGGGTAAATAATTTCAGGTCGGGAAGCAGTAGCATTCTTATTATAATCAGCAATAAAAACGGTAAATAATCATGAAAAATGTTGACCCCCGGGCCAGGGATTGTCCTACTTCCACTAACTCTGCATACCAGTTTTTTTCCTCACTGCATTTGTTACGAAATTCACAACGTTCTCGAATTTTGAACATATTTAAACATTCCAATATTCAAGATTGCTGGATCCTTTCAGACGTCATTTGTACTCTATCACTGCTACAGTCAGATTCTTATTTCATTTTTTTTTTACTTCTCTCACTTTATATTTTCTTAATCTATAAATAACAACTAATTTGTTCTCTTTTCAGCGCTTTAATAATAACAATAATAATAATAATAATAATAACAGCAACAACAACAGCAATTGTCATTATTATTATTATTATTATTATTATTATTATTATTATTATTATTATGTGTGTGTGTGTGTGTGTGTGTGTGTGTGTGTGTGTGTGTGTGTGTGTGTGTGTGTGTGCTATCATCTTGCCAGAGAGTAATCTTACGTGCCTAATTACCAAGTCCCCGTTGGTGTGCTTGTGTATGATGCAGAGAGTGTGTGAGTGGAGTGATGCATACATATAAACGCAGTTCGTTTGTTGCTGTGTGTGTGTGGTGTGTGTGTGTGTGTAAATGCTTGCTTATTTCGTGTTGTGTGTATATGCGTGAAGGAGAGTGTGTGCCGAATAAGGCGTGAATGTTCGCCAACATTGTGCCGCGAGTGTGTTTGTGCGTGTCATGGTCCACATGCAGACTTTTGATTAAAAAAACAAACAAAACAATATTTTCATTGAAGACGTTTGCACTTCATTTCCATGGATTTCAGACGCGGGTTTTGTTCACATCTGAAATTATCATTAACCTTCTAACTTTGCATTCATCACCCAACCTTTCAAAAAGAATAAATAGATGAAGAAATAAAAACATTTACCACACTTTCTTGCAGAGAAAGATGCCTATGCCATTTTTCCGACGTAATTTCTCTTCTTTAATGGGACAAATAATAGACAAAAGAAGTTAAAAAAAAATTCTTCACTTAACAGACAAGTTTCTTAAATTTGAGAAAAGCAAATAAATATCTTAACTGTATATATATATATATATATATATATATATATATATATATATATATATATATATATATATATAAACAATAAAAATAAATTAATCCAAAATCTATCTATCTATATATCTATCTGTTGTAACCTAGGGAAGGTTACTGAATAGAATAATCACACGAAGGTTGGTAATGAACGATAATACTTAGGACAAGAACAAGACATAAAAGATTCGCCAGCGGCGCGTAGAATTAGTCAACTGCTCGAAGTGAGTCAAGTGAATTCCACAATGAATCTTTAACTGCAGCATATTTACCAACCACCCCACGCGGTCAGATGTGGCACAAGGCCGAATTTAATGTGTGGTATCTGAGCCCGTAGACTCGGACAAAAATTCCCCGTATAAAACGACGTCGGGTAGCTGTTTCCCGAGACGAGACTCTGCCCTCCGACATAGCCTCGTCTGGGGATCCTATCTCCCCAGAGGCAGAGAGTTTGACCACCACAGCTGGAGACGAATCTCCAACTGCAGACCGACATACAGTATTTACTACTGTATTTATGTAAATGGGGACATACTCATTATCGTCCATAGGTATGCTACAACATTATCTTGCTACAAGCATGTTAGATTTTATTGGATTTTCTATATTTTTAGATTTTCTATTGGAGTCATTTCCATACTTAATTATCATATTTCACAGCAGGGTTTTCTGAAGGAGAGAGGAATAATCGAGACTGTTCTAAAAAATGGCCAAGCAAAAGTTGTGCGCTAAAACAAGCCAGATACGGTATTCTAAAACAGAAAAACGTCAACAATGAAAGTTTATTGCATAACGTTCATTTCAAGACGTTACCGCCCATTGTTAATATTTTATGCAGGTTCCTTTAGATTGAATAATTGCTTTAATGTGCCTGTGAATGGATGCGGATAAATCTTTCACCATCTTCACAGCAATGAGATCTCATTCTCTGTGATCGATCGTCCACAACTCTTGGAGATTGCGTGGATTCTTCTCCTTAGATCTGTCCAGATTTTATCGATTATATTTAAATCGGGCTATGTTCTGGTTAATCATCCAATACAATGTTGAATTTATCAACCAGATTCTGTTGTGCTTCACGCAAACACTGGCATGAAGCTGCGTCATATTTTTTAAAAAATGCCTTCTTTGCGTTGTATCAGATGCTACATTATTAATTTGATACATTTGACACTCCTCAAGCTACCGACTTTCTTGAGCCATCATTTTTATGTTTCCCCAAAGCATCAGATTTTGACTCCAAACTTAACTGTTTTCGTTGTGTCAATGGGTAATTTCGATTTCCTGTAGGCCATTTGATATTATTCTTGTTCATTAGGATACAGCTCTATGCTTACGCGGTCTTATTCCAAGCATGTCCATTCCATAGTTCATAACTCTTTTACTTGCTTAATTTTGTCGTCAAATTTTCATGTTGGTTTCTTAGTTGAAATGAACCCTTCCATTTCATGTTCTCAAAGGATACGCTTATTAGTATGTTTTGACACTAAATTAGATAAGTTGCACAAATTTATCATGTCTCACATATGCTTGTCTTTGTGATTTTTAGCATTGAGTTGTTGCAGTGTTGTGCAAGCCGCCAGTCAGTTATGTGCTATGCGTGATACACGCTTAGGCGATCATGTATCTTTCGATCATGTATCTGATGAGTCAGATTTTTTTTCCCGCAGTAGGTTGCCATTTCTTTCTGCAGCAGACCAGCTACCATCCAAGGCTGTAGAACCCGGTCTATCCTGCTATTTACCCATAGCTGGAGGGAGAAGAAGAGGATTCATACCTTTCCGAAGGGTATTAGCACGTAAGTGAATGTAATGGATTCGCCTGGAGTTCGAACTCGAATTTCAGCCGAGTGCAAGACGTACACGACTATAATCTTAGCATGGGCATTGTTAACATATATTGTTATAGATGTGCGGGTGGTGTGATGGTTAAAGGATCGATATCAGCGAGCCAAATTCGAATTCCAGTTCTTAATATTCCCCTTCGCGTAAATACTCGTGTGCAAAGGTATGAATCCATTTGTTCCCCACCGGCTTAATTAATAGGGAAGACTGGGTTCTTCAGCTTTGGTTGGCAACCAGTCTAGGAGGAGGATAACTCTGAATTCCTAAACCCGGGTAGAAGGAAAACTTGTCAGCGATGATCATACTCGCGAAACATAGCGACTGTCATCAAACATATATGTTAAACCTGTAGACGCCTCTTTAGTTTTCGTAGCAATTTTATTCTTTTACAGAGAGCTCCTGTGCCTGACTAGCTTAGAATTTAGAGTTTTTTTATTATTCTAGGCTGCCTGCCAACCAAAGCTAAATGGTCCTTACCCATGCGTAAGGTAGAAAGAGATGGATTCAAGACGTCAATCCCATTTTCCCTGTCAATAACCGTTACGCTACGAGTACAAATTCTAGTGGAATACTAAAATATATTCAACCTGGCCACAAAACATTATCGTCTATTGGTGTATGCGTGTCTAGTGTGGTGTCTGTCATTTGTACGTGTACTATGAGGGAGAGCAGTCAGAAGACATTTTTTTTATCAATTCACCCCGAGCAAGGTGATAAGACACAGGGGGATACTGAGACTATAGAAGCAACGGAAAACCCAACCCTAAACAGGAAACAAGGGATGAACCAAAAGACCGGGGAGGAGTGTTACCAGACGATAAGTGGACTTATTACTCCTATTGAGTGCGTTTGTATTGTATGTATGTGTGTGCTTGATGTTGTGTGTACGTGGAACAGTGTGAAAGCATGTGCTCATGTTTTGTACACACGTGTGTGTCTGTCTATGTGTGAATGTGATGTAATGTGTGCGGGAGTACTGTGTACATCGTGTGAATGCACACATACAATATATATATAATTATTTATTCGAAAATTATAACAAACATTTGATGAAATCACTACAAAAATAGCCATTTTATTTCAATACTTCTGGTGTCTTATCAAGTAATGTGTTGAAGGTATAATAAAGGGTTTTAAAAGGTTCAAACCAATCAAACACCCCTCGCTAGGGGAAACGCTGTTACATAAGCTGGAATCAAAATACAAGCATATGAGAATTCAAAAAACTTGACAACGAACTTTGGTTATAATAATTATCTAATGCTTTAATGTTAGGTTAGACTAAAATAGAATTAATTCTAACTGATAAATATTAAATTATACCATAAAATTCAAAAATAAAAATTACGAAATTTAAAATTTAAATTTAATCTATATTAAGTTTAAAATTATAAAATTATTTATAGAAGAAACTGAGGAAAAAAAACACCAGAAGTGTTGAAACAAAATGGCTATTTTTGTAGTTATTTTATAACACACATATATATATAGAGAGAGGAGAGACCGTTGATGTGCTTAAGTGTGTAGTATGTGAGTGTGCAGTGATGCGTGCTTATGAACGCAGTACGTTTGTTGCTTTCTCTGTGTGTGCGTGTGTGCTTGTGTGTATGTGTGTGTGTGTGTGTGTGTGTGTGTGTGTAAATGCTTGTGTGTTTCTTGGTATTTCGTGCTGTGTGCATATGCGTGAAGGAGAGTGTGTGCCGAATAAGGCGTGAATGTGGGCCAACGTTGTGCAGAGAGTGCGTTTGTGTGATGGTCCACAAGCAAGCTTATGATAAAAAAACAACAAACATTTTCATTGAAGACATTTGCACTTTATTTCCGTATATTCCAGACGCTTTCTTTACATCTGAAATTATCATCAACTTTCTCACTTTACATTCATCATCATCATATACGCGCCCATGTGTGTGTTTGTGTGTCTGTGTCTGTGCATGTCTGCGTGTGTGTGTGTGCGCGCGCACTGGACAAAGAACGAACTCAAATTTAATAAACAACAAAAAATAAAAAGAATAGGATTAGAAGACGAATATTGTTTAACCCACCATACAGTAAATCGGTATAAACAAACACAGGCGGAATATTCCTAAAATTAATTAGAAAATACATTGCGACTTCTGAAAAATAAGGTAGCTATTCAATAAAAATAATATTCAAGTCAGTTATTGTTGTGTAAAAAATATTGATAGTCATAAGAGAAAGTTGCTCAATAGCAGTAATTGTGAACAAAATAAAACCCAGTGCAGTTGTAGATTAAAAAATGCCTGTACTATGGAAGGTAACTGATTCGCGGAAAATATAGTTTATTTGACAAAAACATCATATAGAAATTAATAAGAAAGTCAGAGAAAAAGTATATATAGGGGCTATTGAAAATGAATGAAAAAAAGGTATTATAATCATAAGTTGAGTTTTAGACACAGTAAATATGAAAATGCTACGACGCTGTCAGCGTATTTACTGGAAGATTAAAATAGAAGTAAATAAATCCTAAACAAATTCTTAGAGAATATATATAAAAAAAAAACAGTACATATTAGAGATAGGTGTAGGCATTGTCTTGAAGAAAAGTTTCCAATACTAAATTTGAGCAGCGATAACAGAATGCTAAATAAAAAGTCAGAGTTAATTAGCAGATGTAGGCATAATATAAAATAGCTATTGTGTCACCTGCCACATGTCTAGTTTGTTTGTTTATTGGCTGTTGAATTTTTGTTTTGTTTTTCTGATCCCTTCCTTATAGTACAATCACCATGACTAGTTAGACCCGCACACGGGTGATTTTAATTTGTGTAGGGAGGGGTTATCTACGGGTTTTTAAAATAAAATTATTTTGTTTATTTTTTCCCGTGATACATTAATGTAGGCGTGTTATGGTCATGGGTATACGTCTGAAGATCGCGAGAGCGTGAAACTGGAGTGACGACTCTGGCTGTCCTTTGACAGAAGTCTATATTGTGAAGCGTTTTTTTTTCTCTGTCTAGGTAATCTAGGCGTTGTGCACTTTTCTTTAGTGAGTAGGTAGGTGTTTGCCTTTAGGTCATTTTCTTTTTTTCTTTCCTTGTTCGAGATTTTCTCTTGAATAAGGTGTTAGGTCTTTTGTTAAGTTGCCTGTTGGTTGCACCAACGTAGTTGGTTTTTCTTTAATAATAATAATAATAATAATAATAATAATAATATATTTGTAACTATAATTAGTGATATTTATTTTTTTATTTTAAGATGCATAACGATTGCCTGGGTCGTAAGAAAATTATATTATCAAAAGAGAAACAAAGTTATCAACCGAAGAGAAATAATAGAACTATTATTATATTGTAAGAATTTTTGGGTGATAATAATGGTTTAGTGATATAAGTCTTAATAATTAACCTATAGCTGGGAGAAGAAGAGCTGGATTCATATGTTTTCCAAAGGATATTTGCCCATAAGTGTTGAAACTTGCCTAATGCATGGAATAATAATGCAAACACAAAATGTAGTTAGAATAAAATGTATTGAAACAAGAAAGAGTACACAATATTTACATATAGTCTTTTGTATATTCCTGGGAAGACCGTTCCTGGAGAATGTGTTGACTAAGTCGCAGTCGGGCAGAGTCTCTAGCTGGATCTCTTGATTTGCCTCCTCGTCTTCCGGTACCAACCATATTTATATCGTCGGTACTCCGCTATGCAAATTAGGTGGATCCTACCACAACAATAAGTGAATATAAAAATCCAATGGGAATTGCAATTCGGCTCTCTGATTAATAATTCGTGCTATTATCCATTACACCACCCACACATACACACTTGGATTAACAAAAAATACAGCGCCTTCCTTGATGAATTTCAACTTAACATCAAGAAGATAATTAGAGAACTAGAAAGAATTTACATATAAATAAATAGACATAATATGTCTATATTATTTAATGAAACATACTTGAATGAAGATATGCTGCATATATATATATATATATATATATATATATATATATATATATATATATATATATATATATATATATATATATCGCTAAATTTATCTAGAGATAGTTTGGGTATATAACTGATTTGAGATTTAATGCTGGAATTAATTTTACTTTCTATTTGTCAAAGACTGTGTAGCTCATGAAAAACATAAGAAAAAGCAAAATGTTTAACTGTTGGGTGTTAGTCTATCGACAAATCACATGGAAACTGAATCAAATTATACGAAAGTAAATTCATGGAAGACATAATGACTATTTATTTAGTACAATAACAAACGACAGTAGCCAAAAAGTAGATTCAGGTAATCACAAGGATCGCATAGAAAAACACAATTCGTACCATTTTCTTTTGTCCGGGTCATAAAAACAATTATGGTGACGACACAGAAATTTTGTTACTGAGCATCTTTTAGTCAGTTTCTTCCTAATTGTTTGCTTTGGTAGTTCTGGACAAACAAAACATAACTGTACCAAACAAAAGTTTCAGGCTTGCAGCCATATCACGTTGAAGCACCGGTTCTCGTACGATCACTGAAGTTAAGCAACATCGAGCCTGGTCAGTACCTAGATGAGTGACCACTTGGGAATTCCAGATGCTGTAACTTTGGATGTGCAAATGTTGTCATGGGTAACGGATCGGAATGGGAAATCGGAGAGCCGGGTTGCGAGTTCAATCGGGTTCGTTATATTCATTAACTCGCAAATACCCTTGGGATAAGATATGAATCCAGTTCTTTTCCCCTCAGATATGGGTTAATTAGTAGAACTTGTATCAATAAATCATTATTATCTCCCAAAAATTCTTAAAATCATTTTTAGATTTTTCTGGCTTTAAATGACCTGCAAAAGGTTGATAAGCCGTAAAAAAACAATCAATTATGAAAAAAGGCATCAAGTTCTTTCATAGAATCTGTGAAATTCGAATTTTTCATAAGTTTACGTATCTGCAGACAATCAAAGTTTTCTGTTTTTACCTTTTTTACATAGAGACATCCATAAATATATTTAAAAGAATCACCAGCTTTGTTCAATGCTTTAACAAATTTCTTATCGGACCAAGCTTGACCTGGAATAGTGGGAGAAAGAGTTATTTTCTCTGTCAACCAATATTTCATTAATAATGATCATTGCAACTGTAGTCAGCGTTTCCCCTTACAGACCATGTCTCTTTCCCAAAAGACGTGTCGACCGTAGACGCAGATGAGCAATTCTACGAGGACACTGAAGGCACTGGACTACTTGGCGCAGCTTCTCGCACTCTCATCAGGCTCAAACACGCGGCGGGACTCGACCGATACTTCAGGCCAGACGACGAAACTAGCGTACGTGACGCTGTCGATAGTGGCGCTACTAATAGCGAGGAAGGCATGGAAGTTAGCGCGAGCCGTAACGAGTCGTCTGAATCGGGCAACGGCGGAGGATGGTCGGCAGAGGCGATCGGCCCAGTCATGCCGACCGAGAGCGGCAACATGGCAGGAAAGTTCGTATTTAAGTGAAAGTTCAAGAACCTTGTGAAAACCACCGACATGATCAACGTGAAAGCGACGTTCAAGAAATACAAACAGAACGAGCATGGCATACACAACGTAGGCCACTACTGCTGGGCATACGTGAACTCGCAAGACTACATAGTACCGTACCACCTGACGACGTGGGTGCAACAGATCAAGTGGGAGGCAACCATGAAACACGCCACGAGCTACAGAGTGAACAGAGTAGGATTCACCATAGACAACATAATATGCGGAGAGTGGACGACGAAAAGCAACGAGGAGGTTTTTGCGCCGAACCCGGAGCCGTACTTCGACGTATACGTCGACAAGGGACAGTACATAGGGTACGGCAACCTGATCTCGCTGTCGGACGTGCCGAACAACGGTTTCAAATTCATACAGCCGATGACGGCCAGCGACGCCGAGCTATGCAAGTACGTGTACGCGTACGGGGCACCGATACAGACGGTAAACTCCGTACCGAACTCGGGAAACATCACCACCATGACGAAGGAGACGAACGTCAACATGATAGACCTCCACGACTGGCGAGAGATGCCCAGCGTAAAAAAAAAACTGAGGCAGGGAGACTCCTTCTCGCAACTGTGGCAGAACCACTCGCTGCTGAGAAGACCGCTGACGAACATGTACACGCAGGACAACTACGTGATAACCGGCAGCATACTGAGCCAACCGGAACTCATGCGAAACTCGATCAGTAACGACATCAAGACCGGGTGGGACTACGGTCTGGACATAAGCACGGCACCGGACTACGGCACATACGCGATAGACGCGGAGACGGACTTAGACCACGACGCGGCGAGAAAGAGAAAAAGCATGGAAGACGTATGCATGAGCGAGGTGTCGGACCTCAGCTTCGACCACCACCAACGTCGCAAGACTAGCGACGCCAGAAAGGCGAAAGACTTACAGCTGGGTACCGGATGGAAAAGAGCAACGGGATCGTTCGTGGTGGCTAACAGAACGGCGATAAACAAGGTCCTGTACACTAACGAAGACGCACCGGAGCCCGTGCTCATACACGTACCGCCGATCATCAGACCGAACGGGGCGATAGGCACGCTATACGTCAACTTCGAAATCACGTACGTACTGGAAGTAGAGTGCTGGTACGACTCGATCGTTCATCCGCAGAAGGTGCCGCTGACAACAAAAGCACAAGCGGAAGCGGGTACTCACGCGGACTTCGACTACGACAAGAATCTTATCGACGTTCCCAACAGGCACTTCCACGGACACAATCCCAAGGGCTTGGCTCACGGACGAACTGTCCACGTGTACAAAGGAAATAACAAGCAAACGACGACGGCAGCGACAAACTCGGTAAAATACATCAACAAGTAAAACAAGGAACAATAGGCACTCGACATTCCGGAGGCGAGAGCGGGAAAACAAGCGACGCTAAGAGACACCAGGCATCGAGCGGGAGTTCATTCAAACGAGCGGCCGAGGTCAAGTCGAGACGTGCACACGTAAAGAGAACACAAACAAAAGAACCATGGCGACGCAAATCGAAGAAGCGAGAGCAGTCAATGAGGCCATTCTCAACGACGGGGAGACGAACGGCAGACAACTCAAAGCGTACACGTAGATCTACAGATGGGACAGCCCCACGGAGTTCAAATACGAACTCAAAGACACGATAGGCACCATACGCAATACCCTGACATACAAACCAGACGAGAAGAAGAAATACCTAGCATACGTCGCAAACAAGCACCGGTACATCGTCGTGCACCACAAGGCAGGGCCGAGCAAAATCAAGGCTTGCAACGACATGATAACGTGGCACGCCGAACATCCCACCTCGACGCACAGCTTCATCATGCTGAAGAAACTCATGGCAACTCAACTGGACAGAGAATACGCGATGAAGTGCCAGAGGCAAAAAATACGACTTCGTAAAGAAGATGATGAAGACGTGCAACAGCACGGACCTCGGAGACGTGATAGTATACTGTAAGAACAGCACGAAAAAACATTACGCGGAACAATGGGACGAATTCTACAGGAACACCGCAAACGTCAACACCATAATAGCGGCGGCGGCGGCCACCGACGTAAACATAGAGTGTAAAGTCACTCCGATCTGGGAGCAGATCGCGGAGAAGCGCGAATTCTTCACGAGAAACAAGAACAGGTACTGGAGCATCGTCCAGAGCCTGAACATACTCGAAGAGTGGTGCACACATCACGGGTTCGACATCGACAAATTCGCAAAGGACACTTTCGAAGTGTGCCACAAGATAATGCCGAAAACAAACTCACTTCACATAACCGGCGTCAGCAACTCGGGAAAATCCTACGTGCTGAGATCGATAAGAAACGGCCTGATGAACTGCGGCAGGATGAGATGTCAGGCGAGATGTGGTTCACGCCACAGAACGTCGAGGAGGCCAAATGCATCCTCGAGGGGACGGAGACTTACGTCAACGTCAACGTCAAACACCAAAACGAGAGGCTGCTGAGGCGGACGCCGTGCATCTCGACCAGCAAGAGCGAACCGTGGAAAGTGGTACTTCACGAGAAGGAAGCAATCCTCAACAGAATGTATCATTACACGACGAACAAGTCGATGCCGAGACTGGAAAAGTGGGGCAAGATAGCGCTCAACCCGCTCATGTGGCTCACGGTCTGAAAAAAGGCACATCGACAAGTTCGCAAACAACGAGTATCGCGAACTGATAGCGGAGCTCGAATGCGAGGAAAACGAGCCCAAACAGGCCAAAACGCTGCTCTACGACGAATGGGACGGAGCGTCCCCGAAAAAAAGAAGACGTCTCTACAGGGTAAAGAAAAACCTGACACAACAATTCGACAAACAAGACGTTCGACCAGACTCGCCTGGATGCAGGTACGACGAAGAACAGCCGGCACAAGTCTGCGCCACGCACATGAGAAGCATGGCGGACTGCAGCGCAGAGTACTGGCAATATTACTCCACACCAAAAAAACAAACCAGAAAGAGACCTGCAAGAGACGACAACACGGAAAGCGACGAAGAGCTACTAGCCACTACGTTGGACGAGACGGCGACGCAGCACGACTTAAAAAAAAACACACACACACACACACTACATTCATAAAACAAAAAGAAATCAATTAGCTTGGAACGAAAAAAACATCTTTTTTTTCGTTCAAAGCTAATTTATTACGAAAACACGAACACTCTAAACAGAACTTCAAGAAGAAAAAAAAAACAAGATGGCGGAATAAAACTTTATTTTTCGTCAAAGCTAAGCTGTAAACAATATGGCGGAATAAAAATTTATTTTTCATCAAAGCTAAGCTGGTTTCCTCTTGTCTATTCAAATATACTGGAATCAATCTATAAACTGGAATTTTTTCGAATTCGACGCCATCGACTGTGGAAAAATTCCAGTTTATAGTTTGGTTCCAGTATAATCTTAATTAAAAAAATTTTTAATAATTAATAATTAATTTTAAAAAGAACCTTGGAAACTTCGACTGTGAAGAGAAATTAATTTCAGCGCGAACGCGCGTAAGTATCTATAAATAGACCTTTGAACCTTCCCCTTTGAAGAGATTAAACTTCAGCGCCCTCGCGCGTACACAAACAGGATGTAACTATTAGAACTGCACACACGCAAAAATATTAATATTTCATCACAGGCGAAGGTTCCAGGGAAAACTTAGAGGGGGGCACCTCAGAAAACTTTGTTCGAAGGCAGATCTCCCTTATTATATTTTATAAAATTATACTAATACGACTGTCATTGAACATTTGAAATAGGACCTTTGTTTCAAATGAGTATCGCTACACCCTTGAAGACATGGTCAATCAGGGAGTGCTTCCTTCAGCAGGAGTAAGAAGTCCATGGACTTAGATTTGGTAGTTTGCCTTTAGTCAATATTCTTAATATTCTTAATTTTTTGTATTTGTTTACATCCGAATAACAGTTTCTTCAAATATTTTCTTGCTGGTCAATTCACTTTTCTTACTCATTTAATTTTTTTCAGGCATATTTTTCTAAAATTTTTAAAATCAGTTTTTTTTTTCTTGTTTTTATCTTGATAATGTTTTTAAATTCTTTTTGATTATTCTGTAATCTCTGTCCAATATTTTCCCAGTTTTCAACATTGTATTCCCAATAGCTTTACTCAATAACTTTTGAGTTCCTCTTTTTTTTTTTTAATTTATTTCGGCCTGCAAACATAAATATCACTAACTAAACTATTATTCATATATATATATATATATATATATATATATATATATATATTTACGATATGACGAACAACCCTTGCACGGTTAAAATCTCACACCACTAAAAAGTTATTGTGAAGCGGGGTTACCATTTTTGGTCGTAGGGGAAATTTTCGTTACGGTAATGTAGTACGGTAATATTAGTTGACGAGAAATAGCCGTGAAAATATAACGGTTTTCTTATTTGAATTTTCTGATCAATCTGAATTCTGAAGTTAACTATTGAATAAGCTCCTGGCGAATTCTACGACAATAAAATGTCTGCAGAAATCCTCCAATCGCATCGTTTAATATTTGATCTTAACAACTTTAACAAAATATAAACAACCACAAATATGAACACTGGTCGTTATTTTTATTGCTAATATTTTCCATTTCACTGAAACAAATGTAAACACTTCTATCTTCACTTATTACTTTCTTACATTTCCTCACTGAAACCAAGTAGCGTCTCCGATATGTCTTTTCCGTCTTTCCACGCGATCAAAACAGAATAGTCCTTTATTTATTAGGTATTGGCAGGGGACGTTAAACATTTCTATCTTCACTTCTTTCTTTCTTTCTTTCTTCTATATTTATTAAAAGAAAATCACACAAAAAAAACAATAAACAAATGGTCAAGGGAAGAGTATATTGAAGTAATTATAGCCTTGTACACCGCTACGATAAATCTGACAACGACAACAACGGCCATAGCAGCCTGACGAGACTTATCCCTAGATAAACTAAACATCGATGCCAACAAACTGGTCAATGGCAGGCGTGACATAGAAAAAAAGGATATCTGACATAGAACTCTAAAGCATCCGAGAAAACATCAAAAATAGAATAAACGTTAACATCGAGAGGCTAAATGCCAACAACCCAGAGGAGACACATGAAGAGGAACAATTAGAAACTACTTGCAATAATGCCTCTGAGGTTCACAAGCGAATAGAGGAAGTTAATGACGAATATGAGATAGAAACAGAGATGACAAAAAACATCCGATATAAATGGGAAAATGTGAAGGAAATGTCTTTCGAGGAAAGGTTGACAATTCCAAAAGTAAGAAAGAGCCGTCAAGTGAAGGAAACAATCAACCTTGCTAACCAAGAAAAATAATAGGCGAAATGAAAAGACCGATGAACCTGACAGAAATTAATCATCTTATATACGCAGCCTCGGCAACGACCGCAGAAACAATAGGTGAAAAAGTAAAAACACAACGTAAACGAAAAAGAAACACGCCAGTCTGGAAAGGAATATTGAAACCGAAATAAATAAACTACAAGGACAATTGTCACTTCTAAGTGAAGTAGGCAAAGGCTCCAAAATGAAAGAAGGAAAAAGAGACACCTGAAACGAAGCCTTGACATAAAGAATAAGACTGATGTACCAAAAGTTACAGAGAAGCTGAAAATACAAATTCAATCGAAGGCTTAGAGAATCGGGCGTTATAAAAAAAAGAAACAGATTCTTCTGGCAAAACAAGATCTTCAAAGAAGATGCCAAGAAACTATATCGAGAATTTGGAAAAAGTAAAATAGTGATAAATGACCCACCTAATATCCAGGAGGTCGAGGAGTTCTGCTGTATATGTGGGAAAACTGCAAAATATACAATTAAAGAGCTACATGGATCAAGCAACAACAGGAACAACACACACATATAGAGAGGCAAAATATCAATATTACTGAAACAATCGCTGCCATCTGCAAAACCAAAAAACAGAACGCACCAGGAACAGACCGAATAGCCAATTTTTAGATAAAAAAAACTATCTAGAACCCACCAAGACCTCGCACGGGCATACGATGATATAATCATAAACCCAGAAAAATACTCCAAATGGCTCACGTGGGGGGTAACATACTTACTCCCCAAAACAGAAGAGACGCAAAACCCGAAGAACTATATGCCTACAAACAATGTACAAGATCCTCACTTCTATCATAAACGAGAGGACATACAATTTCCTTGAGAAAAACAATTTATACCCGTAGTAACATACAGGGCACCTCGAGGCGGTGTAATGGTTAGCAAGCTTGTCTCGCGAGAACAATTACGACATACTTTCCCCATACTTTCGGCCTTGTGCCACATCTAAGCTACGCTTGGAAAATCACTACCCATACAGCTTCAACATTATTAAATGGAAGTTGAATGACATTAAAAAATTGGACGCCAAGACCAGAAAAATGCTGACCCAAATGAAGATGCACCACCCAAAATCAAATGCTGATAGGCTATATGTAACAAGAGCTTTAGGAGGACGAGGTCTAATCCACATTGAAATACAACAAGAACGACAACAATCGGATTGGAAGCCTACCTCACAAAACCCAATGACCCTCTCCTACAAATAGTAAAACACCAAATCCACTCCATCAACAAATTAAGAAATAGCTTAATATACCTGAAATCCTACCAACAAAAAACGAAGCGAATATCATCTACGCCAAACGAGTAAAACAGAAAGCAAACAACTTGACCAAATGAAATTGCAAAAAAAACTGGGAGAACATGGCAAATACATAAAAAGAACGATAGAAGCTGATGTGGACCAACAGAAAACACATCAGTGGCTGAGGAGAACCGGGCTGAAAACTGAGACAGAAGGCCTATTGCAGCTCAGGACCAAAACCTCGCAACCACTCTCATATAATCAAGGATGGAACTAACCCAAAATGCAGGATCTGCGGAAAATATGAAGAAACCTGTTGACCATATTATCTCAGGGTGTCCAGAACTGGCAAAAATGAATATACCCAGACACATAACAAGGTAGCGACATATGTGCACTGGAAGATATGCAAGAAGCAAAAATTCGAAACGAGATGGTATGAGCACCAACCAGACAGTTACCCAAAATAACAATGTAACTATCCTCTGGAACATGCCAATTCAAACTGACAGGGAAATAAAAGCCAACACACCTGATATTATCATAAAACACAAGAAATTCAGGAAATATATGCTTATTGACTTAGCAGTACCATCTGAGAGAAACATTTCCATGAAAATTATCGAGAAATTGTTCAAATGAAAATCGAGATTAATAGGATGTGGGGAATGAAGACTGAGATTGTACAATCGGAGTGTAGTAATCGAAGCTCTGGAACTCGTGAGAAAAGGTATGGACAATTTTACTAACAGTGTCCCGAGTAACATCAACATACAAGTTGCCCAGAAAATCGCCCTAGTAGGGACATCCCATAAGCTAAGAAAAGTGCTATCAATTAAATGACAATTCTTCTATAAGGACCATAGTTTGTACACGGTTCTACAAGATATAAAACAGGTAACATAACAAAGAAATAATAATAATAATAATAATAATAATAATAATAATGATAAAAAATGTTATCATTTAATTTATTAAAACGATATTCATATTTGATTTATTTTTGTCAGTATTTAAATGAATGCATAAAGAAAAGACTCTAAGATTTTAACGCTTAATATTGTTCTTATGGATAAAAAGTGGACATTTGTTTTTGTAAGGAAATGTTTGTATTTTAAAACAAATTAGCACATTATTGAATAAAATGATTGTCCGTGTATTGTTTTCATCTTTTTTATTTTCATGTTAAGTTAATGCTTTTGCCGTTGTTTATTTTTTAAAAAAGTATTGAATGGTGTAAATTTTATGTGGGTAAATGAATAGAAATCTTTTAAATGTTTTTGTTAAAGGTTTAGCTCTTTTATATTTGTGCTTTTATATAAAATAAAGAAATAATTTATTAATAGTAAAAATAGTAAGTAATAAAGAAACAATTTATTAATAGCACAAAATCGCTCTTTATTAAACAAAAGGGATGGAATATTCTACATAACATTAATTCACTCTCATTAACTTTTCTACTGTTTATTCAAAAGATAATTGAACGACATCGTGTTTATACTAGAAACGATAAAATATCGGCATCATTTTCGCTACGTTTTCTAATGTTGTTTATGTTTTAATTTACAAATATCTTCGATTATATAAAAAGTGCAGAAATATATTATGTCTCAATGCCCGT
>OZ038492.1:65744486-65796986 GCA_964036315.1 Acanthosepion esculentum | reverse complement strand
AAACCTTCTGTAACCCCTTGCGTGCTAGTGGCTTCCAGCCTTGCTTGGGGTGATAAGCTTAAAAAAATATAAAAAAATTTATGGCACTCCACACCGTCATACGAGAAGTTTGGCGTGTATGTATGTCTTGGGCGAATACGCTTTAGAAGATTTCATCCCCGATGTCTGCGAGGCAAAAGTAGACGAGAATCACTTTTACTGAAGGCATAGCCTTCTCGCATCACAGGACAATACAGAACACTATTCCATCTTCCAGATGACCCTATCCTGATTTCACTGAAAACATACACGACAGTGTTATACTCTGAGTGGAAGTCTAGAGATACGCATTCTCGTAGATTTTCTGCAAGTAAACTATTCCCAATGACCACTGTTAAAATTCCTGGGGCCACATTTAGTTTGGTCTATGATATGGACGCTGTAATATGTTATTGATACTTTTACAAAGCACTAATCTTGGCCAGCGCTACGTCGCCATCCAGAAGTTTGTTTACAAGTGTAGGAATGTTCATTTGCCAACATAGAGGTATCGAGACCTATCATGTTCAACATATATGTAGTAATTTTTCTTAAATGACTATTCAGTTTCTCGAAGGTTCACAATCCAACTCCTTTTAGACAACTCTAATTGAACAAAACGTGCACATGTATGTGCATCCCCATAGTATAACATTTACTTGATCAGAACTGTTTCGCCTTGGAGCATTCGTTACCGTCTAAAGTTCAAGCAATCATTGAGCAGAAAGAGTGTCACTATGTCAAAATGTAGCCTTAGATTTGGAATACTTTATCAAAATATATACTACTATCTAGCGTGCTGATACTGTAAGTCGAAATTGTCCTTCAGTCTGTTGCAATTTTAATTTCCGCCAGTGTATATAAACTGGAGTTTGGTCCGAATGTTCAAAATAACATCTGAAAAGAGATAAAACATGATAGAAGTTAACGTTGTTTCCGATATGAAAAATCTTGAGAGACGTTTGAAACATTAGTGAAGACACTAGAAAAATTTCTAACTTGACAGATGAAGATGTTAGTCAATCTGTTCAAATTACCCAAGCTTTTGAGTAACGCCTCTTTTACACATACATGATAAGGTCGGAATACTGCTGTTTGGTTACTTTTTCAGATACTGAGAATAGGGTCAGATCTTTTCACCAATCCCTCGCATATATATATATATATATATATATATATATATATATATATATATATATATATATACACACACACACACACACACATATATATATATATATATATATACACCCTTGTGCAAATTAATTGAAACAAAACGAATAATTCCGTTATTATTTCCTTTTTTCGTATTTTTACAATGAAACATGACCCAGTGCACATGTTAGTACTTCGTATGTCCATTCCACGAAGTCCTTCCTTGATAGTGTGTTCGTGCATCGTTACAAATTTCGTACGCTTTCTTGGAGTAACGTCCATTGCAGACAATGGTCGTAGAACAACTAATCGACAGTCGAGACAATAATGTCTGGACGTGATAAACATCTAATGCAATGACGGATGACCAAACAAATTTCATCATACACCCCGAAAAGAGATTCATATTACTGCACACCACAGCAAATGACCTACTCTGAGAAAAAAAACAGAAATCGAGTACACACTGTCACTCCAGTGGGTCTAAAACTGACCATATGGTGAAAGAAAGGAAACTAAAGTGGGTGTTTCAATTAATTTGCACAAGGGTATATATATATATATGTATATATATATTTATATATATATATATATATATATATATATATATATATATATATATATATATATATATATATGAATGAAGAAATATAGTTTTGAAGGTGTAATAAAATGGTCAATATCAAGGATAGAGCGTATGTAAATATAAAAGTAACATTGATGTCAACACTCAAAGGCGACAGACTGTTTCATGTTAGACGCAATCATCAGGCCACATTATTGCGCCTAGCATGAAACAGTCTGTCGCCTCTGAGTGTTGACTTCAATGTTCACTTACATATATATATATATATATATATATATATATATATATATATATATGATCTGTCCTCTCCCTCGTTCTCTGTCTGACTGTCTGTCTGTCTCTCTGTGTACACATTCTATTTCTTACAATTTATGTTTAGTCCTTTCTTCTTATTTTCTTTTACTACCTTACCTTCTCTAGGAATTTTGCAACGAAATGGTTCGGCATTCACTGCCAAATAGGAAGACTGATATTACCTAACGGTTCAGTAGTCTTTTCTTTGTGTCTAACGATTTTTTCTGTTTCTGAATACTTTGCTTAGCTTTTGAAATGTAGCTTTCACTATTTCTATTCGCTTTCGTATTTTGGTGTCACAGTTTATGTCCTCTATTAAAACACTCCATAAATATTTGAATTGTTGTACTTGCTTGATTTTGTTATTTTCAATTCATAGTTCGCATCTTGACCTGTTCCTTTTGCTGAAAATCATATTCTCTGTCTTCTTACAGTTGGTGTTTAATCCTTTGATTCAGTTATTCGTTTTCTATGGTTTATCAACACTTTAAAGGTTATTTAAAGCCAGAAAATATTTTTAGATTGTAAAATTATTTTGAGATAATAATGATTTAGTAATATAAGCCTTACTAATTAATCCATATTTGGGGGAGATAGGTAGATTCATACTTTTCCCAGGGCTATTTGCTCGTAAGTGAATATAACGAACCCAACTCGGCTCTCCGATTGACAGTTCCGAGCCATTGTCCATTGTTCCCAAACGATCACCTATCTCGTTATTGACCAGTCTCTTTTATTCTTTTTTCAAAAAATTATGATTATTACTATGATTTCTAAGAGATAGATAGATAGATAGATAGATAGATAGATAGATAGATAAATAGATAGATAGATAGATAGATAGATAGATAGATAGATAGATAGATAGATCTGAATAAATTACAGATAGATAAATAGATAAATAGAAAGATAGCTAGACCTGGAAAAGTTATAGATAGATAGATAGATAGATAGATAGATAGATAGATTACCGCCCGGTCTACACTCCTCCCCCCTCTATTGGACACGATTAGAGGCTCAAACCTTGTTTCGTGTTTAGGAAGGGGTTCCCGGATTTCTCTCTCTCTCTCTCTCTCTCTCTCTCTCTCTCTCTCTCTCTGGCATCTGTACTGGAGGATCTCCCCCTCTCTCTCTCTGATCCACTGTCTTTCTCTTTCTCCACATCCTCTCCTTTACCACTCCTATCTGCTCTTCCTCCAACCCTTCTATAACCCCTTGCGTGATAGTGGCCTCCAGCCTTGCTTGGGGTGATACGCTTTAAAAAAAAAAAGCTCGCAAGTGATAGATAAGCTGGAAAATGATAGATAGGCTGGATAGATAGATAGATAGATAGATAGATCTGAATATTACTCGTGTTCACCAAAAGTCTGTGCAATATTTAGATTTGCCGAGCTTTATGCAGCATTTGATGCAAGCTCGTTGAAATTGTCAGCCTGCGTAATGATCGCAGAGACATTCCAACACAAACAAACCTTGCGTTATAATTGGACACGAGTCGATAGTAAGATTGGCAGATTGAGCCAGTTGGCTTGCTATCAACAAGCGTTATCTGCGAGCGCATTTCCGTTGATTTGAACAATCACAGAACGTCCGGAAATTTTCCGATACTACATCGCCCAGATTTTATAAATGCACAACTTTTAAGAGGTAGCCTTTTTATATAAGTAATTTGCGAGGCCCAACGATTTCTTTCACGAATCGAGTGTATTACGGACATTTGTAGTTGCAATTCTCAAATAACTTCAAACAAGACGGTGGAAATTACGCTTCAGGATAATTCTTATGGCCATTAACCGAATTTCGGTTATATATGGGAATCTGTAGTAGGATTTATAGTCTTCCGCAGAAAAGTTAAACATGTCATTTTATTTCTGTCACACCCAAATGACTAAACAATGTCTATTTCTTTTTTATACACTTTGTCTGTCGACCAATGAAGGATTTTATGAATTCGAACACAATTAAACTTCAGTCAATAATCATGACGCCTTACCAAAATTTAAATTTATTGTCTGATCTTATCCTACACTTAATATAATATTATGCAGTGGGAAGTTAAAGAAAAGAGCATACAAAGATAGATAGATAGATAGATAGATAGATAGATAGATAGATAGATAGATAGATAGATAGATAGATCTGAATAAATTACAGATAGATAAATAGAAAGATAGATAGACCTGGAAAAGTTATAGATAGACAGACAGACAGACAGACAGACAGATAGATAGATAGATAGATAGATAGATAGATAAGCTCGAAAGTGATAGATGAGCTGGAAAATGATAGATAAGCTGGATAGATAGATAGATAGATAGATAGATAGATAGATAGATAGATAGATAGATAGATAGATAGATAGATGAATGAGGGCTCATCTCTCAGAACTGTGAATATTCATACCTCAGATGGTAATATCAAAGACGATTTAAAGTGGTAATGCGACAGAAATAAAGATTAATTTTTTTAGACTAGTCATTGTAACAATTGTTGTGGAGTTCAGACTAATTTCTTTGTTCATGTCACAATGTTTCAGCTGCTGTATCCCATGTCTTCTTTGAAAGTCTTTTTTTGTTTTGTTTTGGAATCTCAAAAATTGCCCTCAACATGTATCGAGTAACGTGTATGGGAGGGCGAAATTCTTGGTGTACTGATGAACTTTACCGAATTCCCGAGAAAGTCATAGATTCAATGCGAAGTTCAAGGGAGAACAGTTTCAGTTCACAGGCACAGACGATGATAAGGGAGGGGAAGCGCATGTCCCCTCAGATCATGATTCGGCATATCAAGACATAAAACAGTTGAAGCATCTGGATGGTAAAATAGTAGTAATAATAATAATGATAATAATAATAATGATAATAATAATAATAATGGACTGGTTGGAAAAGATTCCAGTAGGCTGATTGAAGGGATCCCTGGAAGTCCATGCCTCAAAGAGATACAAAAAATTGTTCTGACAAGTACAGCCCACACTTTACAAAGGGCTTTATCTATGTAATTATTATTATTATTATTATTATTATTATTATTTTGCAGTGGAAAGTGTCATGATGCCATTTCTAACCTTAGGTCCCTGGGCGGGACCCGGAAAGAAATGTGTAAACGCCAGATATCAAAGGAAATAAAAATAATAATAATAAAAGCAAACAAAAATTTGAATCCCACTGAAACAAAATATAAAGGTATAATATTGCAAATGAAAAAAGGAAGAAAATATAATTAAGAATCTAATTAAATTTATGATTACAAATGAAAACAAAAAATATAAATCATAATTCAAATTATAGAGTAAATAAAAACCAACTTCAGTCTTTCTCAACAATTAATTTCATCTTTCATTTCAAGAACTCTTTCTGCCTTCCATCAGCATGTCTAATGCTAACCTCCAAGAGACTGACTCGTTGCGACTTCTTGAGCTAATGTTTTCCGCTAGCATGAAATGGAAAGATTATATCGAATCAATTGTTAGATCTGCTGCTAGGAAAATTGGTTCTCAATGCCGTCATTTTTCTCACCCGAATCAATCTTACATATTTACAAGTCTACCATTCGTCCTTGCTTTGAATATTGCTATCACATCTGGTCTCGTGCTCCTACTATATATTTAGAGATTCTTGATAAAAATACAAAGAAGAATCTGCAGTGCTATTGGTCCTGACTTGGCATCTCGTTTTCAGTCCCTTTCCCATCGCCGTAACGTATCTTCCCTGTGATCTTTCTATAAATACTTTCATGGAAATTCTGATGATCTCCCCTCTATGGTACTTAGACTCTATGAATTTAAGCGCAAGATCTCATCATTTTACAGTTGAAATGGTTAGATTCAACCGTAAGTTCTATGCTAACAGTTTCTTCTCTCGCACTTCTCGCTCATGAAACTCTCTTCCGGCTTCTTGCTTTCTAGAGAAATGACACCCATAAAATAGGTTATTATCAATATTTTTTTTTTTAAAGAGACAGATATTATAATCTAAAACCCACATGATATATGGATTATATAAATACAGTGTAACCCGGATATAAGAGACCCGGATATAAGACAAACTCGGATATAACACAAACTCGGATATAACACAAACCCGGATATAAGAGAGATTTTCTCTGGTCCCAAATTAGAGCCTGTGTTAATAAAACAAAATAGACCAAACCCGGATATAAGAGAAACCCGGATATAAGAGACTTCTTCTCCGGTCCCAACAACTCTCTTATATCCAGGTTACACTGTATATCCTAAAAATTTTAGCAACATCGGATCATCACCATCATCATCATCATCATCATCATCAAACAAATGTGGTCGTAGGGTCACTGTTGACCAGCTCTCTTCACATGTCTCGGTAGGAATTCATTCATGAGTAGTGTGTCTTGAACAAAGTAGACCTGGGGAAGGATAATCCTCTTAAGAGCATACTACAGCGGATGTCCTTCGATTTAAATGTTCGCTTTGGTTATGGATACGCGACCGTTGAATCCATTGGGAAAATCCTCTGCCCTGTCGGTTGACTTCCGTCTAAGAAGCCCTCCGCCTCATACGACGTCGTGCCATCACATCCCTGAATATATTGCCAGTAGTTCAGCCCCATGTGCAGATTTAGCCTACAGTCGGTCGAAAACTGCTGTAACTAGTGTCTCTCGATTGAAGCCCTCACTGGTGACAACATCGGTTTGTTAAAATCAGTTTTATTATGAAAACATTGACTTGCATAGTAAAATCTAATCTAGTGTAAGTGATGATAAGTCTCTTTAGATCTCTAACGGTCTTCTAGTCCTCACAGTTGCCAGGAACATTATGGTCTAGACAATCTCAATATATGCTCGAATTTCCACTTTATCTATTTCTGACATGATTACATGTGCGGGAACTATTATGGGTCCGATTCTCACGTTCATGTTCCACAGATTTTCTAGTCTCCGTGTGAGAGTCTGGTCTTCTTTCAATGTCTTTTGCTTTCACCTTCTGTGGTCTCTTAGCACGACCCTGTTTATAAGATCATTATTGTTATTATTTGCGTCTTCACAGTAAAAGTGGTTGATGCTCTCTTTAAATCTCCAACAAATTTCCGCACTCACGTTGATTTCAACACTATGTCAGTCAGTCAGTTATGCGTGATACACGCTTAGGCGATCATGTATCTTTCGATACATGACTGACGAGACAGGTTTTTTTCCCGAAGTAGGTTGCCATTTCTTTCTGCGGTAGACCAGTTGCTATCCAAGGTTAGAGAACCCGGTCTGTCCTGCTATTTACCAATAGCTGGCGGGAGAAGAAGAGGATTTATACCTTTCCAAAAGGTATTAGCTTGTAAATGAATGTAATGGATTCGACTGGAATTCGAACTCGGCTCTCCGATTCCTCAATCCGAGCCACTGTCCATTAAGTGTAGTCTCATTTATTTCAGTCTCTATGCAAGGGTCTCAGAACTGATCCCACTGATTATTATGATCATTACTTTCATTGTCAGATTTTTTTTTTCAAAATTTGGATAATTAGCAACGATAACTAGCTGGAATCTGTGATTAGCGTTTCTGTGATAAGCGATTGGAATAAAATTATTATACGTATATTAAATATAATCTTATATAGGAAAGTAATAAAATTAAATTCAAATAAATAAATTAGGAAAGAAAGAAAGAAAAAGTAGGAAAATATTATGACGCTAGATCGTTGAGACAAACTCTTTTTGTGCTATCGGTTAAGGCTTCTATGACAGTTTGCGTACCTGGGCATTTGCGTACCAGACAATTGCGTACCTGCACATTTGCGTACCAGTCAATTACGTACCAGACAATTGCGTACCTGAGCATTTGCGTCCCTAGATAAATGCGTCCCTGGATAAATGCGTACCTCTGATAATTTTTTGAAGCTTTTAAAGGCAATTACCATAAATTTTGAAAAATCATAGTAATAATCATAATTTTTTGAAAAAAGAATAAAAGGAATAAAATAAAAAAAAGGTTATTTTTGTTTAAAATGCAATGACAGATTAACAGTGTTGCAATATCGCTCTACACATCGCCAGTATGTTTTTGTTTCTTCGGCGTGTTTCATATGATAGTAGCAGCTGTAATTTTCCTCGTTCACAAATATTTTTCCACCAGTGTTTGATTTTCGTAACTTAGCCATGGGTTCCAAATAAAAATATAATGTATAAAATCCAGAATCTATCCGATGTTTTTGGTACGCACTGCTCGAGTGAATTGAAACTGCTAGCTTAATTTTCTCTTGCTTTTAAAAAAGAATGTTTTCTCTCTTTATGGGGACTACTTTTCTCCTTGTTTAGAATAGTTAAAGGTACTGATGTGCAAATTTCTATATTAAACAACTCTTTAAAAAAAATTAACTTCAAAAAATTATCAGAGATGCGCAATTATCCAGGGTCGCATTTGTCTAGGGACGCAAATGTCCAGGGACGCAAATGTCCAGTACGCAACTGTCTGTTCACCATCAGTTAAACAATGGTTATCGATTTCTATCTTGTTTACAAATATTAAAAAGTTTTACATACGAACAAGTAAAATAATAATACAAGATGATCTAAAAATCAAGCTGCAGTTGGTAAATAATGGTCATTTGCGAAATAACAACTGGAAGTAATTTGCATGACATCGTCTTCCATAATTAGACCAATAAAATTCATAAATGATATACTGTCATATACAGAAATATTATTTCTTTTAGTAAATAAATATAAAAGTTAGAATGGTTTGAATTATTGTACAAGTTTTGGGTCACCCAATATAATCATCTTATTTCTCATATTCTTCTTTTAAATAATTATTTATAATCGTTTTTTTCTTTCTTTGAAGGTAACGTACGGACCTCAAGAAAAGTTTGACGACCACCGGTGAATGATACGTAATTGAGAAGAATTTAAAAAAATAATAAAATAAGATAAAAGGCCCAGGAAATAAAAATTGGGATTCAGATCCTCACATGAAATATCAGTATTGATATTTTAATTTCTAAATCTATTAAAATGTCTGAGTCAATTGTGGAAGAAGGAAACAAATTCCTTTTAGCAGAAAACTACAAAGCCGCATTGTCCAGCTACAATGTAGTGCTTTCATCAAAACCAGACGCTGAAACAAAGATTCAGTCCCTCCAGAAAAGATCTCAGTGTTATCTTGCCCTTGGAGACATCGACCATGCTATTGAGGATGCGTTAGAAGTGATCAAATCTAATCCCGATATCACGGACGGTTACACGCTTCATGGTAAGGCGTTAACGAAAGCAAACCGTTTTGAAGATGCGCTTATGGCCTTCCGTAAAGGCTTAGAGATAGATCCTAACGACAAGGTCATTACAGAGAATCTGCGGGAGATGCAGAAGGCCATCGTTAGTTCGTACGAGAAAAAAGAGAAAGGTAAAGATATGAGTTACAACGCTGTTAATCTGTGTTCACAAGAGCCTTATCCTGGGGATGACGAACTGGCCGAGTACGAGCGTGAAATAATTGAACTGAAAGGTTATAATAAATTACCGAGCGTCTATTGTGGCATGCCAGACCCAGAGTTGGCGCTCAAGTACCTTCAGTTGGCGAGGAAAGAAAACAAAGCAGGAAACTTAACTACGGCACTTAAATCCTACGAAATCTCGCTTGAAAAGGATCCCTTAAATTTTGACACGTGGACAGAGAAAGCAGCGATATTACAGAAGCTGGAAAGACATGGAGATGCTTTTCAGTGTGTTTCAGCCGTCCCAGCAGAATGCCGAAGCGGCGATATTTGGAAACTTGGAGGTAAGTTTTTGTACACACACCCACGAGCGCATACCTACATACATGCATGCACACACGCACGCACACACGCACGCACACACACACACACACACACACACACAAACGGGACACACACACACACACATATATATATATATATATATATATATATATATATATATATATATATATATATATATATATATATTAGAGAAATCTATGACAAAGTGTAAAAAGGTTTTCTTGCGAAAAAAAGTTTTTCCTTTAAGACTTCATCGGGCTAAAAAACATCAACTTAGTCCGATGAGGTCCTAAAGATTTTCACAGATTTCCCTAAAATAACTCTTGATGTAATATCGTTTTCCCATATATATATATATATATATATATATATATATATATATATATATATATATATATATATATATATATATATATATATATATACATATATATATATATATATATATATATATATGCACGCACATACATAATATATATATATATATATATAACACGCGTATACAGAAACATGCATGTATATGTGCATGTGTGCGTGTGTATCATAAGGAAATTTTTCTATGTATATTTCTTTGTACCTTGCATTCATAAATTTACGCAGATTGTTCCGAAGGTAATGCCTCCGATTTCTTTACACGAAAACACGATACACGATACAGGGAAAACAATAATACCGATGCATAGAGAAAGTTTTCTGCTACAAAACACTATTTTTCCTAGATATTCCCTGTCACTGGTTATTTATTTTCACCAGCGATGAACGAATGTCGCCATGTCGCGTTCATGAAAATCTGCACCACTCGAGGTGACTCGCTTTTTCACGTAAGCGAAGGTGGCGTCATTACTGTGAAAATGATCTTCGAACAGATGAAAGTCGGTAAGCACCAAATCCGGACGATGTGATGTGTGTAGTAGCACAGTCCATGCTAAAATTTTCAACGTGACACATGGCAGATTTCAAACTATTGTGTGGTGTAAAGCTGTCGTGTTGCAAGTAAAAGGAAGTGTGTTTTTTTTTTGTCTTTGGCCTGGATTTGGAAGTTCTGGGTTTTAGCTTAGTTAGCGTCGCGATACGACGATCAAAGTTGATAATTTATCCGGATTCCAGGAAATTAAGTGAAATGGCCCCTTCCCTCTCCCAAAAGACTGCACATCATTTTGCCTGCAGATAGATGCGCCTTGAACTTTTTCTTTGACAAGAAATTCCCATGTCACCACTCATTTTGATTTTGTATTGTAATGTTGACACCACGACTAGTCACAGTTCATTACACAGATCAGAAACCGAGTCACGTGATTGTTTAGCAGTTTCTAACAGACTTGCATTCGCTGGCCTTTCTGTTCTTGTGTGTACATCCATGGGATCAAACCTGGCTTTATCTGAACGTTACCAACATCATTTTTAACGCATTAAGGCCGATATTAAACTCCGATACAATTTCATGAGCTGACCGAGGCGCTTTATATTTCGTAGTTGAACAGCTAACTCTGCTTACATCCACTGGGTGATCTCCATCCGCATTCAGAAAGTGTCGATCAATGTTAGCAGTTACAATTTTTTCCCGCATAAAGAAATTAAAAAAACACACATCTACTTCGTACGCACTTTCATGTTGGACACCTTTTGGCCAAACTACCACACAATTGATATCTGTAACAAGAGCAAGATTTGCAGATTATTGGTGGAAAGGTTCAACTGTCACACGAATAACATATTCCTCTGATATTGCGTGACAACATAATTAAATAGGGGTCATTACTTTTGGAACAACGCTCATAAATATATACACTCAGTTAAATTATAAAGAGATTCTTAAATGTACATGCAGGATGCAAATAATAATAGTTTGCTACCCAAACAAACCTAATATATATATATATATATATATATATATATATATATATATATATATATATATATATATATATATATTAGGTTTGTTTGGGTAGCAAAATATTATTATTATTATTATTATTATTATTATTATTATATATATATATATATATATATATATATATATATATATATATATATATATATATATATTGAAATTATTAGGAGAAATTGATAATTATATTTAATGATTCATCGAGTCTGAAACCTCAACAGAATGCAGAAAGCACTGGACGGCCGTTTCGTCCTATATTTGGGACTCATCAGCAGTGCGCATCCACTACCGAGAATATAATTATCAATTTCTCCTAATAATTTCAAAATTGTATATCTTTGCTTGAACCGGCTTCTAATGCTCTGGAGTGAGCGGCTTGGTGATAGTAGTCGTGGCTCCGGGAGACACCGTCCTATGGTTAAAGTGAATCTCAGTAGAGTTCCACCAAGGAATTTGTGAGTGAGCGGCGCTATATTCAGTCTGATTTGCTACCTCTTCGTCGCCGGGGCCCGTTGGAACAGTTGCTATGGTGTTTGCTTCATGACCTGACTGTCAGGGTTTCAATTCTCGGTAGTGGATGCGCACTGCTGAAGAGTCCCAAATATAGGACGAAACGGCCGTCCAGTGCATTCTGTTGAGGTTTCAGACTCGATGAATCATTATATATATAACCGTTTTTGGTTCTCACCCGTCGAGGTTCAATTGAAATGCACCGAAACAAAGTTTTGTAGTGAGTAAACTGTTTTTGTCTATATGATAAAATCATAAAAATTGTTTTCAGGCAGCGTTTGATAATATATTGTTCAATTTTTTAAAATATCGCTTTAATTCACTGTTCTGCCATTCATTTACGCAAGATCGTTGGGTAGATTAACCTCTGTTTCCACCTGTTCCTCTTGTCTTCATTACATCCCATGAGTGTCAAATTTTCTAACCCTTCTTTCCTCATTATATGTCCTAGAACAAATGTACGCTAACACGAACACAAACATAACCTAAGGTGTGATAAAATTAGAAACAGCAATACACTGCATGTTTTCACTTTCCTCTGCTTGTAAATATAGACACGACTGGATGATATATATGCGACGTAATAGGTAAAGAGGTAAAATAGCTGTGCCAGTATATCTGTAGCAGCTATGTGTGTCGGACAAAATTTAACACTGGAGATGAATGAGTGTTGGAAACAGAAAGATCAGCTCTATCTCTGGGGTGGCAATTTTTCGAGGGAAACAGTATTGTGTGGATACACGGAATGTGTGAATTCTGGATAGATGTGATCCGTACGTGAAAAATGCGCGAGATCACATCCCTACACCCAAGCCACCAATCTGCCACTGTGTGGCATGCCACTAGCGTTTACCGCTGGTGGACCGCTGTCTGACGGCTAGCGTGTTCCTCTCGACAACGTTACCACTGGCGGACCTCTAGAAACCCCACCGATGGCCCGCCGGTGGCTACCACCAAAGGACTGTTGGATGTGATGCAAAAAAAAGACAGCAACTGACAAGGCAAATTTGTCATCTAACGATGTGAAAGACTGTATCAAGTCACATCATAATTCAACAATTATATTGCTCAAGTTAACGGATTGTACAGCGTACATTGCATTCCGTGGAGTTTCGTAATCAACAATCACCAATGGTACCATTATTATTATGAACACATCATTATTGGTGATTGTGCATCATCTGGGCTATATAGCGTCATCATTAAACTGTAGAGAAATGGTGCCAGGTCACTTAGTCAGACGAGTCACATTTCTATTTCTTTCGGATATACAGAAGAGTTCCTGTATAGGGGAGACAGTATTCCAATTTGTCAGTATGGCGTTGTGCAAGCTAGCGGTATTTCTGTAATTTTATGGAGTGTGTTCTGTTGAAAAATTCGCAAAGAACACTTGGAATAGCTTTTGTTGTAAACCACTTACACCCATTTATGTTCGCAACGCATCCGGATGGTGCTGATTTGTTCCAGCAAGATAACGTGCGAAGATGAGACAAAATTTATTCCAAGAACAGTCTGCTGACATCTAAGCGCACTCCTGTCCGGGGCTCTTGCCAGATTTAAAATCCCGCAGTCACACCCATCAAAAAAAAAAAAAAATTCAGTTATGGACAACCCTGGAATATCCGACAATTCCACACCACTCCTCCATCGTACGCGGGTGACACGAAACTTGTTCTAGGAATACTTGACAGAACTCTAGGTAACTTAACCAGCAGATTTAAAACCTAAAAGAGACATATTTAAACCTCATCAATTCTGCAACTACAGTCAAGCTTAACTGACTTGTGGATAGACCTGGAACATGACTGGATAGCTATCATTGCACAAAAATCCTAGAATCTTGTAGACACAATGCCACCTCGGCTTATCGACATTTTCAGGTTATTTAAAGCCAGATAATATTTTTAAAATTTTAAAAACTTCTTGGAGATAATAATTATTTACGGATACAAGTCCTAATAATTAACCCTACCTCGGGAATAAGAGATGGATTCATACCTTTCTGAAGAGTATTTGAGCGTAAGTGAATAAAACGAACCCGACTGGAATTGGAACGGCTCTTTGATTTTCTAATTCCGAGCCATTATTCATTACGCCACCAGCACATCCAAACTTACAACACCTGGCATTCCCAGCTGCTAGTCAAGCAACTCGAAGATCTACATGTTAGTAGAAAGCTGTCTCCATTATTTTTTGTTATTTTATCTTGAGTAAATACAAATGGTATTTTGTTATTTCATTTAAATAAATATGAATCTACCTTTGCATATGTAGGTATTTAAATAAAACGATAGACGTACGTTTTAAAACATCCTGTATTAGTTCTCCATCATCTTTTCGCTTACTAGGTTTCCGCCATTCTCTTAGCTTCCTTTCATTTCTATTTATCTCTTCCCTATCTTCTATCTCCCTTACCTTCCTTTTATGCTTTTCTTACTGCCTCTCGCGTCTTCTACCTATTCTGCTTCTCTCGCTTTTCTCCTCCTTTCATTATCTGTATTTTCATTCTGATGAACATCTTTATCTCTATATTACTCTTTCCCATTATCCCTATATATATATATATATATATATATATATATATATATATATATATATATATATATATATATATATATATATATGTAGTTGTTAATACTGCATGAGAGGACCGGACAATTACAAAAAAGGTTAATCTACGAAACTCTGGAGTCGTGGTGCTGAATATAGCATCAATTAGCTAAGTGCCAAATTTTATATTTGTATTAATTCACACACACACACTCTCTCTCTTTCTCTCTCTCTCTCTCTCTCTCTCTCTCTCTCTCTATATATATATATATATATATATATATATATATATATATATATATATAAACATAAAACAAAACTTATCTTAGCCGACGCGTTTGATATGATAGACTTTATCAAGGCAAATACACCAGCTAAGTTTTCCTTTTGTCTTTATTCATATTGTCCTCTCACTTAGTTATATGTGAATTTTTACACGCACACGCACGCACTCACCTAAACCACACACACACAATATATATATATATATATATATATATATATATATATATATATATATATATATTGTGTGTGTGTGTGTGTATGCATGGGTGCATAAATGCATGCAACTAGAAATATATCTTTAGGATTGAGACCAATTTTGTCTTCTAGATGTCGTGTCCTTTTAGGATATTCGCGATCTTGCTACTCCACAATTTACAGTAATAAAAAGATTAAATTATCCCTTTACTTAGTAGAGTATCAGAATATCCTACTGGATACTTACTTGGTCAAGATAATGGGGGTTACATGTCGGCAACTTTTTCTCTCTGAATAACATATGACAGTTACATAATTCCAGTTTTGATTTATTAAGAGTGTTAGAATTATGTCTTTCTCAATATCATTATTACACAGTGGATACAACCTACCTCAGATGAAATTTGAATCCGTTTCGTTCAAATACATTATCCGAGCAGTTAATCATTAATCCAAATCTCCACGTACGTGTCCATGATTGCAGAAAACACAAATATCAAAAGTACTTGCGGCATTTTCGACATACTTATACATATTTATATAAAAGTACATGTGCACCGGTAACCTTAACAGTAGAGACACTTAAAAACCTGAAGGGTAGGAAGTTGTTAAGACCTCAGTTAACAGAGCAAAGCAGTAATAATGGAGCTTGCTATCAACTTTAAAATGCACACAACTGTCTGTGTGCACTCATGTGAAAGAAGTATTTATATCTATTTTAAATGAAGCCGAAATCCGATGATATTTGCCAATGCATTCTCTCTTTTACTACTTCGGCTGGGGTAGTTTCAAAATATTAACTCAAGAACCAAAGAGCCATTTCCCCATGCAGTATGTCTCTTGGGGTGGGGGTGGGGGGTCATTACCCGGCGCCTGAAGCGTCCCCGAAAGGGGAAGTGTCGTGCACTTTAAACCTCGACCTTGTGTCACATTCAGTAGCGACGCCACACAAATGCATACGTACACATACGTGTGTCACGTGATACACATACACAAATACACGCACACACACACATATAGTTGTGGTACATTTGGGTTGCAATCCCTCTTTAATACATGCTTTGTTAAACATCACTGACAAGGTGCTTTTGTTCTTATTTATGTGCCGTGACAATCAGGACATAGGCAGTCATGGCTCTCCATAACTTCCTGTCCCTTGAAGCTCTTAATAAACTTTGTATTCCTCATAAGCTCTGTTCCGCCATCCATTTACTCAAGCTCACTAAATATACCTTCTTGCCTTCTATCTGTTCCGTGAGTATCAGATTTTTTCACTCCCCACCTTCCTCTTAATGTGCCCTAGAAAACTAAACTGTCTCTTCTTTTTATTTCCATTTTCTCCAAAACTTCGTCTTTGGTCACATGGTATCCCCAGCATCCTTCTGATGTTTCAAGTCTCTTCATCTTTGAGGAAATTGTCCAGCACTCACAGCATACAAGAGGACAGATTTTTTATATTTTTCTGCTTTGCGAACAAGTGTTTTCTTTTCAAAACTTATTGAATACAGAATGTATTCAATTTTTTTTAATCATCTCACCCCAAGCAAGGCGGGAATGTCACTAGTACGCAGGGAGTTACAGGGGGTGAAAGTGAGAGGAAAAACTATGTATAGTAAGGATTGAGGAATATAAACGGGATTCAAGAAGATAGAAGATGTCGATTGACGCTGCATTTAAATTTTTGAACATTGTAGTTATCAGGGAAGCAAGTAAACGGAAGGAAGTTCCACAGGCGGAAAGTGCGAGAAAATAAACTGTTGGGGTAGAGATGGCGGTTGCATTTACCTATTTCAACAGTAAACGTGTGGGACATAGACGCCAATCTAGTAGCATTCTTCATTTCATGTAGTCGGGGCGCCAGGGACAAAAGCTCGTCAGAACAGTTGCCATGAAATTATTTGTAGAAAAGACAAACTGAAGACGTCAATGAAATGCTTGTTGTTTCAAAGCGCTTTTGACTAATCATTTCGCTATGTTCAAGAATTTTAGTTATACTGTTATAATAAATGATGTGTAAGCAGATATGATTTCTACATACCGCCGCCGGACTGGTAATGGACGCGAAGCTGCATGGCTTTATCAGATTGCGTTTCCAAACCAAAGGCAGCCGAGTCATCCAACTTTTGCTGCTACTTATCGTCGCGTTGCTGAGACAGGAACCGTGGTATCCCAAACTATGGATCGAGTAAGACCGAGATCCGCTTGAACGCCCGTCCACGAAGAACACATTCTACAGGCTGTCGGAGACGATTCAAGTATCAGCACACATCCAGTGGCCCTAGCATGTAGTACATTCCATGGAGGGTACTTCAAGAACAGTTTCCGTATCTGTATCATTTGCAAAATGTGCAGGGTTTTTCGCCCTCTGATAGCTCACCATGGGAGAAAATTTGCCGATGTTTTATTGCAAAAATTGCCATGATTCATTGAATTCGGAACGCCGCAAATTATACTAATTTTGTTTAAAAGAGTCGAATGCATGTGTTACATGATTTACCAATGAAAATCAAATAGCACAAAAGTAAAAATACCAGAATTTCTTTCTTTTTCTCCATATCTCAATCGCTAATGAAGCTTTAATAAAAGTGAAACATGTTAGATTGATAAACATTTTCCTATTTGTTCTTATCGTTTTGTCTGATCCCGATCCATATTTGATCATAATTTCCGTATCTGTATCATTTGCAAAATGTGCAGGGTTTTTCGCCCTCTGATAGCTCACCATGGGAGAAAATTTGCCGATGGTTTATTGCAAAATATATATATATATATGGAGATGAAGTCATATTCGCATATTATCATTGATAGATAGTCATGATATGATATGCGAATATAAACTCATCACCGTATATTACTATTTATCGGAGACTATGTGTTATCTAGCTAGCTAGCTAATTAGCTAGCTACAAAATTTCCACTTGCGTAAATCAATTACGACATAAAGACAACACCGAAATGGATCAGCCCTAGCAGATTTTAAAAACTGGTCAATACTTTAGCTGTAGAGCAATATTAAGAAAGTGTATATAAAAAAGACAATTATCTCACGACTCTACTTCAGTTTCACCTCTTGAATCTTCAGGCGGTTTCAGCGCTTATCTATCTAACATTGTTTACATATATATATATATATATATATATATATATATATATATATATATATATATATATATATATATATATATATATTGAAACATGTAGTATTGAATGTTAAAGACAACATAGTCTTGCATATTTTCTTTTGAATTTTCTCATATTCTCTAATGAGACTTTTTATTTGAAAATGATTTCGAAATAAGTATTGTCTATCAGGTTAGAGGTTTTAAATTTACTATAATATATATTAAGTTTTAAGGCTTTGTTGGAATCAACAGGAAACACATTATGGTGGATTATAGACTTAAGGGCCTTTTCATCCATGCTGTATTGTCTATGTATTTGTCCTCTGTAAAAGAGGTTAATTGAGGATAATTTTCTGGGTGTATCTCTTGTTAGGTCTGAGAAGTATCTATCAAATGCATAGACAATAAATACATTGTTGTCTTTAACATTCAATACTACATGTTTAAAAGAAAAGTTGCTGCCAAATTACACACACACACACACACACATATATATATGAAAAAGTGCCGCCATAAAACAATACCCAAATATTAATCTCCGCCCAGGCTTTTTCCCTATTTCACCTTTTCTAACAAAATTACTGCTCTCACAAACAAATGTACATGAAAACATATTAAAATAAAAAGGAAATGGTTGAATCCATCAACACAGATTAATGATAATATTCTCTACGCGTGACATTAACTGACGTTATTTTCAGTTAACAATATGAAAATAGCGTTTCCTACATTCCAGTTGCTAAGAACACTCTGTTTTTTTGTTTTTATTAATTTTCTTTGTTTAATTAAATTAATTTCGTTTCTTGCTTTGAAAAAGTCCACATTGGACGAAACGCGTCAGCAATTACTGTTTTCCTATTGTCATTTATTTATAAATATGAGCATAATGAGAAGCCACGTATACTTTCTTGATATGTATATATATATATATGTGTGTGCGTGTGTGTGTGTGTGTGTGTGTGTGTGTGTGTGTGTGTGTAACAATGCTAATGTCTAGAGTTTTCAAGATATATTTATGTAACTCATTCAATGAAAAGTTGTCTGCAAACCCAGTTCGCTATTCAATGGTATCACATTGTCAGGATAAGATATGTCTTTCCAAGAACGTAAATAAAATAACTTTATTTTTTCTTTTCATTCAGACTCAAACAAATGATAATACGAAATAAACTTTTCCGAGGAATAAATGCGCATGCGTCTTTCGCATTATTTTATTATATTTTTTTTTAAATTCTATCAATGATGATCTATGCAAGCAACTACTTGGACTTGTTCGTTTCTTACAATATATTTTTATCGCTATTATATCTGAGTCATACCCTTGTATATTTTAATTAGAATTTATAACGATAAAGATTTTATTGGTCAATATTAATGTAAATTTTTAAAAAAGCATCTTTTGTGATGACTTTTCTTTCTTATCCAAGCTGAAGGAAACGAGACATAAGTACATTAATGGTTTAATATTTCCAGCTGGGTAGAAACATTCAATTCAAGGTATGTTTTTTAATCATCATGTATGTATGGGCACGTGGCCGAGTGGTTAGAATATGCGCATTCTGACCATGTTCGAATTTCACCATGGTCGATTTATCAGGAAAGAGACTTCCCGATGTTATCGGACTGGAGGAGAAAGTGCCTGAAAACCATACGCAAGTGCTATCATCGTGGCTTTGTTCAAACTGTTGATCACGCTAGATAACACGCTCTTTCCCAGAAACTGTAACTAAGGTCTGCTCAGCATAGTTGCAGTATAAACCACAGGTGGGAACTGTGGGTGTTGAATAAACACAAATGCAAGCATCTGCAATAGGGATTGGCTAGCCACCCTTGTAGACGGGTATCCTCGAATACGGGTGGCCAGCTATACATGTATGTGCTATATCCTTTCTGGGCAGTCTCTACAAATTCCTGTCCCTTGAAGCTCTAAACATGTTTGTACCATATCTTTTTAATACGCGCTGTGAGTACTAAATTTACCAAGCCGTCCTTCCTCGTCTCCCAGATATTTGAACTGTCTGTTTCTGACTTTAAGTATGAATGACTTTCTAGTTCATATTTTTCTTTAGAACACCCTCGTTGCTCACGTGTTCTGTCCATGGTATAAATAAATATTTTAAAAACTCGTGTATTTGAGGACGACTCTAAAGGGAACCGATGCATGATGGGAATGTAAGCAGAAATCACGTGGGCAACTCTGCCGTGTGATTTGAATAGCTGCACCTGTTGTTGAGATACTTTGAGAATGAGTATCCTTATCATAAAAGTAGGCAGTCCGTAAGCACTCTCCGGCATCAAAAGCAGCAAGAATATGCCGACTCCAAGGGCAAATTACAGTATATCAGAACTTTTTTACAATAAAATTAGTTTTAAGAAACCGATGTTAGTAAAATGTTTAGGATATACTTATATTCATATAAACAATTCGAGTGAATTTAATCTTATATCATTAAAGTTTTGTGTTAAATATTGATAATAACTTTTTATGAGGTTGTTTTATTATACAAAGTGCAACGTAAATTCTTATTTATTGTTGTATCCTTAAAGAGGTTACAGACAGACAAAGGTGGTACAGGTGTGAAGGAACAGCAACACGCGCATAGATGAAGGAAGAGAGGTTTATTGTAAAAGACTACTGAAAGACAGGGAATCGGGTGCCAGGCTAGTAATTCCCGAAGTAAGGTTATTTACCTTACCTACCCGCAAAGCAGGATGCGGCACAAGGCCGTTTTTAATGCAGGGCAAAACCGAGCCCGTAGGCTCGGGTAAAAATTCCCCGTAGACCCCGTAAAAAACGGGGTCGAGTAGCTGTCTACCACCCCAGACGAGACTCTGCCCATCGGCATAGCCTCGTCTGCGTTCCTCTCTGCCCGAAGGCAGAGAGTTCGACCAGCACAGCTGGAGACGAATCTCCAATTGCCGAAGCAAGTCGATTTATTTTGTACAGAATACAAAATTGTGGCACAAGGCCTAAAAGGGGAATTGGGTTGAGCCTGGTCGTCACTTGCTATCCTATACCTAGCTAATCCGATTCACGACCCATTCATTCGTTACAATTTGCACATTCACCACAAAACCCACCTATCGCCAATCAATCTTCCATATACGATAATACCGTATACTCTCAGAGGAACCTACAAAACGCAACTAATTGCCGAAGCAAGCCCCCATGTATATCCTGTGCCCACTCTATATAGCTACTGATATAGTCAGTCCACATAGGCGATATGTAGTGTGGGACATTCCATTGTAACATTTATAAATAAATCCAAAAGATACAGGTCGGAAAAAACTCATTCGATTAACATAATTGTCTATAAATTTGAATAAAATATTTTATTTTACATGTTGGTATGGTCTCCTTCAGCAGCATATTACCACATCAATACAGACTTCGTCTCGTCCATAAGAAATCGCCTTCCAAGCTCTGAGTCAACTGAAAGTCTAGATCTGATAGAGGAATTCTATCGGTTCACAAAATCATATATGTCTGGTGATGACCCCAATACAGAAACATTTCAAACCTCATTAGAAGTATGAAAAGCAGGAAATGAGATCCCCGATCTATTTAATCTTTTCTTGCCCTACGCTTTTGCAAATTCAAATGTAAACAGATAGGCACTGACCATTTAAGCATTCTATACTACATCCCAAACGAATCTACTGATAGAAAATGTCGATCCTGCTTCTCCTTCCAAGGCCTATATACTGATGATGAGGGGTTCTATGCCGGTCATATGGGGATACATAGTTGAAATAAGAATGATCTTAAACATCCTTTACGAAGTGTTCCAAGAAATAGGACTCAAACTATTACAAAACAGAAATTATAACCTGGAATTGGAATGAGAGCAGTGATAGCATCTACTCTAAATTCATCATAAAAATTCAGAACGTGAATTAGTAAATACGAAACACTTCAAATACCTAGGTGTATGGATCAGTTATAGCAAAATTTAGTATAGGAGATAAGGAAATTGAACGTAGAATAGGCTGCGCTAGATTAGATTCTCGCAACACTGTAAACTGCTATGAAACTAAAACCGTAACCTAAAAACTCGAGTCATGTACTTCGGTATTCTCGTCTGATCGAGACTTTCGTATGGATTTCATGCATGACGCCAGATACGTTCAGAAATATAAAAACTGGCAGCTTCCTCCAACCTCTTTTTCAGATCAATAGCTAAAAATGGCTTCGAGCGAAAGTTAGCATGTAGCACTTAGCAAGAGCTATACTTTTTCGAATCTTGTGGACTGGCGCTGCAGAATCACAATGAAAGAACTGTATCAAATAACAAAATTACATCACTTGAAGACTTTCAGCAACAGCAACGGCTAAAATGAACATCAAGTGTAACTCGAAGAGAAAATAAGAATATAATCAAGGTGTTGACATTACATACTACTCCAAACAAAAAGTTAGGAAGGAAGCTCCCATTGGAAAGCTCATTAACAGCTAATGTAAAATTGCTTTAAATAGAAGATTTTATAAATTTCAACGAAAGTTGTACTGTCTGCTCGGTCAGTGAATGCCGAATGTTTCCTTATAATGAAACGTCTTAAATTACCTTTATGTCTTTCATTGGTAGATTTTGTTCATTTATCTACCCTTTTGAATTCAGCATTATTTGCATCAGTGCAGAAGTTTTTATTTCTTCCCAAAGACCTTTCTTCGCTTGTCTATTGTTTTCCGTTCATATATATCTCTGTTAATGATGGTCCATAATTTTTCTGATGGAATAATATCAGGAGGGTATGGGAGCTTCAATGTTTTTGAAACCTTTTTTTTTTTTTGCATGGTGGACAATTGTCTGCTTTTCTGAATGTTAAGAAGTATGGTGTCGCATACTGTAGCTTAAAGATTTGACGTTGTGATGTTCTACAAAAATATCTTGCTCAAGAACTAGCATCATCAATTTTGAAGGGACATATAATATTACTGCTTTAAATACTAGACCAAAACATTATTCCACATCTCTATGTTTCTCTTTAAGATGTTTTTGATAGTTTCCATGAAAGATCCAACCTCTATCTCAGACAATAGGTCGACCATATATAACTATGTATTCACTGTAACACCGTATCCTCACCCCACTGGACCCACGCACTCCACAAGACCGCCCGTTGGTCCGGTATGGTCTAGTATTACAGGTTAGACACAAGTCTCCGGTTCCCAATGTCAATTCGAAGCCACCCTCCGGCTACGTTGTGATTGTTTTGATCCTGAAGAGTAGTCATCAGATCGTAGAAATCAGGAAGCTCTCCGTTGGTCCACCAGCGAGTTTGTCGGCTGAGAATCGGGTTAACAGAAAAATAAATATAATCAAGTTGATTCGATTTTGAAAGGACAAAAGTTTTTTTAAAAATATATAAAAGCAAACATACACAAAAAAGAATTCTTGTTGCACAAGGTTGAATGTTTTTTGTATGTGAACAATAACCAAACAAACACAAATACGTGGAATAATTTCAATAAAGGTGGCCTTCGTTTTAACCCTTTTTTGGTTTGTTCTTAGCTCAACTACTACAACCGTTCTCAGTAGTAGTAGTATTAGTAGTAGCAGGAGTAGCTGTACTTAGATGTTATCGGCGGTATTTCGCTTCTTCGCCCTCAGCTTCAGCAACACACAGCGGACGCTTCCTTTTCAATCTCTGACGTCTCTCCACTCAGTTCGACTGCATTCGAAGACAGACGAATCCCAAAATCCGGTTGGCTCGCCTCTTTATTAAGAGAACCAGCCTCACGTGTCCCACATGTATCTGTTTTTTTTAGTGCGAACGTACTGACATACTACCAAAGTACAACTTCACTCCTCCGAGAATAAACAATTTACTTTTTCATCGATTAGTTTCCAAGGTTCACAATAAGACGCTATTGTTTATCACCTCGCAATTAATTATTCTGCTGCTCTTTGTATACTACAGAGATTCTTGTTTTAAAAATAAATTCTAGATCAAAACATCCTTAATTTTAACTTTGATTCTTATAGTGCCAAAATCCATTTCTTTTTTTAAAAGTTCCAAATTATTATTGTTACAGTAATTTTTTCATTAGTAATCTGATATCCTTTCTACACTTACGAAAAGATTGTATTTCGTGTTCTAAATTAACTTTCTGTAACATTTACATTTAAAAGTTTTTAGAGCATATTAACATCTTGGTTATTCGAAAACGCTTCTCTTTCACTTGGTGTTTTCTGTCTTACAGCATATCCTCCTTTATTATCATTATTATTATTTCAGGGGTGATATCGCCCCTGCCACACACCACTAAAGTTACTGTTGAGCTTTTATGTACTTCTTAGCCCAACTTACACTTTTCTTATAAAATTAAATATTTACTTAAGGGATTTTCCACTGAGCAGATTTGAAAATATCACCCATATTTTACATAGATAAAGCCCTTCGTAAGGCGTGAGCTGTACTTGTGAGAACAATTCTTTGTATTTCTTTATGGCATGGACTACCAGGAATTCCTCCAATGAGTTTATTATTATTATTATTATTATTATTATTATTATTATTATTATTATTATTTCCTTTGAAATCTGGTGTATACTTATTTCTTTCTGGGTCCCAACCAGAGACCTCAGGTCAGAAATGGCATCATCACATTTTCCACTAAGCATTTTTAGGGGAAAAAAACTATTATTATCTCCAGGGTCTATGAATAAAAAGGGAACTTTAGGAGAGTTATTTATGCAACTTTGGGGCGTCTCATTTTGCCTATGAGGGTTTTGCCTATGATATATACTGTTCCGTACAAAGTTACCTTTTGTAGTTCTGAGATGCTGACGTGTCCAGGAATTTTACTCACATGATTTTCGGTACCTTTCTTTATCATACCAAATACCCCTATCACAAGCATTTTAAGTTTCCACATTTTTGTTACTTCGATTTGCAGATCCATACTATTTGACAGTTTTTGAAATTCTTTTTAGAAAAATTGCAATCCTGTAGGTAATTCATATCAATTATTTGGCAGGTTCCTTTTTTGAAATCTTTTATGCCTATATCTGGTCTATTATTATTATTATTATTATTATTATTATTATTATTATTATTATTATTATTTCCTTTGATTTCTCTTGTATACACATCTTTTGTGTCCCAACCAGAGACCTAAGGTTAGAAATGGCTTCATGACATTTTTCCACTGATCCACCAAAACAAAAATAAAATAAAATAATAAGATCACACACATATTACACAGATAATGCTCTTCGTAGTGTATGAGCTGTATGTGTGAGCATAATTTTTTGTATTTCTTTAAGGTATGGGTTATCAGGAATCTCTTCAATGAGTCTATCGGAACCTTTTCCGATCAATCTGAGGGCTCCCACTGCAAATGGAATTATTGATGGCCTCATGTGTCACATTCTTTAGATTTCTACTTCAAGGTCCTTGTGTTTTAATAGTTTTATTATTATTATTATTATTATTATTATTATTATTATTATTATTATCATTATTATTATTATTATTATTATTATTGCAACAGATTTAATAGTAGATGCACAAAATCATCTCAAAATAAACACTAAGGATTAAGGACTTCAAAACTAGCTCTCGGCGTAGTCTACTTTCTTCACAATCGTGTGTTGAGGATCAATCGAAAAGTAATGACTGTTCTTCTTTAATTTCCTGGGACTTAATAGTAGAAGCGCATGAAGGACACACGGAAAATAAACTCGAAAGTCTCAGGATTAGGAATAAATCTCAACGTCTACTTCTCGTAATCTTAACATAGTAACTTTCTTTCTTAATCGAGATATTCCACTTTTCCACTTTTGAATCGGATATGTATACACGTTTCGTAAAGTACTTTTAAACTGTTATCTTAGCCATATCAATGTTTGTATTTTAATGCCAAAATTTATTTAAAATACAAGGCTTAAGCAAGGTTTAATTTTCTTTTAATACTGATCATTTACGTTATCGCTACTCCAACACTTCACTGATTTCCTTTAATTATTTTCTATAATAATATGATTTTGGAATACCGTATATACTTAGTATAGTACGAGTTATTTATGATCAGTTTTTACGCAAAAATAGCGGTCCACACTATACACAGGTAATCTTTTTTGAAGAGGTTAACAGTCATGCATTTTCAGTGATCGGTTGAACTATATACTAAAGGTGAATAATAATTTTCATCGCTATAGGTTAACCAATACCCGCTGGCCAGCAGCAGCAGCAGCAGCAGCAGCAGCAGCAGCAGGGACCCGCTCCTGCAACACATCATAGCAGAGATTTAAACAATCTCAGTTTCTAAGGCAAAAAACAACATATGTGTACAGAGTAGTTTTTCCTATCTCAAATTTGCATTCATCTTCATTTCGCAAATTTTTACCTCGCTGAGGTATTGCTTTTCCAATGACAACCTTTTTGTCAGGATAATCAGTACATAATGCCCACGAGCTGAGTTTGGGTAATGATATCTCGAGTCATTTGAAAGGCAGCGAAAATGAAGATGGATGCAAATATGAGAAGATGAATGCAAATATGAGATATGTATATGTATGTATGTTGCGGCATTCACCCTGGATCGGTTAAGCCGGCTCCTTCCAAAGAATTCACCGCGTCCCGAACGAAGGACGACCAAGCACGGCGATCCGTCGCCAATGCTGAAACGAGCGACAGCCATTCCCGATTCCAACGGCGGTGAATTCATGAAACGGAGTAACAAGTGAGTTTGAACTTCACACGCGGTCCCCACACCTCGCGTGCTATCCCAGTGAAGGGGGGAATATGCTCTTACTTGCCGCAGAATTTCCACAGACGCAGAGGCAGGAGTAACCAAGAGGCCGCCGGGTGCCGGTGCAGACGCCGATTGGTTTTGAATTCAGAGTTGACCTTCTCCTAGACCAGTTGCCATCCAAGGCTATAGAACCCAGTCTGTCCTGCTATTTACCCATAGAAGAAGAGGGTTCACACCTTTCCCAAGGGTGTTAGCACGTAAGTGAATGTAACGGATTCGACTGGAATTCGAACTTGGCTCTACGATTCCTCAATCCGAGCCGTTATCTATTACTCCACCGTGCCTCCTCATAAATTAGGAAAAGAATAAATTAATTCTTCATTTATATCAGCTATCTTTTAAAATGACATGCATAGTGGATGAGGTTTTACACTTTATGTAGCGGCAACAGGGAAGAAACGTAGGCTACGTAGGAGGCAGGGTAAAATAACTACCGTAGTCAGGCATGAACGTAAACAAAAGTAAAATCTTCGTATCAGATTTTGAAGTATCTTTGTACAAAAAAGAATAAAGACCATTTATATGCTATAAAATAGGTCCAGGAGAATCCCCAGTACGGCAATACTAGTGTTGCTCAGAAAATGGGATCGCATTACACTTGAGCTATATGAAATATATCCTGTTTTTCACAAAAAAAAAAATAAAATAAGGATGGCACTACACATGAATTAGGTTTGTATACCAGTATATACTGTATACGAACTTATATCACTTAGTCCATATCCTAATAATAATAATAATAATAATAATAATAATAATAATAATAATAATAATAATTAGAAATTTATTAATTGTTTCCTGTTTAAGATTGGGTTTCCGGTCTCTTCTTATGTTTTTCCCTTCTCTTTCAATTCCAGTAAGCCCTTGCGTCTTAGTGGCATTATTGCCTTTGCTTGGTATGATTTGATTTTTAAAAATATAATCACCTTATTACTGATTACTAATGACTGCAGAGTGACGACTTCATTAATTGCGATGAAAAGCAGCTATAATTAAGATGAAAAAGTATTAGATAAAAATTAATTTTAAATAGTCGGTAAATTTTAATAAACGTCTTAAAATATCGTTTTCTTATGTTAATAATTATTAAGCTTATCTGAGAATGACACAAAGTCAAAATAAGTAGAGAAAGATTACGTTGGCGCGTTTTCTTGCAAATTTGGAAAGCCTGTCTACCTTGAAAATCGGCATTTGAAATCCCGCCTTTTTATCTCTGGCTCTGATGAAAAATGCGCAATAATCTCGGCCACAATCAGAAAAAACTTCTTTTTATTTTAAGTAGTTTATTAAAATAAAGTTTATTCGGCAAATTTTTAATAAAAATCTATTTGTTTGCTTCACAGAAAAATGTATTCCTTCACGTAGACCAAAATCTTCCATTGGGAGGAATGTCGCTTACTTACGAATGCTGCTTTGAAAAAAGTACACTTTTCTTCAACTCTTTGATGCAGAAAATTATATGCAACAGTTGTTCACATTCTAGGACTTAATTGCTAATAACATACACATGTACTTACAGGGGCGCTTGTCGTTGACAAATTGAAAACAAACTGGTATGGCATCGCAGTGTTGTTAGTGTTCACATTGGTTCTTCCACTATGGTGACCTTGTGCCAAACTATGCTAAACACATGTCTATATTAAAATGCCTGCCGTAAAGTGATGGTTGACAAGCGAGTCTTGCAGACCACTTGCTAGTGTACTTAGTTTGATTTTTAATGAAATCGCATAAATAAAGTTAATAAAACAAACAAATCAGGACGGCAAATAAACGTCTATTCTATAATATGAAGTGACTCTGTATACTTATCAGTCACGTATCCTGATCTCTCCTACTTGAGATGATGAGATATTAAGTTGTTATGATAATAGAAGTCATTATTCGACGCCAGTAAGCAAACATAACGTGTGATAAAAAAATAACAACGAAATATCTCATTAGGAAATAGGAAGATCCAGAGTACTAATTTGTTTCGTGTTAGCTTCTTTTTTAAATTCTTAATGACTTAAAAATCAAAGTTCGTTCATGCATGTACTCTCCACCCCTGACCTGTACTCACCATGCCACATACGCAAGAGTGAATCATCCCCATTCCTTTCGTATTCCAATAGTAAGAAGTAAGTTCCATTTGGACAGCTTCTATCCAAGAACTGCAGCTTTGTAGATGTTTTCCCAATTACTACAATCTTGACTTCTTCAAGTCTATCGTTAACCATTATCTTTCTTGTATAGCCACGTGAACTTTACTTCTTGCCTTTTCTTACGCTCAGACACCACCACAATGTAACCCTCTACCCCTCTGTTTTTAGTGGTTCTTGGACGTTGCTTGGGGTGAAGATTAGTATAAAAGAATGATATTTCTAAATTACTTATGTACAAAATATAACCAATACAATTGTAAAATTATTTCTGTATGTCTTTCACGTTTTAACGGTACGGTAAATTAATAATAAACTTAATATAACTACAATTCTGTAATTGTAGTTATATTAAGTTTATTTTTAATTTCTTTGTCCGCCTCATCAAAGGTTTTCTTGTTTGAATTTTTTAGCCATGAAAATATGCACCCCGCTATTGCTTTCATTTATTCTTATGATTTCTTTCTTTACATCTGTTTGCGCCTTACAATAAATAGTCTACAGTACTACACATACGTTTTTAAAGTAATCAACAAATTCCTTGAAATACTTTTAAAAAGTAGCACTCGCTAAATAAGACATACCTGTCTAAATACACAAATATCAGTCAGAGTCTATCATAATAATAATAACAACAACAACAACAATAATAATAATTGTTGTTGTTGTTGTTTCTGTTGCTGCTGCTGGTGCTGAGAAAAACAAGATACGTGTATAAAATGTTTATCTCTTTCCTATACCCGTCCTTTTGTTCTTTTGTTATTAAAGCTGGTCTCGCGTTATGATTGGCTGGTTATTTAAATGCAATAAGAACAAATTTACGGAAGATCGCATCGGAAACAATTGCTGTTATGCGTCCTAAAGGTTAATTTAAAATGGCGTCACAAATTTGATTGGAGTAAAAAAGAGACTAGTTAAGAAAATCTTTGCATTCTAGCTATTTCTTATTACTGTACACATATTTAGCGGGTAGACGTGTTTGATTAGAAATCTTTTCTTTTTTTTTTTAAATAATGAAATTGATATCTTCTGGCCTAGAGATCGATGAGCTACCAAAGAAAAAAATATCCATTAATTTACTTTTTTCGGGCTATAACAAATGGGTGTTAATTTCAGTGATGTCAATTTGTGTTGAATTGACAGATCAGCAATTCCTGGATAGATTTCTTTTTTTAATCAACGAAAATGTTAATTTTTTTTAAATAGATTTATTTATTATTTTACTTTTAGATTAAAAAAATGTATTTTTGTCAGATGTTTACTCCGAAAGAAGTAAAATATAGGTTGAAGAATAACCGGGTAATAAGAAGTAACGTGTTACTTATAATTTATTTCTATAAAATGTTTTAAAATTTTTTCACATGAGCAATTGTCAGTATATACATTGACTTCATTGATTTATTTGGACTATTATCCTCATCTTTGTTTGTTATTGTTTTTTTCGGCGAAGTACCTTTTAGCCATAAAAAAGATTTCAAAAGAAAAAAATAATCCTATAATTTTTGGTTGATAGAGGATACTTGACCAAATCGTTGTGTCGCTAATAACACCTATAATAATGCCTATAATTACATCTATAAAATGACTATAATAACATCTGTTACAAAGGTGAGAATATGTCAAATAAATTGAATTAATCAGATATAATGCAAGTTAGTGTGTGTAAGCAAATATTTTTTAAAAATCATTGAATGAGGAAATGTAAAAGAAACAAACAAAAAATCTTAATTGAATTATTTAAACAGTTTATTAACATTTTACACGTTAGATTATATTGTAATATTATCGACACGTTGTGCAATGAATACTGATCTTTTTAGTAATAAGAATTGTAGATGAAAACCAACTGGCTTTTCCGTGGTTTGGAGTCTTAGCTTTATTTTGACATAGAATAGAGAAAATGAAAAAAGAAAGATAGAGAAAATGGAAAAAGAAAAATTGAGAAAAAGACAGTTTTTATTTATTTATTTATTTTCAATCGTCTAACGACTTTTAAAGAGTCAGAAGCTGTAAGTATTGATTCTACACGAAGAGACTACGGACGACTTTGGTTGTCTCCAACCAAAATGAAAAGATTCATATCTTGATATGCTTCACTGCTTTTCTTAGTAAAAAAGATAGAAAACATCTAATACAATCAAAAAATGATCTCAAAAGAAAAAAATAATCCCATAGTACATCGAGATCCAATTCAATCAATAACACCGTTTTTAATCGGAAAATAACTTTACAGTAGGTACCTCCAAAAAAGCGATACCTGAGGTGTAAAATCCATTTTTAAACTGAAAAATCTTTCTTGAAGCTTTTATTTAAGTTTTCATTCCAAGTTTGTTTGTTTTTTGTTTGTTTTTTTGTCTGCTGCCAAACCTCTGGGTTTTGGAACCCTGCTTGTCGACTTCTCTGTCTCGTCTGGGGAGGTAAACAGTTGCCCGACCCCGTGTATACGGGGAATTTTACCCGGGCTAATAATCCCAAGTAAAAAACGACCTTGTGTCACATCCCGCCTAGTGGAGAGATAACGGGTAAATACTGTTTTAATTCCAAGCTAAAAGATTTAATTTAATATTTCCAATAAACAAAATACTTTACCGTATTTAAAATCAAAATAAAATTCTTTGGAATTATTTTTTTAAATTTTTTAAATCAGCCATATTAAATCTGTCAACACAACATAATTCTCTTTATTAAAAAATATTTCAAAAATAAAATATACTTTTCTGAAACTATATTTGAAGAAGAATAACTGATTGAAAGTTTAATTAATCTGACAAATATTACTTTTAGTTTAAAATATCACAGAAAATCCTTTTAATACGGGGGAGGTGCTTTATGAGGCATTGACTGATTTATCAATAGTTGATTTAGTGGATACCTATATTTGAGTATCCACTAAAAATAACGTTTAAAGTGATAAAAATCTGTCGGGTTAATAAATAAAAAATCCATTACTTCTTATACTAGCTTAAAAGCCGCACCCCGTGCGGACTTTTAAACTAACTCCTGCGGAGGACTAATTGAACCTTCGACCCAAAACTAAAGGGAGTTTTAGTTTAGCTTAGAAAACACCAAGGGTACTTTTGAAGAAATAATTTTGAATTCCTCAATTCACTCCATGGAACATCAAAACCTCACTTTAACTGATTCGGGCTATAAGTCAAATTCCGGCTAAAAGAAAGATTTGGGCGGAAGGTTCGATTTAGGCAGAAAGTGCGATTTGGGCCGAAATTCCAAAACAGGCCGAAAATTGAGTTCATCATATGATAAATTCCGTTGAACTTCAATTGAGTTGAGTTCTTCAAATCACAAATGCTGCGAAACTTCATGATATTTCTCACTTTAATTCGGATTCCTTTGAATTTTGACGAAATAAAATTGATTTCCCCAATTCACAAAGTTTTGGAGATATTTTAAATAAAAAATGTTAAAATTCTTTTTAACAAGTTTTTGTGTTACTTTAAACTCAATATAAATTAAAAACTTTTAAAGTCAGAATTTTTTTCAGTTAATTTAAAATTTGAATTTTTAACTGTTCCCTCTTCATCCGGACACAAATTTCAAATGCTAGATGTTCAAGTACCACTGAAGGTCAGATTTTCAATCCCGGAATCATCCTGATTCCAAAAAGATATATGTCCATATAGTGTAAGTGTGGCCAAGTTAGAGGGGTTTCAGACACACAGAATTGGCCGTGTATATACATATATATATATATATATATATATATATATATACGCCAAATTCTATCTGTCCGGCCGTGTGTCTGAAACTCCTCTAACCCGGGCCACACTTACTCTACATGGACATATATCTTTTTGGAATCAGGATGATCCCGGGATTGAAAATCTGCCTTCAGTGATATTTGAACATCCAGCATCTCTATCTATAAAAGGCAGGCTGCGTGCGTGCGTGCGTGTGTGTAACGAATGCCGCAATTTTCGACGGATTTGCACCAAAATTTACATGCACATGCTCCAAGTTAGCGGGAAGGCCAAGACCGACTTTACATTTCCCAACTCCCATCGATAGTGGAAATAATCGATTTTTTCATGCTTCTACGGCAGTTTTCATGTAGTTTGCGGCCATTTTCTACTGGCCAGAGTGAGAGCTGGCTGCCACGAATAGGCAGGAAGATTCTATTGGCCAGCGTGAGAGCCAACAGCTAACTGACACGAATGTTAACTAACATGCTAGCATGCAAAAAATCGATAGCTGCATTCGTCACAAGTGGGAAAAATTTAAATCTGCATGGCACTTTACTCCAATTGGCTCATTCGCTTGCTCAACGTTGATTCTGATTCCGCAGAACTGGGTTGGGTGTGAAAAAGTATTTGTTGTTAACATTCTTTTTTCATTCGGTTTTTCCAGTTACGAGTCCTTTTTTAAAGCTGATCGTTTTGTGTTCATTTTGTTTAGTTCTTTTTTCGTAACAGATTTAATGTTTAGTATAGAGCTTAGAAAAAAAATCGCAGTGTGAGATAGGCAAGAAGTAAGACATGTAGCAACATCAGCACGGCAAAGGGCACTCCTTTAAAGGCAAGGAAGGGCAAAAGTGATAGCGTACGATTTTTGAATCAAGCACGGGCAACGCCGGGCCATGCTGCTAGTTTGAAATATATTTGATATATATTACACATTATTTAATAACTTTAAGCTGTATTCTTTTGGCATTTCTTGTATACTTGATTCCTGAAAACAGTATACCTCATAATGTTGTTTGTATTGATTTTTTCAAGTAAACAAGAAGTTAAGCTTACATATTGCCCTTTCTGCAACATTTCAATAACCTTCCGCAAACGGAAGGTTATTGAAATGTTCACTAAAGATTACTCACCATTTTGAGTATTATATTTCTGCTGGTCAAAAGTGTCAAATCCACTAGCGTAGTTGATATTTATCACATATTGTAGTTAAATGATATTCATCGCTTATCAACAAAAATATCGTGCATAATCAATTAGAAATAGCGCCATTATATTTATGTCTATTTTATTCCAAGTTGACGTTCGAACTGTAGAAAAACACACGGAATCAACTTTTAGGTCGCCATCTTGATTTAACTCGTTACTGCTGTAAGTATGCACTTCTGAAGCTTATCTTTTAGTAAAATATAACTAGATTTTATTACATAATAAATGTTTTTCTCTTCTGAGATTTAAAAAAAAATTCTTGGAGCTGATAAAAAAAGAACATCTAAAATTGTACGAAATATTTTGGTTATCTGATATATAATAAATTTTACACCAAAGCGAGTCTTTAATAGAAGAAAAAACAAATAAAAAAGTAAGGCTTTACAATTTTTATATGTAAATATCTCACACAAGAGTAGACACTGGAAATCCAAACGAATGATTTGATGTTATGTTGAAACGTATATTTTCAGGACTTTGAGCATTTTAATCTAACCAATAAATTAAGCCAACACAGTTAGTAAACTGTTTATTGGTCTCCTACTCGTCTTGCCTTGGCTTCTGTCCAACCAAGAGAATGTAGATACACCTGCAACAGTTTATACTCAGTCCATGTAATTGGATCTTAGGAAAATATGGCCTATGTAATAATCATTCTCGGCTGATTTTACAGCAAAAATATTTGGGATGGCGCCAGCGTTTTACTTTAAGTTCAGTTATGACAGTGGTCATTTATATAGGTGAATTATCTCGTTGTTTACCCTTCAAAGTAACTCTCTTTTGTTCAAATGGGTTTCTCAACCTTGCGAAGCCGAACTGGAATATAGGGTAAGAAGCATGAGTGTTTTTCTCGGTTAAAACCTGCTAGCAACAGGCGGGTGTCTCAGCTCATCTCGTCGGAGCACCGCCTGATTTCATTTTACACTCCGAAGCATTTTATCCAAAACTTGGGCAATGTTTTCACCGGTGGCGAAGGGTGACTTTGAAACCTGGAATATACTCCACGATGACCGTTAATGATTATAAGAAAAATCTGAGAAACTGATAAAATCAACAAATAATGACATGCTTGAAACTTATTTATTTGTAAATTAATTACGTTCTTCGTTTGTTTTTGTAAAATTCATCGATCTATTTATTATAGAAAGTATCAGAACATCGCTCTACCTTCATCTTATTCAAAAGGAAGAAGTCGCTTTTTCCATTTCTTTTTGTTTTTCCTATTTCTTTTCTCCCGTAACCCCTCAAGATTCTTTCACTTAGTTCTCCCACGTTTTCTGTGACCGGGCATAGAACTGGTGCGTGTGTGGAATATGAAAAAAAAAGAGGCCTTTCCTGCTCATACTTCTTCACTAAACAACGCTTGTTTACAATTTATCGTAAATAATTAAAAGAATGGGAGATTTTAAAAGTTTATCACAAGGTGGATAGTAAAAATTATCGATAATAAATCTGTATTATATAATACTTGTTTATCGTAACAAAAATATCTAAGACATGCAGTGTATGTTTTGAATGTTGCCACTGGTTTTCGCACCCAGTGAACATTGTAGCTAATTGTATATCCAGAAATTTCACAATAAGCGGAGGTACAAATATACATAGGCAAAGAGAGACTTGTCCAAGATCACACACAAATTGTCACCAGAGGTTCAAATTTGTGTCCTACATTTATTCTCATGTAGCTTAAATTAACACAAAATCAAAGTAAACGTTTATTGTTTTTGTTGTGACCAACTAAATAGTTAAAGAAATAACAAAATAAGTGCTGCAGATATATCATATATTAAACAGTAAGTACAACAGTAGAGTATTACATGACTAGTGTGTGTCGGTTGACCCAGCGTTCAATCTATTCGTCTGTTTCCCCAAGACCTTCTCTCCTATTAATCTTATAGTAGGCGGAAGAGTCCAACGAGGACACCACAACAGTTTTAAGAACCGTTTCTCTCAGAAATAATATACACTCGTACTTCGTTTTAACGGATAAAAGGGGGAAACATCGGTCAAATAATGCCGATTGCCTGTAGTTGCTGATCAGTCATTTATGTGCCATGCGTGATACACGCTTTGGCGATCATGTATCTTTCGATACATGACTGACGAAGCAGATTTTTTCCCTTTGTTCTTTTTGTGGTAGACCAGTTGCCATCCAAGGCTAAAGAACCCGGTTTGTCCTGCTATTTACAATTTATCGTAAAAAATTAAAGGAATGGGAGAATTTATTCCTTTCCACGTAAGTGAATGTAAGGATTCGACTGGAATTCGAACTCGGCTTTCCGATTCCTCAATCTGAGCCGCTATACATTACTCCACCGTGCCTATCAGTTGATACTAAGTTTTTAGTGGCTAATATCAACAATTACATTATGAAAGAAAGCTAAATAATATAATACTGGATATTTAATCAATCATACTATCCAACCTTACCTTACACGGCAAAATACCTGTACACTATAAATATAAACTATTTTGTGCCACTGTTAAATTCACCCTTTTCCACTTTTCTGCTCTTCTGCCAGACGATGTGGTTATAGAAAACGATGACTATAAACCCACTTAAACACAGTGGTAAAACTAGCTCATTAATACCTTTTCCCGATTTTAGAAGCTCCATGGGAGGTGATCTACTTTGTTTAGACAACCATCTTCTACCAAGGTGGACGGTATCAGCATTTGTGTAAATTTGCAGTCTGTAAAACTGATCTTAGAATAAAAAAAAGAAAAAAGAAGATTGGCTCATTCCGTTCAAAGAAATGACGAAATTGCGCATTTAGGAAAGTCTGTCACTGAATTTTCACTGGGGGTGAAGGCACAAACATGTCTAAGAATATGCCAGTTTTATGATATTTTTGTTCCCTTTTTTTTTACTATATCTATTCGTCTTGATGTGTGTGAGAATGTCTACGTAGGAGTATAAATTTTCTTCAAGTTGAGATGCATATAGTCACGTGTCTGTGTGGTGATTGGAAGTTGTCATGAGCAGGTAAAAATGTTGTTACGCGTGAGGAATTACTAAACGTAACTTAATCTGGCATGAGGTCACAATAACGAGAAGCTTGACTTTTCCCCTAAAAACGAACTTGTCTATCGGACGAGTTCGTAATCCACTGCAAAAATCAATATGCTGAATTACTTATGGAACTCATATTAACGTAATTCGCCAAAAAGTCTTATGATAAATTAATATTGGTGAGGTTAAACTTTACAGAATTGTGACACAGGACTATATCGAGAGAAGCAGATATTGTGCCTAATTCAGCACACGACTAAATATAAAGACCTGTTAATATATTCGCTAATTTAGCTGTCAACTGCTAGACAGCGGTATTACCTAACTTTCCTCTTTTTGAAATTTACGCCTTGTTTTCGTGTTGGTCTTCTCACAATGCGTAACTAATACCTACTTGCTTCCTGGTCATGCTATTTAATCTTTGGAGAATTTCCTTTTTGTTATTCTTGACCTAAACTTTCATGTTGATGGTTTTAGTAAAATTGAACTCATTAGAACAGTTTTTTTTTTCGAAATTGTTGAGTCTTGGCGTATGGTTCGTTCTACTTCGTCGCCATTGTTGAGTCTTGACTCATTGTTGAATCTCGACTAATGCATGGAATAATAATGCAACACAAAATGTACTTAGAACAAGAATGTATTATAACAAGAAAGTGTACACAATATTTACATATAGTATTTCTGTATATTTCTGGGAAAACGTTCCTGGAGAATGTGTTGACTAAGTCGCAGTCGGGCAGAGTCTCTAGTTGGATCTCGTGATTCCCTCCCCTGTCTTCCGGTACCAACCATTATTTATATAGTCGGTAGTCACCTATGCAGATTAGGTGGATCCTACCACAACAGAAATTAAGATAAAACTCTAATCAGAGCGAGTTAAAATATCTATTTCGGTTATGCTAGCACCATTTCGTTTTGTTGTTATTTATACAAATTTTATGCTATTTTTCATCCAATACAAAGCCTACGAGCCACTCAAGTTAGAGGGTTACTAGATAAGGTTGTTGTAAGGGCGTACAAGGAGGCAGTAAGAAGTGCATACTAGGATAGATAACGATCGACCCTAAACTCGAAGAGATTATGATCGTAGTGAAAATTCTGGGGAAGAAGCTGTCTGGGTGAACATCCTTCCGTACCAATGGAATACGAAAGGAAGGAGGATTAGCTTACTCAATGTACGTGGCTTAAGGACTGTAGCTCGCCTGAACATCTGCAATAGAAATAGCGAAAGAGTAGGAAGAGGCTAGCAAGGGGAAAGTGGTTGCAGAGTGGAAAATAATTCATCACTCAGAAGGCCAGGTAAACACTTTTGAACTCAAGGCTGAAAAGTGAGGCTTGCGCAGCTTCAGCCCAGATATTTTTTTTTTTTTACTATATCTATTCGTCTTGATGTGTGTGAGAAGGTCTACGTAGGAGTATAAATTTTCTTCAAGTTGAGATGCATATAATCACGTGTCTGTGTGGTGATGGGAAGTTGTCATGAGCAGGTAAAAATGTTGTTACGTGTGAGGAATTACTAAACGTAACTTAATCTGGCATGAGGTCACAATAACGAGGAGCTTGACTTTTCCCCCTAAAAACGAACTTGAAATTCGTCACGTGATATGGTTTCGTTATCTTATGGTTGTTAATTCATTTTCGGCCTGATGTGGCTCTTGTGAAGATAGAGAATGGTTAAAGGAGTCAAGTACTTTCCGGAGCAGTACAAGGAACTGATCCTTTTTCAAGCATCTTTAGAGTTTAGATCGTATATCCGGGATTTACTTGAGATCTGGGGTGAGTCCAAATTGAGGTTCCGGGCAATGAGCTTCATTGAGAATACAACCGATCATCATGGCTAGAGAAAATTCTTCGTCGTCTCTATGATTATTAAAAGTTTCTTAATTGGTTTTGGAGGTATTACAAACCAGCTCCTTTCTCTTTGAGCAATGGGAGTAAAATCAGCGGATAGATCAGCTGCCAGGACCAAGGTATCTAGATTTTTGCATGTGTGCACCTGTAAGTTTGCATATATATTTACTAATGATCTGAGAATGTTGTTAGACAATATATTTATAATTTTTATTAGCATATGGAATCTGAAAAAAAAGTGGAAAAATTTAGACAAAGTGGAAAAGATTTTTTATTAACAACCTTATTGACAGAGTCTGTCTATATTTCTGAGATGAGGTATTATGTACAGTATTTACATTAGTCGGACTATTGTCCTCATCTTTGTCGCCATATTTGTCACAACGTTTCGGCGGTTGTACGCTCCGGCCTTCTTCAGGTGGTTGGGATTTCGAACTGAATCCTTTATTTCGATCACTGGGGTAGGCTGTTCTAGTTCCACGTGCCATGTTTGATGGATGTCAGTTATCAGTTATCTCCTGCTAATTTTCCCTCTGAAAGTTCTCCACTGCCTTAACCGGGTATTGAACTCACACTCTTTGGGTCTGTCACTGGATCTAACCAACGCCTTTATCCACTGTGCCATGTGCCCTTGAGGTCACATATTTATAATTAAATTCGTTATATTAACGAATTGCCGAAGAACATTCTCAGATTATTAGATAATGTGAACCAGAATCATCCTCAGAAACATTCTCAGATCATTAGATAATGTGAACCAGAATCATCCTCAGAATAATTCTTAGATCATTAGATAATGTGAACCAGAATCATCCTCAGAATAATTCTCAGATCATTAGATAATGTGAACCAGAATCAGCCTCAGAATAATTCTCAGATCATTAGATAATGTGAACCAGAATCATCCTCAGAATAATTCTTAGATCATTAGATAATGTGAACCAGAATCATCCTCAGAATAATTCTCAGATCATTAGATAATGTGAAGCAGAATCATCCTCAGAATAATTCTCAGATCATTAGATAATGTGAACCAGAATCATCCTCAGAATAATTCTCAGATCATTAGATAATGTGAACCAGAATCATCCTCAGAATAATTCTCAGATCATTAGATAATGTGAACCAGAATCATCCTCAGAATAATTCTCAGATCATTAGATAATGTGAACCAGAATCATCCTCAGAATAATTCTTAGATCATTAGATAATGTGAACCAGAATCAGCCTCAGAATAATTCTCAGATCATTAGATAATGTGAACCAGAATCATCCTCAGAATAATTCTCAGATCATTAGATAATGTGAACCAGAATCATCCCCAGAATAATTCTTAGATCATTAGATAATGTGAACCAGAATCATCCTCAGAATAATTCTTAGATCATTAGATAATGTGAACCAGAATCATCCTCAGAATAATTCTCAGATCATTAGATAATGTGAACCAGAATCATCCTCAGAATAATTCTTAGATCATTAGATAATGTGAACCAGAATCATCCTCAGAATAATTCTCAGATCATTAGATAATGTGAACCAGAATCATCCTCAGAATAATTATCAGATCATTAGGTAATGTGGACCAGAATCATCCTCAGAATTATTCTCAGATCATTAGATAATGTGAATCAGAATCATTCTCAGAAACATTCTCAGATCATTAGATAATGTGGACCACATAAAATAGGTAGGACCGAAGAGAGAGTCATAGAGAAGGCCTGCATTGATAATATGGGTTTCAGAGGCGGACTGCCCATTAACAGCGATCTTCATGTTCTTATCCGATAGGAAGGAGTTGATAATTGAGAAGATTCTTTCAGAAATCCCATAGCCGGAGAGTTTGCGTAATAACCCCTATGACACACCTTGTCAGAAACGCTTGAGGTGATCGCTCTCATGATGGATATATTATCAAGCGCTTTACGGACACTATGTTACAACACTAATAAAAGGTTACAATTAATGTTAAGCCAGTGTTAGCAGAATATTCAGCAGAAGCACATTTTACAAATAATAATCTTTCTGAACAGTATTGTAGTTGGGTTTCTTTCCAGTCCAGTAAAAAATGAACGAAACTTGTTATCCCTCTAGTGACTAATTATCTCCCTTTAAGTAGATCTTTACTCTTTAATGTCCACTATCCCAATAGAGATACATGATCACCTATGTCCTGAAGGTTACACGGCGTATAAGCGAAGAGAATACTATTGTGCTATTGAACTGTATCAATAGCCAATGCATTTGAATTGACAGAATTCGAAAATTTGACTTTTTGGGGGAAAGGTGTTTAATTAATTTTTTTGTGAATGAATAAGTACTGAGTTTACATACGCTTTCTTTATTATGTTAATTTGCATTTCTAAAGTGTGTGTGAATATTGAAGTATGCAAAATTATACGTTTCTCTTTCCTTCTGTATTTCCTGAGAGTGGGTGGATCGAAGAAAGCTCTCTTGTGGTTCTGTTGTATAGATTACAATTACTTTCGTTATCTTATGGTCTGTATTTTTATCAGTCAATTTGCTGCTTTCCTATTGAGACAAAAAGTAGAGGAAGATACTGCAAGGGAAAAATTTAGATAAACATATTTTCAGTGAATGGATAGCGTTCACCACTTGAATGATTCTTATCGTTTTTTCGTTGAGCGAACTTTGAAGCGATACGCATGTGTTGGATTAAAGAATAGACAAATTACTTGGCAAAGAAAAATAAACTATCCCTTCTCTCTTTCTTTCTTTCTTTCTTTCTTTCTTTTTCTCTCCGATTATATCTCTATTTATCTCCTTGCCTCACTTTATTTCCTAATTTCCCCCTCTCTCCTAAAATACACTTCTCTCTTTCTCTTATTCACACACGTGCACAACTTTCACACACACGCGCGCGCACATACTAAGAGGTGCTGAAAAGTTATCGGCCTAACCTACTTCCTAAAATCTGATCAAAGATAAGATGTTTTAATTCACTTCGTAGTCGGGCCAAGAAGGGATTAAAAAAAAGTATTTTTACCAACCCACCACGCACGAGTGCAACGCGGACACACACACACGCACGCACGCACGCACGCACGCACACACACACACACACACACACACACACACACACACACTCAGACACATTATATAAAACCGTAGTCTATACACACTTTTCTTCATATTTCAAAATATAATTCCCTAGTTCTAAGATACATAATAGGATTGTAGTTTGTAGAAAGATGAATATTAGAATATTATTAGAGTCTGAAATTGACGGTTTCCTTATAAGGAAACAATCGGCACTCATTGACCGAGCTGCAAGTATTTCAGCATTCATAAAATCTTCCACTTAAAACAATTATTCAGGAAAATAAGTTTCTCAAGTCCAGTAGCTGTTAACGCTCTTTCCAGTATTGATGGGCGCTTCCTTCTTAACCTTTCATGTGGAGTAGTGTTGAATGTCATTATCTTCATTATGTCATTATTTTCTCTTCGTGTTACATATGGTATGGTTGTTGCTGCTGTTGAAATTCGTCACGTGATATGGTTTCTCAAATATGGTACAGTTCTTTGTGATTCTCTAGTGCCAGTCTACAAGGTTTGAAAAAAAAATATGGTCTTCACCAAGACCCGCAGGCTTCACATGTTCAAAGCCATTACTAATCATTGATCTTAGAAAGCAGTTGTATACAGCTGGCAGTTTAGATATTTCTGAACGGGTTTTGCGTCAAAGATGATATCTATATGAAGGTCTATATGATAATGCTATTTAGCAACATGACTCGTGTTTTCTTGTTGATGTTTTGTGGTAATTTGCGATGTTGGACGAAACTCTTTCTACCGGGAGTTCTCAAGATTGACAACCTCTGAAATGAAGATTATACATACTGTTGCGTTCTGTGTCGTCTCGGGATCCCCACGCTATTAATAAAAACGGTATCAACGAAAAGGGTCATTTACTTTTGGTATTCGTTTTATTAAGAGTTGCAGCTTGGATTTTAAGAGGCCATAGAAGGCATGTTGCACGTTGGCTCAGCGTCTCTCCGCAGGTAGTCGCAAATCCGGGTGTGGGAGGCATATCGACGATTCAGAATTCTTGAGACCCTCTGTTGAATTCGCGCCTTTTTGGACTTATATTAAAAAAAAAACAGACAAAGGCAATCCATCACTGTCAGGATGCACCCCTACGGGTCACTCTAGCCAATCGTTGACCATTCTGGCCCTGGCTTTCGTAGTCTGTAAAAATACTCTCAAATATTTTCTCAATTTTTATTTATTCATGATTATGTAAGTATATGGTTCTAATGTGATATTATCATCAGGAACTGCTTACTCATTTCTTTCTTTCTCTTTGTGCTAAACTATCCATATATATATATATATATATTTATATATAAATATACACACACACACACACACACACACACACACACACACACACACACACACATATATATATATATATATATATATATATATATATATATATATATATATATATATATATATATATATATGCGTTATATACTGGTAGGGTAACCATTCTAGAAGAAAGATATCTCTTATTTCACATCATGGACTACCGTCGAAGAGTAAGGCTTATTATTCTCCATGTCTTAGTGAAGGTGTGTTGTCTGCAGGGAACTGATAAAAAAAGCTGATATAAATAAGTAAAAAAGAAATATTGTATGTGACATAATGATTATTAACACAGAAAACGGAATCAGCGAAACGAGTTCAGTTTCTGGGTGACGTTGCTTACCTTTACTTCAAACTAATTGCCTTGGCAAACGCATGAATCCACTTCTCCCTGTTGTCTTTCTCATTGCAATACTATGTATGAGAAAAATCAGACACACGCGCGTACATACTGAAGTGCACACGCAGTTAATTCTACATACACAGAGACATTTCCTCTAACATAAAGACAGGCGAACATTCATATGCATACAGGCATGTATTGAAACGTAAATTCAATCCAACACATTTCTGAAAAAAAAAAAAAGGATTATGCATAGCAGGTGTATCGACATAGAACATTCGCAAGGCATCACGACTGTATCGTGTTTGACCCTTACTGGGTGCTTCTCATATAGTTATTTCTGTCGTCAATTGTTATTTCAGCCAATCATCGTCGCTTACGGTTAAGTCTGTACATTTTTGATAACAGCGATAAAAATCCACGAACCTACCTAAAATCTGACCAAACCTAAAATTTTTATTTCTTTTTGAAGAGTTTCTTGGTCGGGTTAATAACTTTTCAGCACTCCTTATTATATCCAACTTTTATACATTTGCTGAATGTTTCATCCACGTCAAAACTTGTTAGATTTTATTTTCAGTGTTATTAAATCTTTGAGTGACATGGGCCAGTTTAATGATTTTGAACTTCCTGATGCTTTCAGAATATATTGTATCTGGAATACTTTTCAAAGCTCTTTTTTTTTATTTCGCTACGTGCAATTTTGGGAGGTATTTAAAAACAAGCTGGGGGGTGGTAAATTTCACTACTAATGAGAAGAAATTTCATTCAAAATTTAGTAACGCCGGTCATTCAAATGTAGTCAAAGTCACATATAGCCCAACCCTGGTTAGTGGTACACTGATTTTTTTTACTTCAGCATTTGTTCTCAGTATTTAGCCACACGAGTTGACAAGAAAATCTCTAGTATATTCCCCAATTCCATGTATAGAACAATATAGAAAATAAATACATTCTGTTATACTAGTCGTATGTTTACTTATATTTTTGACTGTGTGATAGTAAGGTGGTAGGAGGTTAACGTCGGTAGTAGCTTTCAAGTAGTAGCCAGACTGTTTAACAGTGCTCAAAATTATAGCTTTGTGCTGTGATAAGCTTTGTACTGTGAATATAGTTAATGTAGAGTTCGTTTTTAACTGGGCGCGTCATGAATCTGAGTGAGAAAAAAGTTGGGATAATTGATAGTGAGTTAATGCTTTAACTTGTCGTTCTATAAATGTAGCTTTTAACCATTTGGCATTGTCAGCAAAATATTTAGATGCATTCCAGCAAAAAAAGTCGCACACCGTTCCGTTTTCGAATAAATTTTGCCACATGCGTCTTAAAAAATGTTTTAAACAGGTGCATAAAATCTCACTGATTAGCTTGTGTAAGTGAGCGAAATGCCTTGTCTGTTGTGATGGTTAACGTGGAACCCCAACGTAGCCGTGCCTGTGCGCGTGTCTGTATATATATCGATAGGGTATCTACATGTTGCACATGCGCATTAAGCCTCCGGATGTGCGGAGATTTCTGTTGAATGCATGCCAAGCAGTACCAACGTGAGCCGTACCAAATTACCTAGCTTGGTAGCAACCAGTAACTTGATATCTTGACAAACAGCTATATATAAAAATATACACTATGCTTCCTTTCGATAACGATACGAATGTACGCACAGGAAAGCTTTTCTGATCCCGAGGACTGTGAATGTTTCTTTCTCTTTCCCAGTGTGTTTGCGAAAGTTAAGAATGGTTAGGGCCTTTTAGTAAAAATTAGTTGCATAATCATCACTATAGTCAAATATGAACTGAAATAGAATTAAGATAGTAAAAATAAAACAGAAAGATTATTAGTCTATCTATACACATACATATATTTGATTGAAATAGATAGATAGAAAGTTCAATGATAGGTCGATCAATGTGAACTATCGTATTTGACGCAATATAAGGCGCACTTTCTTTTTTTTACTAAAAATATCTTTTAAAATTCCCCTGCGTCTTATATGCCATATGTAGTTTTAAAATTCGCGATAGTCGGTCGAAATTAACTATCTGGCAACTCCTATTAGCTTAGACTTAGAATAACTTTCATATACCTATTGTCATTATTTAAAAGGCAGATTAAAAGTGTTATCATTGATAATATTCATTATATTAATTTCATCACGTTTAATATTAGTACTTTGTTTCACTAAAATTATATGCAATAAATTCAAATTATATATTTGTAAAATATATTTGTTTCATTAATATTTTTCTTGCGATAACTTCTGGTTGCATTGGTATAAATACAATCAGAATTTTTATTTCCTAATTATTCCAATAAGACGTTTACAACACAGGTTGTACAGATCATATAAAGAATATAATAAAGTTTTTTATAGGCTCGTGTTCTTTTTTCTTCTATTATTTTACGTTTAATTTTAATCATGGTTTGTTTAACCAAAATAATATCTCATAAATATAGCCTAGGCTGTACCATTTACTAATAATTTTACTAATTACTAATTTTTTTCTTGATTTGCCCTGCTGAAATTGGAGTACGCCTTATACATCCCTGGGTCTTATATACCGTCAAATACGGTAGTTGAAGTCTTATGTCCTTGAATCGAGTGAGAGATGTGTAGCTTTGAAGAGTTTTCGACAAAAGCCGCTACTATTAAATCCGGCACTCTTTATGGAAGGGCAAAGTTGATGCGGAGAACGTTAGAATATTTTCTTCATTTACATATCTTACTGGCGCGAGTATTAGTGAGCGTGGTTCTTCTGAAAGTCATAAAACTTTTTTGAAGTCGTCGTTTAGTTTCGACGTAGAGGAAAACTTTCGCTAGTTTTATTACATTGTTCTTGTTAGAACACTCGAATTTAGATGTAAATTGAAATCATTCAGTTTATTTGCAAAATACGATCAGTCTAATCACGTAGCAACAGATTATTTTACAATGAATTATTATCAGCCAATTGCGTACATAAATATTGCAATGAAATTTTCGTTTGTTTCATTTATCAAATTAACTGTTACTTATCTCCCTCATCTGCCATATTATGCCCTGAAGAACCTGTGTGTACCTATATTTCGTAGATCTTATGAAATGAATTTTAAATAGGCTTCAGAATTGATCGGGCCTTACAAAATTTGGTCACGTGCTTTTGATAGTAAATTCTTTTCCCGAGAAAATCTTGATTGTTGCTCTGAATGATTTTAACCTGGGTGTAGGTGTACTTAGCAGAAGAGATAAACCCGGCGCTTTGTAATGAGATACGGGGGTGTGTCCCTGTTTTTTTTTTTTTTGTGTGTGTTTTTTTGCACCAGTCATAATATACCATTGGCGTTCATGGATTCTCTGCTCCTAAGGTGCCATAGCTGGCAGGCTTCCAAAGAGAAAAGTTGGGTTAGGAGTAATAGGTCTTTTATGGTGGGTCTGGTGGATATGCTGGTGCTTCAAGAGCATTGCTTTATGAACGGGACGGGTAGGTAATTCATGTGACACATTGTAAAAAAGAGCAAATAAAAAACCTACCCGATAGACGGTTTGATAGAGGATGAAAGTAATTCCGAAAAGCATAATTATAATTCAAGCAGGCGTTGATTCACAAACTAATTCCCGTTGAAAAGCTGGCAAAAAGACTGGTGTTTCTTTGTTGTGCAAGTGCAAATAGTCGAGAAGCGAGCGGTCAAGCCACGGATGAAGAGGGCAGCGGTCATTGAACAGTGGTTAGTGGCCTGGTCTCGTGGTCGCTTCACTGGTTCAGAGAGTTTAATCTTTATTGGATGTCTTTATTGGATTGTTATGCCTTTGTAGCAAATTAAACTAAGCTTAATATACATACAACCATATCACGTTGAAATACTGGTTTTCATACTATCACCAAAGTTAAGCAACGTCGATACTGGTCAGTAGCTAGATACAGAATGGCTTAAAATACCAGGGGCTGTAAGCTTGGGTGTGTGGGTAGGGTAATGGATAACGACTCGGAATTGGAATTTTTAGAACTGAATTCCAACACAGAAAAGCACACACACACACACACACACACACATCTTTATTACTTTAAATGTTATTTTTAGTAGATGCCCATATCTGAGTAGACCTTCCATTTTTTTTAAACAGTATTTTATTTGTGAAATCGTGAAATCGTGAAATCTTATTAAAGAAAATGCGACCTCCAGCAGGATTCCGACCTGCGACCCCCTGCAGGTGAAACTGTCGTTTGATCCGACGTACACAAGGTTCTAATTGACTGTAAAGCACACTTTACTTGTCCAAATTTCTTCGAATGAATATAAATGCTCAGTTTCATATCCGAAACATAAACAAACCAATTTCTAAAGAATTAATGAATTTTATTTAATAATCCAACAATATTGAACCTAAACCAAATAATTAGATATTAGCAACTGTATATGCGTGCGTTAAAAAACAACTGTAATAAGTGTTTCATTCACTAGTTCGTGCCTGACGACTTGGGAAAACGATGAAACTTTAAGTCGCACTACAAACGTAGGTATATGTATATTTATTAATATATATATATATATATATATATATATATATATATATATATATATATATATATATATATATATATATATATATATATATTGTATCAACACGCTTAGGAACTATAATATCCATGACGAATACGTTTAAGTATTTAAGTCGCAAATACAATTCATCAGCGGTTTTTTCTTTTTTACTTTGGCGCACCTTTTCAGATGCTTGGATGAATTGGCGCCCGTCCCCAATGTTAAAATTGCACTTAGCGTCTCGGCTTTACAGAAGGAAGCTCTTGTGAGAACACCTAAGCGATTGTCACGGGATCAAATGATAGAATCTGCTGATCATTTGTTCCATGTGCATATTGCACTCACAGCTAAATGTCCAAAATACATCTACACTGTAAATGTCAATGCAAAACTATAAAGAAATGCATATATAATGTGATAAGTTGTTCTACTCATGATTCAAAGAATTAAATCATCTTAATGCCCTGTTGAAATTATAATACCTCTACCATGACCCCGCCCCTTAACATTTAGTGCTCCTTTGAAAGTTCATAGCATTCAAGGGGATGCTAAGAAACACTGCAATACACAAAGCAAATTTGTTCTATTTTCTATCTGTCTCCTTGTCTGTCTGCCTCTCTCTCTCTTTCTCCCTCTCTCTCACACACCACACACATACGTATGCACACACACACACACACACACACACACACACACACACATAAATATATATATATATATATAAGTGGGCTTTGAGGTTAACATCGAACGGAAACAGTCTATTTTATAGTATATATATATATATATATATATATATATATATATATATATATATATATATTATAAATTAATAGATTTAAAATATGGTTTTACCGCTACACAGTGATAACCATGTTTCAGAAATGGAAGCTAAAGCCCCTGAATTTAATTAATGCTCTGTAAATTTAAATTTACATTGAGCACTATTGTGTAAAAATAAAAATATCTATAAGAACACCGGATTTTGTATCTTACTGTTCTTTCCTTTTTATTTATATATACATATATATATATATATATATATATATATATATATATATATATCCATATATCCACATAAGGGCACCGTTCCACCATAACTCCCCTTTAACATTTAGTGCTACTTTGAAAGTTCATAGCGCTCAAGGGGATGCTAAGAATAAGAAAATTTGTTCTATTTTCTGTCTGTCTGTCTGCCTTACACATGCACACACTCTCTCCCCCCATATATATATATATATATATATATATATATATATATATATATATATATATATATGTGTGTGTGTGTGTGTGTGTGTGTTAAAAAATGGGCTTTGAGGTTAACACCGAGCGAGCTGCAACAGTCTATTTTATACTATATATATATATATATATATATATATATATATATATATATATATATATATATATATATATATATATATGCACATAAGGGCGCTGGAAAATTCTTGGTTCAAGCAAGAACGCATTCCTATGTTTGATCATTTAGTCAAATTTAGGGAAATGGGTTGGGACAAGAACTTTTTAGTGGTCGCCTCATATATATAGAATATATTTTCGAACGTGTATTTTACAAGTACATGAATATAAGAAATGCGATGCCATATAGAATAAACAAATAATAAAAGTCCCAAATCTCAGTCTAAGTATCTTTCCCATCTAAGAAAGTGTGTATATTATCATATTCCTAATTATGCGTTTCATACTTTACAAGGCTAAAAAAGTAATAATAGCAGTTGTCAAGGATACAAAAAGAAGTTGTTTTTTTCAATAAATGCTGATGAAATACAAAATTTTACACTGTTCATAAGCATATCAACTGTTGGCTCCACAGAAGGGAGTCGATAGTCAATTTCTTTATTTAATTTTTCGATATTTACTAATCCTTCAATGCAGACATACATAAGATGTTTTGAAAAGGTGCAGCAATTATACTGTATTTTTACTGATTTGAAGATCTCGTTTGAAGATCTCGTTTGAAGATCTCGTTTGAAGATCTTGTTTGAAATTTTTCAACAAGAACTAAGCTAACAAAAATTTTTTAAAAACAATTTTACAAAGTGCCATCTTTGAATATTCTTATCAGCAAAACTATATGGTAAGAAGAAGCGAAAACTTATTTAAAAATACTTATTGTTTTGAACATTAAGCAAAAGTAAATTTTAATGCAACCCCAATTTTTTCTTGTAATTCACAGGTTGATAAACATTGTATTCGGCTACGTGGATTGTGAATTTTAAATGTGTTTACGTTAAAAGTGAAAATGGAAGAATATAAGATGCATTTTGTCATTTAATGATCTTTTATTTTTAGACAGGAAAAATTCTGTAAAAGTAGTAAAAAAAAATCTGCAGTTTATGGATCTGGTACTATAGCTGAGAGTACCGTAAATAGTTCGCGTGGTTCAGAAGCGGGAATTTATATTTGGAAGACAGAGAACGTTTCGGTAGGCCTGAAATGGTTGATGATGATAAAAACGAAACTCTGACTGAAAATAATCCAGGCCACATGACACGGGACATTGCAGAAATACTCCGCATATCTCGTATGAACATTTTTAGTCATTTTAAAACACTTTGATACTCGAATCGCTACAATATATAGGTACCTCATGATTTAACGGAATAAAATGGAATGACCGTTCAAACGGAACAAAAACGGACCGTTTTTCAAAAAATCGATTATAGACTGTGAAAAATGGATTGTTTACAACAGTGTGGAGTGGATAATGTCACGAAGAAAAGGAAATGAGCCACAGTTAATCACTTCAAAAGTCGGTCTGCATCTTGGAACTGTATAATTTTTTTTTTTGTTAGAACAAAGAAAAGAGTACTGAACTGTTACGTGATATCTGTCCCAGTGAATGCAGGACAATTCCCTCAAAGATGAAGGACTTGAAGCAAGAGAAATGTGGTTCTACAGAAAGATGCTAAGCAACTATGGCATTTTAGAGAAAGTGGAAACAAAAAGAAGACTTATACTTAATATCAGGAAAAGACAATTGAAATTTTGGGGGCACATAATGAGAAAGGAGGGCTTGGGAAATCTTTTACTCACAGGACGGCAAGGGCAGCAGAGGAAATCAACGCATGACATACTTGTCGATATTGAGAAAATGGATGATGAGAAGGGTTCAGAAATAACGAAAAGACAGAATGTATTTAGATCTGCAAGGGACGGGAAATAGTAGAGAGTCACGATTGCCTACGCCCTGAGAGGCCACGACACATAAATAGAGAGAAGGTCACTTTACAAATATCTATACAGATATTTATATTTTGCTTGTGACACAAACACACCAGTTCACAGCATGTGTAACATGTTGACTTAAGTTTTGATCGGTTATTTGAGAAAAGAACAAGCAATGAAGATAATAAAACATCAAAAAGAATTAAACAAACTCCACATATACTACTAAGAGAAAGGGTGTCGGCGTGATAGAGAAAGAGAGAGAGCGGGGAGAGGGGGAGAGAGAGAAAGCGAGAGAACGGAGAGAAAGGATACAAAAGTAACTGAATAAATTCCTCTGCTAATAAAGCAATGCTTGGTAAGCTAGTTTCAAGATACAATTGCTACCGTAAAGAGACTGATTCTCTTGGAGTGGCTCACACTTCGTACCAAAATAACCTAAATCAATTGACAATAATGAATCGACAACAATTGTTATTAATGAATGCTAAATATTTTGCCGATTGCAAAAGAAAAGGAGATTACACAAACACACGCACATATATTAAGCGGAGTACTAGATTAGCGGCAGGGTCTCATCATTTTACAGTTGAAATGGCTAGATGCAACAGTTCTATGCTAACTGCTACTTTTCTCGCTTGTGGAACTTTCTTCCTGTTTCTTGCTTTCCAGTCAAATTTGATTGCCAAAATTTTAAATGCAATGTCAATCGTTATCTTCTCTTTTCTTAATTCCTTTTATTGTTTTCACTACTTAATAGTGTTTTTTCTCATATTCTCTCAAACACACAAAAGCCCTTGCGTCTTGGTGGCTTTATTTCCTTGCTTGAGTTGGTATGATTAAAAAATATATGTATATATAGGGAGAGAGAGAGTGAGAAAAAGAGAAACAGACAAAGGCAGGGAGAATGCGGACGTAGGAATAAACACTATATGGTAATTGTCAGTTTGAAGTTTGTTTAAGGCATGAAACTGACAATTACTATGCATTGCAGAGAGTTTATTCCAATATCCATACTATCTTTATTTACAAAAGCTCTATTTC
>OZ038492.1:65674486-65739486 GCA_964036315.1 Acanthosepion esculentum | reverse complement strand
TAGTGATACAAGTCTTACTAATTAACACATAACCGAGGGAAGGAAAGGTAGATTCATAACTTTCCCAAGGGTATTTGTGCGTAAATGAATATAACAAACCCAACGGGAATTGGAGCTCAGCTCTCCGATTAATAATTCTGAGCCATTATCCATTAAACCACCCCCACACTCAAGCTTACAGCACCTAAGCGGTTACCCATCTAGGTATTAACCAGGATCGACATTGCTTAACTTCGGTGATCGTACGGGAACTGGTGATTCAACGTGATGTGGCAGTAAGCCCTGTACTCATTAAGTAAGATGTAAAAAGATTTCTAAAATTAGCTTTTCCTATGGGAGTTCGCCCACCTTCTGGTTGGAAGGAAACTCTAACTTGCAGTGACCATGCAGAGGCGAGTGTTAGACAGACTAATGCGACGGAAATTATTTCTTGAGAAGAGAAATTTGCTTAAACATTAAACTGAATATCTTCTATTTCAAGTAGGACGATAAAATTTACATCGTAATGTGAAAGGAAATCTAACATTAGAGGAAGTAGTCTTATAGGAAGAAATTAATGAAAGCCACCCCCACAATTTGTTCCTGATTAGAAGTTAATAAAAACACTTTTCAAAGGCCATGTGATCGCTAAAACGCTGGCGCGTTATATGCATAATCTTGAACGCCAAATTACTTTTGGCCACACATTATTTTAACCTTGCAGCTAATGACAAAACAATCACGTTCGTCAATTCGAAACTCACTACGGTAACTTACTAGAAACTAATTTCACACAAATTTTAGATACGAAACTTTAGAAAGGCAGGTTTGATAAATTAGTATACAGATGTTTTACGAAATGGCAGAAGAGTCAGTTGGTACGATATGTAGTAGCGATTCTACGGGGGGGGGAGAAGGGGCCAATGCCTCCCACCAATTTTGGCTGGCCCCCCGGTTGCCCCCCCACACTTTTTAAAGTTTTGTAGAGGAAAAAATCAGAGCAGACAAATTACACTGTTCTGCTAGTATTGACGTTAGTATTAACCCTTTGATTTTGTTTTGAAGTTAACCTCTCTTGTGGTCCAATAGCTTGAGAGTGGAAAAGAGGGCAAGAATAGATTAGAACTCCACTACTATGAATGAAAGGTTATTCCGTTTAATTTAGTGAAGTAACATATACTAAAACTCATTCCTAAGTTGTGTATACGATAGTGTATGAAAAAAAGACGCTGCTTGAATTACAGAAAGAAGAAAAATATCTGCCCCCCCCACCCACTTTCAGAGTTCTAGAATCACCACCGACGATATGCATTAGTACTTCAGGGAGGAAATGATAAAAATTGAGCCATCTTCCATAGTAAGCAATAAAAAGATGGACAGGGGTATGTGGGCTGCACTGTGGTTAAGGTGATTGCGTATTTTACACTTGCACCAGTGATCGGTTTGGGACAAAAAAAATCAATATTTATAGTCGGAGTAATACCTTATCTTTGTTATTATCACAATATTTCAGCCGTCGTACTCTCCGACCTTCTTCGGGTGTCAATCGATCTGAGTAATCTTCAGGTAAGTTTGGAGAACACAACGAACGAAAGGCTGTGTAAGAAACAACAAAGGTGAGGACTGTAAATAACGATGACTTCTCTTCTCTGAAATTCAGACAGGAAAAAAATCAAATACTGAAATTATAGGTAGACACATCTAAACTATTTGGAAGATCGGCGTAACGCAACCTTCCTACTCTCATTCCTTCCTCATCATTTACTTGTCTTTATGTTGTACTAAGCTATGCTTAGTAAATACCAAAAACAACAAAGACATTAACATTGTTTTCATTTGTTATGCACGAGAAAGTCGACCAGAAAGCCTTATTCGTTCACTTCGACGTCGCTGTATGTGAACAGACAATGCGATATGATATGCAACGACACTGCTTTTTTTGTAATTCTACACCTAAATATTTCTTCTGATGACAGCCAACAGCAGCAAGAGGAGCGTGATAGATTCTTTTTTTTTTCTCTTTAATAACATCTGTTCGTTGCGAATCAAAGTGAACGTGTGTAAACGCTCACTACTGTTTGAAGGTACCTTTGTTCCAAGAAAATCCTTGTAGAACAGATTCACACATTTTTCACGATTATTAAGCCTCATTCTGACTGGATCTATCATCAACACGAAAGATTAGTGCCAACGACGTAGGAAAAATGTGGTCATGATATACTTGTAAAATCAATATTTATTTACTTGGTGGCTGAGATAGGTGTGAGTTACTATCGCTGCCCAAACCAGCTATTTAATTTTAACTATCACAGTTAATTAGCCCAGTACCAAATTATGCTAAGTTTAGGGAATATTACAGAGTGGTTCAATGGTTAACGAGCGAGTCTCACAAGCCATTACTACTGTAGTGCGTTCAGTACTAACAAGGTGCCCAGGTCTCACTTTTCAACCATGATTTCAAAATCATTTACACACTTTTGTGGGAGATTGCTTATTTTAAACTCTGCAGATTTTCCCCACAGACGCAAAGTTGCAAGCCTATCGCTATTTCCACGCCAAATGTTCAGATGAGCCCCACTCTTTAGTTTCATTATGACACGCCAAGCTACTCTCACGGAGTCGCATCACCCTCACAACCTCCGTATTCGAAATGTAAGGAGAAAGTTTCACTCAGACATGTTTTCCCCACGAACTGCTACTTTGTTGAACAGGCTCCCGCGTGGATGTTTTCCTGAATACTACAATCTTAGCATCTTCAATTCCATGATTAATCCTTACCTTATTATCATAATTTTCACTTCGTACCATCCCCCTAACGTTCATATCACACACCTCGTTCAACATAACCATTTTAACAATAATCCGTTACCTTGAGCGTCTCTTGAGCATTGTGTTGAGTAGACATTTTTTTAATCATTTCACCCCCAACAATGGCAATAAAGCGGCTAAAATGCAAGGAGTTACTGAGTATAAAAGAATGTGATAAAAATAAAACATTAATAAGAAGTGAGAACAATAAAAGAACAGGAATTAAGAAGGTAATAATTGACATTGCATTTAAATCTTTCAAGATCAAAGTTGAACGGAAAGCAAATAAGTTGGAAGAGAGTTCCATAAGCGACAATTGCAAGAGAAAAAATAACTGTTAGCATAGAACATACAGTCATACCTAACCATTTCAACTCTAAAATGATGAAACCTGCGCTTTGTACCAAAGAAGAATGTTCATTTATGTATTCATAGAAAAGGCACAGGAGAACTACATTACGGTGTATAATATTTATTTGTTTATAATGTTAATTAATTTACTTAATACTTGGTGTCACATAGTTGTTGTTTGGTGCTGTAAAACGGTAAATATTGATAAGTATACAGCAACATCCATCATTAAAGATCGGAAGTTAAAAATTTAAAATGTCTGATTCTGCATAATCGACCGTGATCTGGACGTTTCACACTTTGTAACAAAGAGATTTTGTTCTGTAACTTTCTTTACCCTTGGTTCTTTTTTATGCAAATTTACCAAAGTTTAGAACAAATATTTAAGAATTTTTACCGCAATTTTTTATTTCAATCGAATCTGTAGAATTAGAATTTCTTTCATTTAACAACTTTTTTTTCTCTAACATAGCTATTGTACATTACTAAAATAGACCCACTCTTGATCTTTGTCAAGCAACGTTATGCTTTTTGAGTATCTAAAAATAGCTGCTCAGTGTTCGAGCCCACATAAAAGACCCGGTTTCCCGAGCTATGTTTCATCGTGGGAGGCCCTCGACACTTGGAAGATTAGTGTCAGTTAAATCTTCGTACTTCTCTGCCCACTTTGCTTTGGAAAGGATTAAGATTAAGCCTAGAAACCATCATTAAATTAAAATGATGCTTGTCGTATGGAAATATTTTATTGTTGGACATATAATTTGTCGCTTGTTGATAAAATCATTTTGTCAGTTTTGATCATCCACACTTCCACTGTCTCGTGAGAGCACGTAAATGTAAGTGGGATTTGATGCATATATATATATATATATATATATATATATATATATATATATATATATATATATATATATATATATATATATAGCAGATTCCGTTTATTTTCGACGAAAAATGTATCTGGTAATACATACTGAGGAGAGGGAAATTCTTGTTAGTAGTAAAAAAAAAACTGACTATATAATGTTACTTTGAACAGCTTTTTTTTCTCAAGTAGAATTCTTTTTCTTTACTGTTTCTTGCTTATTTGTTTACTTACTTAATTTTTCTTTTGTTATTCTTCATCACCTAATATAGGTTCTAGATGACAGTTACAAACTCTTTTCTTTTTTGTCTGTAATAACAAGAAGGGTTCTTGAAGTTAAATGGTAGTTAGTAAGCGAGTCTCATTTCACCATTCGTTAGTATAGTGTATACAGTCCTAGCCTTGGTGTACGCGCTCAATTCCCCACCTTAATAAATGACCTTGTGTCAAAACTCGTCTTTGTGGGGAGACAGAATAAATATCTAGTGTATTCGGTCATCACGAGGTACCCTGTCCTTTCGAATCTCTACCTGCTCATATATATGCGTAGCTTAATAAATATTTATTATCTATAAATAAACATTTAAGAGCGTAGGCGTTCATGACTCTCCACCTATTTCTTTTTTTATTATTATCTGTGAATGGATATGTCTTCTTGGGAAGGATAGTGGTATGATTTCCCGTTTTTCTTCACGGTTCGTAATTCAAAGTTTTTCTTTTTTTAGACTGGTTGCCACAGAGCCTAGTCTACTCTCCTGTTTAATCCATAGCTGGAATGGGTAGAAGAGACGGATTTATGCTTTTGCCAAAGGAATTGGTGTGAAAGTGAACGCAATAGACTAGGCCAAAATTTGAACTCTGCACATCTTACCCTGCACGTTTGTACATGGGACTGTTAAGCTTTTCTAATTCGGATAAGAGTGTAGTATCTGCTTGAATCCTTGACTTTCTCTGTAGGAACAAAATATGGCATAATTTAAGGCGGGCAGAAATTGGGAAAAGCGATGAGGAGGTGGAAGAAATAATGTTTATAAACCGCTATTGAAAAACGGAACGGAAATGAAGAAATATATCAACCGAATTGAATTCAGGTCTCCGGGCGACTGACGAATTTCGCATAGAAAACGTTAAATTTTCCCTTCCATTCTTGTGTGCGACCATAATCTAGGGGTAGAAATTCTGACTGATACCAAATCGGTCGGGTTTTGATCCCGGCTTGAAGCAATCGGGCGTCTAGCCACACTGAAGAGCTGTGATACAGTGAAACAGTCTGTGTGTGGATGACACCATATATATATATATATATATATATATATATATATATATGAAGAAATATAGTCTTAAGATGTGCTATATTTATGGGATAAAGTGCTCAATATCAGAGATAGAGCGTGTGTAAATATAAAAGTGAACATAGAAGTCAACACTTAGAGGCGACAGTCTGTATAAATTATTAAATAAAAGATCCGAGCTCATCTCAAAATGCAGACATGAAAACAAATTTTTACTACGTTACTTAAAAATCGAAAACGGAAAAAATAAATGAATAAATAAACAAAATGACAATAAAATAAGCAAAATAAATTAATCCAAACACATTACCAAATCACACCTGTTAGAATAGACGAAATAGAATAAAAAATAAGAAACAAAATCAATAAATAAAGTAAATAATAAACAAATTAGCAAACTATTACAACCAAAATATTAGTTAGACTATAAAAATCAAACCAAAAATCTGACGAAAATAATAGCTATAACTGTTATATAACAAAAAAAAATGAATAAAAAAAAATAATATACTACGTTACTTAAAAATCGAATACCAAAATGAGAAAATATACAGTATAACAAATAAATAATAACAATTAAAATAAATTGATCTAAATACATCCAAATATATAAATAAACTAACAACCGATACCGATAAACTAGCCGTTAGAAAAACCAAATAAAGATAATCAATCCAAATAAATACATAAAGTAATAAACAAATTAAAAAAACTGTTCCCGCCAAAATAATAGTTAGAACAAACTACAACAATCAACCCCAAAATTGAACAAATAGCTTTAATTATCTTCCCAAACAAAAACAAAACTATTAAATAAGCTATATAAACAGATTTTTACTACGTTAATAAAAACATCGATCAAAATAAAAATATAAAAATAAATAAATATATAAGATAAATAAAAATTAAAATTAAAAAAAACAAGCAAAATAATTTAACCCAAATAAACGACTTCCGATAAAATAACCGCCAAAATAGACTATCCGCAATGCACCTCTGACCCGTATATATAAATAGCCGAGAAAAATAACAGCACTCGTGGCCTGACGATTGCATCTAGCATGAAACAGACTGTCGCCTCTTAGTGTTGACTTCTATGTTCACTTTTATATATATATATATATATATATATATATATATATATATATATATATATATATATAAAATTAGGAGATCAGCCGATTCCGCTTGGTTTCAATTTTTCGATATCTTCAGGCATTGGCTTAAATCGCCTTGTTATATATATATATATCATATATTTAGGTTTAAACACGGATTGCCAGAGAGCAAAGACAGAAAACCTCATCTTGAAATAATTAGATCCCGTGACGGGTGATCGAGTATTGTTCGAAGGCGTTACTATTATTACATCTGTGATTTACAAAGTCTCTCCTACAAACGAACATTATATATATATATATATATTATACATTTAAGTATTTTATACTTAAAATCTCTTCATGTTAAATTTTGAGTTTTTTTATACGTGTATTGAGCACTTTTTAATACTACTGTTTCCTGGTCTAATACAACTCTGACCATTAACTTTATATATATATATATATATATATATATATATATATATATATATATATATGTGTGTGTGTGTGTGTGTGTGTGTGTGTGTGTGTGTGTGTGTGTATTAATCGATTTTTTATCCGACATTATTCTTATTACTATAAACATTACAAAAGCTACCAGTTCAGCTACGGAGACCAATCAGACAGAAAAAGGTTTGAATTACCTATTGAAGGAAAGCATATTTCTCGTTAGTACTTTTACGACCCTACTAGCGTCAGTTTCGTACCTGAAACATAAACAACCGTCATTTTTTAATAGATTTTTTACCCGACATTATTTCTTATTACTATAAATATTATTTTTACTTCGTACACGTCTTTGAGTAGTTATCCCTTTTTTGTTTTTTATTTTTTAAACAGTGAAATTATTATCAACAGGCCTAGATTGAGAATATCTACTAAAGAAAAATTGTGCTTCCGACAAGAATCGAAACTGCATCTCTTTTCTCCATTTTAGAGCAGAGCAATGCTTGAATTACATATTTAAGGAAAGCACATTTCTCATTTGGACTTCTACTCGATTCCTGTCTCGATTGGAGGCACATTATTTCTTTAGTAGGACTTCTTAAACTAGGCTGGTTGTTACTGAACTGTTTAAGAAAATAAAAAAGACAAAGTTAGCGACTCAAACACGTATACCTACTAAAACTTTATAGTAATATATATATATATATATATATATATATATATATATATATATATATATATATATATATATATATATGAAAGAGAGCGGGAGACAAACAGACAGGGGAAAGGCATGCAGAAGAAAAGAAAGATATAGAGAGGCTTGCTAACTGGATGTCAAAAGATAATGAGCAAAAAGCTGAAAACGGGTAAATTCAGACTAGACAGGAGTATAATGGCGAACATGAATATTACTTTAGAAGGAACTAGAACAAAAGAAAACTATTGTTCACTAGCAACAATTATTTTTCTCTGCCACCAACTAATGTTCTTTGCCATCAGCCATTATCAATTATCAGTAACCCGTATTCCCTACCGATTTTTCAAGTGAAAGATGAGCCTGCTTCAGTTGAAAATCAACATTTAAAAAATTTTGACACATAGGTTGGCTCGAACTCTGATGATGAGAAATATGAGTGTTACCCAAAGGTTTTGAGAATGACCACAAAAAAATACTTAACCTATCACCTTTCACTGTTTTCTTCGATGAAGTCAACTTGCTGGCTCGCAAAATGCCCTGCTCGAAAAGAGAAGGGACTAATATTCATACTACACTCAGTTCGTGCACGCTGCTCAAATTCACGAAGCCCTAGAATACATCGTATACACCAGGCAGTTCATATAACTCACTGTTATATATATATATATATATATATATATATATATATATATATATATATATATATATATATAGTTTAAAGCTTTTTTATGTTGACGGGGAAAGAGTGCTTAATATCAGGAATAAAGCGTTTGTAGAAATATAGTGTGTACATGCATACTGCATAATTTGGTGATTGCTTAAGGCCTGAAACTGAAGCATCATACAGTGTTGATTTCTATATACACACTGTTTATATATATATATATATATATATATATATATATATATATATATATATACTATTTTTCTGTGTACCATGTCCATTCTTGCCTATTTGTTTTAAGCTCGTTAAGTAGGTTATTCACTGTTTACTTCTGTCCCACATAACTTCAGTATGAGTGTTAAATTTTCCACGTCTACTTTTCTAATTATGCGTCCTAGCAATTTCAACTGTCTCTTTCTGATTCTAACTATAAGTGTCTCTTTTATTTCCATTTTCCTTAAAACTTCCTCGCTGTTCCGTCCATTATATTCTCAGCATCCCTCTGTAAAATCACATATGTTTTGCCTCAACTCTCCTCGTCATCTGTGAAGAAATTGTCCTACATTCACTGTCATACAGCAGAAGTGATATTAAATAGCAGTTCGGTACATTTTTCCTTGTTTCTAACGAAATCCTCCGGTTTCTTAATACTTTATTTAGCTTCTGGAAGGCATTTTTGATATTCCAATGCGTCTTAATTCGATTTTATGAAAGCTGAAGACGCCAGCGGAATTAGAACGTACATAATATACATCCGAGCATTACAATGTCTACCTCTAAACATAATCAATAACGAACCTAATGATCAGGAAGTAAGGAAATCTATAAAAAGCTAAAGAATAATAATGCATCATTTGACATTGAAGCTGAACTTTTGAAAATAACTAACCCTCTCCACGAATTTATAAACAACTTTCTAAATTTCATGAAGGAAGTCTGGATTCAGAAGCGCATCCACAAAAAGTAGGGCATTAATGAACGATGGATACAAACAGTAACTCCCAACACCCTCAAACATAAATGGCTATCTCAAATGGATCCATTATTTAAAGGTACTAATGAACATTGTATGAACTAGGCTGTTATTGTTATATGAAAATCAATTCATCCCGATCCAGTTTGGCTTTCGCTCTGGTAAGGTGTGCAAGCATTGCATATCTGTCATCAAACAAATCCAGAAAATCACTTACCTCTCCAATAGAAAATGGTATACCTTTTATGTATACCACACAGCAGCATACGATTAAATCAACAGAGACTACCTTTTTCACCTATTAAACACTGCAACCACTGAATGTCTACATCTGATAGAAGAAGTTTATCGTTCCGTAAAGTCGTATACATGTCGGGCGAGTACCTCAATATCGAAACATTCCAAACCTCCTCTGGAGTACGATAAAGAGAAAATGAGAACCCCAAACAATTTAATCTCTTCGTAGACTTTTGCTCTGAATGCCTTGCGCAATACAAGCACAGACATGAAGAGATATTCACTGATCACTTAAACATTCAATACCGTATCCCAAATGAATCTACTAATAGAAAACAGAGTGTTTGTTTCTCCTCCCGAGACCAATGTACAGAAAATGATGGGACGCTATGCTGATGAAATAGGCATTCGCAGTTGGAACAAGAATGATCTTGAACGAAAACATCGACATCCTCTACCACGTATTCCAAGAAGTAGGAAAGATTAACCTTTCCAAAACAATGATCTGGAATTGGAATGAAAGCAATGACAGTGCTGAATCATTTATAAAAATATTCAAAATGTGGAATTAGTAAATACTAAACACTTCAAATAAATTGGTGTATTAATCTGTTACGACAAATTTTGTATAGAAGGTAAGGAAATTGAATATAGAATAGAATTGCAATAGTTTTGCACAACACTACTAGATAACAAAAACATTAACCTAAAAAAATATTCTAAAATAAACAGAGTGATACTTTCATATGGATGTCATGCATGGCACCAAACTGATTCAGAAATATCTAAACTGTTGGCTGCATACAACCGCTTTCACGGGTTGATGGTTAAAATAGCTTCGAGCGAGTGAAGCATGCGGGTCTCAGTAATGACCACATTTCTTCGAACTTCACGGACTGAGGCTACAGAATTACAAGCAAAAAATGTACGAGGTTCGAACTGGCTATGCTGGTAATTAAATATTTCTCTTATCCATCAAGCAATCCTTTATTTGTTTAATTACATAATGTAATTATTTTCTGCATTTTAATTATTTACACTATTTACATTGTTCTGACTGTCGCCTTTATCTTTGTTGCAATATTCACACCGTTTCGGCCGTTGTACGCATCGGCATTCTTCAGGTGACTGGAATTTCGAATTGAATTTCGTTTATCGGGTGGGGGTGGGGGGCAGATTGTTCTAGTTCCACGTGCCATGCCTCTTCCAGGTGTCTTATTTATCTCCCTTTATTTTTATTTATTGATATAAATAAATGCTAATAACACTCATTCATAATATCCTGAATATAATGTAAATTAGCAGCAAAATATATACAAAATTAAGCTTTCGTTTATCTATTAAATCCTGATTATCGACAAATATGTTTTCTATCCTTTTTCTTTTTATAATATATTAAATATTTTCACAATTGAAGCTACCAGGATTTGTTATCGGCAGACGTAAAAATAACAAAAGCTAAATCAGAATTGAAAACAGCATAATCAAAGAAAGCAAGAAAACAGGATTGATTCTTAATTGCTAAAAAGCATGGTAGTAAGCGACAAGGACACTCAAGTTGGGAATTACACATCGGGGATATCAAAATTAGGCATGTCAGGAAATTCAACTATTTCGATATTGCAATAATAGATGACAGTGAAATTCGAAGACGCGAAAGATGAATGTCAGGAACATGTGTAATGTTCTAAAGGATCGAGGAATAACAGAAACGAAGATGAGTGCTGAACTGCGATTTGATGTTTTCCATCATTCATGACAATAAAAGCTAGACATTTTCGTAAGTAATGAAAAGAAGACTTGCAACAACAGAGATATGATTCTAGCGGCGAGTGTTGAAAATTCCATGAACAGAACACATGACAAATGAGAAAGTTTTATGACGAATAGAAAGTATGAAGAAACTGTCGATAACAATCAAAAAGAGTCACTTTAGGAGAACAGCAACTCTAATTCAAAACCGGTTGGGCGTTGGGTTTACCGTAAAAATGTTTAATCATTATCTCTCTTTCTTATCCTCATAATCTTCAGTTCCAGCCACCTCCTTTTTTCATTCATATCACACATCTCATTCATTATAATCGTTTTAACAGTAACCCTCTACATTAAGTTGCTCTCGAGCCTTTCATCGGGTGATATTGGGAAGTTTTAATAGTGAGATACAATGAAACAAAAGTCTTGAATTAATGTATTGAGATTCAATAAAGTGGAGTTAACAAAAATTCACAACCTAAATAGAAGCCAATGAATAGTTTATTTGGTGCGCTCCCTTTATATTTTTTAGACATTCAATAGTATCTGTGATTCATTGATTACTCCTGGTATTATATAAATCGCTTTTGGCTCAATATCTTTTCCTGTTAAAAATTTTATGTGTCAAGTATCACAGTGAAATGGAAATATCTCTAGGAAATGAAAGATTAGTAACATAACGACAAAAACGGCGACGACAAAAACGGCGACGACAAAGACGGCGACAACAAAGACGGCGACAACAAAGACGGCGACGACAAAGCCTATTTTAAGACCAAGTTGAAGCAAGACAATCATTTAACCCTTTGAGCACTGCGTTCTTGAACAATTTTAACCCTTCTGCCTGAGCTCATGAGTCAAAATTCGCAAATAACTGGTATGTAATATTTCACGGTATATATAAAAAAAATAGTTACAAGTGTTTACCCACCGCTCAACCGCAGGTTGGGCATTAAGTCATTTTTCTTCACCACTGTTCAATCGGTGGCTGGACATTACGTCATCTTTCTCTATCACCGGTAAAGCGGTGGTCAGGGCTCAAAGGTATCTGAATGCCTCACAGGAAAAGCTTGAACAAATAAGACTGCAATCTAAGAAACGTAGGAGTAAATGAACTGATAAATTAAACTGTTCATTTTGCTCGGAAACTAATTTTGTCTAAATGCAGATAAATATTTCATTTGTGTAGATTATTAAAACGACTAAGGGGAGTAATCATGCATAAATTTACTAACTTAAGTTGATTTACCTACCTTCTAATTACAGCTGGGACAGTAAATATATAAATAAATACATATTGATAATAATCATACGGTTTGATTGGTGATTCACAACTCTGGGAAAATATCACTCTATACAGCAATTCACTCAAACTAGATTCTTCATATGTATTGCTTTGATCACAACATTTTGGCCGATGGACACAATGAAGAAGACTGGACGGTACACTGACCAAAACGCTATGATAAAAACGAGAAAAATCATCTAGAGTATCCATATATAATGGCAAATTGATTTATTTAGATCTTTTCTCCTTTATGATTTTTAGGTTCCATCTTGTCTGATCTTGATCTTCCGGTGACATCAGAAACTTGGTTACGTCGGGCGACTCAACTTAGCCAGCGCAAAGATATAGAAGCGGCTACTCTATTCCAGAAAGTTCGCGTGCATCGCTTGTATGACCCTATGACCAAGGGAACCAAAGTGCGCATCGATTTCACCGAATATGGACGCGCAGTCGTCGCTAAAGAAGATGTTAAAGCCGGTGATATTATATTCACTGACCAGCCGACTGTGTTTGCCCAGTTGTTACAGAATATGAACGTCTTGGCTTGTCCAAACTGCGCCAAATCTCTCATGTCACCACAAGATTACTTTGGAGCTCCTGTTCTAAAAAAGAACAAAACTCTGAAAGGTAAGTCAAACGCTTTTTTAAACTTTTTTTTAAAAAAATACCGCAACAATAGTTCTTTATTTTGGATTTATATCTTTTACTGACAGGTAGATATTTATTGCAGATAAATTAAACCAATACTTACTTAAAAATCCAGGTGTTTGTAATCAGACCATTCGCAACCAGGCTTTCTTGTATTTTTAAATCCCATAATCTAGGCCTACATCGTGACTGAGATAACTGTTTATTTCCTGCTTGTCAATCTTTCAGCCCAGAAGAAAAAAAAAACAGGATATTGAATACTGATTTTCAAGGTAGGTAAGCGGGCCTTTCTTATTAAGAAAATTAGCACAGTTAAATCTTCCTATTATTTACTGCATTATAAATGGTCTTGTGCCATACTAAGCGAAAATTAGTTTATATCAATACCAAAAGTGTCATCGGGCGATAATGTCTATTTCGATTAATGACTGACTAGACAGGAGATTTCTCGCAGTAGACTACCGTTACTTTCTGGTGTAGACTGGCTGCCAGTCAAAGCCATAGATTCCAGTCTGTCCTGCTATTAAACCCATAGCTAGTCCGAAAAGAGATGGATTCATACCTTTCCTAAGGCTATTTACGCGTAAGTGAATGTAACTAACACGGCTGGAATTCGAAATCGGCGGCTATAAGGATCATGTCTTAAATATTTGTGCAATTCCCAGTGGTGTTAGTGATCGGAGTTCAAGTCCGAGAATAAATAAATGAATAATTACAAATGCTGACTTTCAAGGCTCTCACGATTTAGAAGATTATCACAACACGTTTTCCAGTCCGTGCGGATTTTACGCTAACTCCTGCGGAGGGCTAATTAAGCTTCCGGCCCAAAACTAAAGGGATCTCTTGTCCAACTTAAAAAATAGCAATGATAATTTTGAAGAAATAACATTGAATTCCTCAATTCACTCGATGGAACTTCAAAACCTCACTTTAACTCTTTGGGCTATAAGTCCAATTCCAGCCAAAAAACCGATTTGGGCCGAATGTCCGATTTCGACCGAAATTCTAATTTAGGCCGAAAATTGAGGATCTTCAAAACCAGGAACCCCTCACTTTAACTCTGATTCCTAGGAAATAAAGAAATAAAATTGATTTCCTCAATTCACAAAGTTTTGGAGATATTTTAAACTGAATTTAAATTATAAATTTTAAAATTCACAAAGTTTTTATGTTACTTTAAACTCATTATAAATTAAAAACTTTGAAAATCACTAATTTTTTCAGTGGTTTTAACATTTGAATTTTTAATTGTTCCCTCCTCATCCGGACACAAATCCCAATGCTGGATGTTCAAGGGCAGATTTTCAATCCTGAGGTCATCTTAATTCCAAAAAGGTATAATATGTCTATCCAGAGCAAGTGTGGCACAATTTAGAGGGGTTCCAGACACACAGATGGACAGATAGAATTTGCCGTTTATTTATTTAGATTATTAGATTTTCGTTCATCTTATTTTTGTTGCTGAAAGAAATCTCTAGTTGAATAATTAGAAATCAATCTAAGCAAAGGCTGGAGACTTGAAGAGGTCTATTATAGAACTGGTCTTTAACTCTCTAAAATAAGGTCATCCAATCGGACAAGCCAATCTTTTAGATCTTAGATAAAAGGTCTCTAAAATTTTAAGTACGACAACAGCGTATATTCACATTTTTTACAGGCCAAAGAAAACAAAACCAGTTTTGAAGTGAACGAATGAAATTTCAGCGTCCCTTTCGTGTTTATGTGAAGTTACATCAACGTAAACATCACTTTAGTCCGATGAAGTATTAAAAGACAAAAAGCGAAAGTATTTTTGTTTCTCGACTTTACTATTAATTTTCCTAGCGAATGAAATTTAAATAAGTTTTCGTTGAATCTTTATTGAAATTAGCATTTGTGTAATAACAAAAGGGAATAAGACAAAGAAACAGTGCTGTCGAAAAAACATTTATTTTAGCAGATGTTCTGACAAAATAATCAACGGAAAGATAGGCTATTGAGTTTAATATTTGAGCCGCCGTAGGTCAAATAAGTCTTATTACGGGATGGATGATTTCCGCGTGCTGGCTTTTGACGATATATTGAGCAAGCAGTCAGAAACTCTATTGAACGAACAATGTTTCCCATGGACGAATTTTAAAACATATATTATTAAAAGATATTGCTCTAATAATTTCAGAATTTATCCATCGATTTCACGGAATAGAATTCCAAGAATTAAATTCCCACGAAGAGTAGTAAGATATGGTCTGACGATCGCTTATGCGCTGAAACTAACATTCGCCATGCAGTTCTAATTTCTATGTGCACGCTATTTATTTATTTATTTCTATCTATCTATCTATCTATCTATCTACACACATTTATTTAAGACTGCTTGGTGGCTGTCAGTCTGAAGATCGTATTGAGGCGTGAAACTGACAATAGCAGTATATTGTCCTTTGTCTTCTCTCCGTCTCTCTCTCTCTCTCTCAATATATATATATATATATATATATATATATATATATATATATATATATATATATATATATATATATATATATATATATATATATATATATATATATATATATCCGTGTAGGATACAGGTTCGATTCCTGTCGGAGGACGCATATTTTCTATGAACAATTTCTCGGACATTCAGGCTGGTAAATGTCGTTAATACTGTTTATTATAAACAGAGCATTTACTTAAATATTTGTATCTATAAAAAAGAACGTATAAACATAAAAATGTCTTAATATATATATATATATATATATATATATATATATATATATATATATATATATATATAAATATATATACATACATACATGTGTGCGTGTGTGTGTATAAAGAGTTAATGAATTTATTTTTAATCTGGCATTTTATTACTTTAAACGCTATTTTAGTGGATAACCGTGTTTAAAATTAAAAAAAACAGGGCGTCTATTTCAAACATAGTATCCACTAAAAGCAAAGGTTGTATATATATATATATATATATATATATATATATATATATATATTTGTGTGTGTGTGTGTGTGTGTGTGTGTGTGTGTGTGTGTGTGTGCAGAAAGAGAGAGGAGTTAACACTTTGAAAACTTTCTTCTAACAAAAATTTCAGTCTCATGGTTATAAGACTGGCGGTACTTATTTTAAAAATTTAGATGAAGTATTTTTACTAGTATTATTCTATTTTAAATTAAACTTTATTTTATTATTGTTGCTTTTTATCACAGCAGTTTATCAATAAGGAGATGCAATAAAATTAGTAATCGAATGATATTAATGGTTATTACTCTGCTCAGTAAAAATTTAAAAAATTTAAAAAATATTACTTAATATTGTGCAAATCTACTTGTAGCTTTTATGAACATTTTTTTCGCATTTACAGCTGCGGTCGACAAATACTGGCCCCGGAGGAATCGGGTTCCTTGTACTGGTTGCAATGAAGAGACTTACTGTTCGGAGCAATGTCGTGAAGAGGCATGGAATAACTACCATGGACCATTATGCCCATCCATCAACAGCAAAGTCCACTTATTGTACGACTTGTGCAAAAAGATTCGAGAAGCCTCAAACGACGACCAGTCTCTCTGGTGTGGCAGCTTCAGTCCGGTTATGATGGCGCGTATATGGGCGTCGATCGCTTGTCATGCAAAACGATTGGCTAAAGAAAGTGGCCATACCTTACCCACACAAGCGCAATGGGCATTAGCGAAAACACCCTACAGACGGTATGTGCATTTGCTATTTAACCTTCGCGTGCTTCTGTTTGACTACAATATATATGATGTATGTTTAGGCGAATCGTCTCGCCGTGTGTAGTCGTCAACAAACTAATCAAACTCACTCTATTCTGTTATAAGCCCGATCTTAATTGGGTCCTACACACGTGTTGTTTTAGGTCGTACCAAGTAAATAGCAATAAAGTCAATGTAAAAAATCAATGTAGAGAAACTGTCATCAAACTAAACTTTCAAACTCTTCAAACATTCTTCACTTTGTCGTCTTTCCCCCACAGAAGTAATGTCACAAGCTTATCGCTTCTATATCGGTATTTGTATGATGAGCTCCAGCATTCAGTTCTATCACTTCAGTCATTTACAGCTACGATACGCCATGCCATTTCCACGTAGTCGAAACTCCCTCATTTCTTTCGTGTCTCAAAGGTAAGAAGAAAATTCCACTCAAACATTTTTCTTAAAAACTAGAATTTTGTGGAATAGACTCCAACGGAGTTGTGTCATTCCTTATCTATCCTCTCTATCCTCATGGTCTTCACTTCCTCCCGGCCCCATTTTCATTCATATCACACCGATAGAAATAAAGGGGAGCCATTATATTGAATTAATTGCTACGTCTGCTGCCAGTAAAGACAATTTTTCTAGCCTCAATCTATCTTACATCTTTATAAATCTACCATTTGTCCATGCATTTAATCTTGCTGTCACCTCTGGTTTGGTGCTTCTGCTATGTATTTGGAGATTCTTGACAAAATACAAAGAAGAATCCGTCATGTTATCGGTCCTGGCCTGGTATCTCGGTTTCAGTCATTTTCCCATTGACGCAATTTAGCTTCCTTGCCTTTTCGGTAAATATTTTAATGGTAATTATTCTAATGAGCTTTCCTATTTGTTACATTGTTTTACAAAATTTAAACGCAGTACTAGATTAGCAGTTATATCTCATCATTTTACAACCAAAACAGCAAGATTTAACCATAAGTTCTATGCTAAAAGTTTCTTCTCTCGCACTACTTGCTTGTGGAATTCTCTTCTATCCAGTCAATTTTGATCTTCAGAACTTAAATACAATGCCAATCGTCATCTTCTGTCTCCTAAATTCCTGTTCTTTCATTGTCTTCTGTTCTTATTAATGCTTTTCTCAGATTCTTTCACATTCAGTTCGTTGCATCTTAGTGGCTTTAACGCATTACCTGGGGGTGAATTGCTTTAAAAATTCTATCTACATTAATGACACATGGCACAGTGGATAAAGGCGTTGGTTAGATCCAGTGACAGGACCCAAAGTGTTGTGAGTTCAATACCTGGTTAAGGTAGTGGAGAACTTGGCGAAGTGAATTAACAAGAGATAACTGATAACTGACATCCATTAGATATGGCACGTGGAACTAGTCTACCCCAGCAAGCGGAATAAAGGGTTCAGTTCGACATTCCAACCACTTGCAGAAGGCCGGAGCGTACAACGGACGAAACGTTTGGCAACAAAGATGAAGACAATAGTCCGAATAATGTAAATAGTGATTTAAAACTACTGTTCAGTCTATTTAGTTTTAAAACACACACGTGTGAGAAGCAGACATACAGACAGAGACGAATAATCTGGCATGATTTTGTAACAGGAGTTCTGAAAGGATCCTGGTTTCACGCGTTAAAATTAGCAATCGGAATCCTTACTTTTAGCTCGGTCCGAAAACGGTCAGTTGAAGCCAATGAAGAATGCATAACAACCTCAACTACGAAACTGAGGAATTTTGTTTTGGACAAAATTGAACATGTTCCCAGTTTCATTGTGATGTCAATTTTTACATTAAGAAAACGTTTCAAAACAAAAAAAATTAGACTACTGAAAGTAGTGTTGACATCAATATCGAATTCATTTGATTTAATTTCTTCATATTGGAATTACTTAAAGACAAACTTTATCTCAGGACACTCAATTCTAAAATTACGTACTAAACTCAAAGAGAATAAATTATAAATAAAGAGATAAATTTGTTGATATCTGCCACTTAACTCTCTTGACGATGCAAAGTATACCTTCAAGGGAAGGAAACTTTTAAGCACTTGACATAATTTAAAAAAACATCTAAGTTGATCACAATTATTCTGAATTGCGAAATATTTCATCAACTTTCAGGTTACTATATACCAAAGGATCGCGGATGGCTTTATATATTAGGAGAAATAATTTTGTGCTGGCAAGATATCCCGAGGGATATTTCATTATGTTTGGAGCAACTCACGAGATATCTTTCGAGACAATTCTTTTCACCAACTATTCTTACTCTGGCCGCAAATCAAAGAATGGTTTTAAACAATTCTTAGATAGTGACGAACGCAGTAAAATAAAAACAATGATTGTTTTGAAAAGGCTGACGAGATATCTTACGATATATTTCTTTGTCCTTTGTCTCTTAGTAGTGAATATCATAATGGTTGAAGACAATTTATGGATAATGAAAACAATGATTTTCCTAGAACAGCTGACAAGTTATATCGATAAATAACAAATTTCTTTGTCCTTTGTTTTCTTCGTGTAGCAGTGAATATGGTAATGGTTGCAGACAATATATGGATAATGATGCAGTGTGGGAAAGCAATGATTGTCTTGAACGGCTGACAAGATATATCGATAATTTGAGAACAAATTTATTTGTCCTTTGTTTTCTTACTGTACTAGTGAATATGATAATGGTTGAAGAAAACTTATAGATAATGATGCAGTGTGTGAAAGCAATGATTGCCCTAAAATGGCTGACACGACATATCGATAATTTCATAACAAATTTCTTTGTCCTTTGTTTTCTTCGTGTAATAGTGAATATGGTAATGGTTGCAGACAATTTATGGATAATGATGCTGTGTGTGAAAGCTAGGATTATCCTAGAACGGCTGACAAGATATATCGATAATTCAATAACAAAATTCTTTGTCCTTTGTTTTCTTACTGTAGTAGTGAATATGATAATGGCCGAAGGCAATTTATAGATAATGAAACAGTGTGTGAAAGCGATGATTGTCCTGGAACGGCTGACAAGATATATCGATAATTTCATAACAAATTTCTTTGTCCTCTGTTTTCTTACTGTAGTAGTGAATCTGATAATGGTTGAAGACAATTTATGGATAATGATGCAGTGTGTGAAAACAATGATTGTCCTCGAACGGCTGACAAGATATATCGATAATTTGATAAAAAAATTCTTTGTCCTTTTTTTTCTTACTCTAGTAGTGAATATGATAATAGATGAAGAAAATTTATGGATAACGATGCAGTATGTGAAAGCAATGATTGTCCTAGAGCGGCTGACAAGATATATCGATAATTTGATAAAAAAATTCTTTGTCCTTTGTTTTCTTATTGTAGTAGTGAATATGATAATGGTTGAAGACAATTTATGGATAATTGTTATGGGTCCTTACCTATAACTACAGAATGAAATCTTCCTAACACTTTATATACTATCCCTCTCAAGGGAGAGGGACGAATCGAGTCGAGCCGATAGTAGTTCACTCCAAACCAGACTGACAGTCATACTAACACCTTCCACATCTTGTATTATTATTCTGTGTAATATATCTTCATTATTTCTACTCTTGTGTTTGTGTTGTTCTTCCTTGGTCCTAACCTGGACCATAACTGTGGCGACGAGGATATTGAAGAAACGAATTCTACGAGGAGAATCTAAAAAAAAGAAAAAAAAAGAAAACCTTTTTGCTATCGGTCATGGACGACCGATAGCAAAAAGGTTTTCTTTTTTTTTCTGTTATGGAAAACAGAGGCGACGGGGATATTGAAAAAAAAACAAAAAAAAAGTTCTACGCGAAGATAAAAAAAAGAAAAAAATTTTGTTGGACACTAACCTTAACAGTGATAACGAAGATACGAATTTTACCTGTCAGAATCGAATTCTACGCAGGAAAATATTTTCGTACTATGGTTCCAGAACAACAGGCGACAAAGAGCTGAAGTCTACACTGAGTAAAAAGGAAAAATCGTTACATAAAATTACGGTGCAAACATGGAAGACTTTAAGGCCACCGTATTGGAACTAATGAAAATGCAAATCCGAGCAGTAACAAAAAAAATGAGGAAAGACAGACTAGGGTCGAAGAAAAACAATTAGAAATTCAACAGAAAAACGAAGAAAGACTATTGGAAATTCAACAAAAAAACGAAGAGAAGCAACTCGAGCTACAAGAATTACTACTATGGGCAGTAACAAATAAAGGACAAAATTCTGGAAATGAAGCGGCATTCACGCAAATTGCTATATGGAGCTCTATCAAAGACTTCACTAATGCACCGGACGAAGACAAAACCTTAACGGCTTACTTCAGAAGATATGAAGATTCATATGAATTTGATTGCGGGAATAGATCAGACGCGAAAAAAGTACGTCTACTACTGAGGAAACTAGGGTCAAGCGAATACACTAAATTCGTAGACTACATCCTACCGAGGAAAACGAATGAGTTGACTTTCAAGGAAGCCGTGAAACTTTTAACGGAATTATTTAGTCCGAACACTTCACTATTCCACAAAAGGTGGAAATATTTAAATTTAACAAAAAGGATAGCGAAGACTATATAACATTCGCTTCCGTAGTAAACAAACACTGAGATGACTTTAAGTTATCTGAACTCAGCCCTGACAATTTTAAATGTTTGATATTCGTCCAAGGCCTGGTTTCGACTAAAGATGCGGAGATCAGACGGAGAATTCTAACAAAACTTGAGAGTGAACCAGAATTGACGCTACAAAAATTGACTTAGGACTGTCAGAGATGTATAAGCGTAAAAAAGGACTCGAAAGATATCGAAGAGTCTGCCGTTGCTCACATACGAAAAGTACAACGACAAACACGTTTTTCTCCCTCCTCAAAAACAAATTAAACAAATTATTTTACTAGAAAAAGTCAAATGAAACCTCAGAAGAAATCACCACCCAGTCCATACTATCGCTGTGGGACTTTGCATTGGCACAAAGATTGTCCATACCGCTATAAGACTTGTCTGTCGTGCAATAAAGTGGGACATAAAAGTTCGCACTGTAGAACAAAGAAAGAAAACAAAAGCCGGGTAAGAGTTACTAGAACTGACAAAGCGGACGATAAATGTTAAACAAAAAAAATCAGATTACAATTAGATTCCGGATCAGATTTAACCATTATTAGCTTACTGACGTGGAAGAAATTAAACAAACAGACCATGTTGAGAACAGATAAAATAGCCAGGTCGGTAACATGAGGAAAAATCAAATTTGAGGGGGAGATTATCACAAATGTGACGTTCAACGGGATGACCAAGAAATTAAAGATGTATGTTCTAAAAAATACGGAAAATTTATTTGGAACTGACTGGATGCAGAAATTTGACCTCTGGGATCTACCGATAAATACTTTCTGCCAAAACGTGGAAAGGTTATCGACCGAGTCAGAGAAATTGAAGGAGAAATTAAAGGAGAGTTTCCCCGACGTATTTTCAGCCGGTCTCGGGAGGTGTAAAAAATGGCGGCCAAAATTGAACTAAAAGAAAATGTACAACCCATTTTCAAGAAGAAAAGAAATGTACCTTTCGCATCATTAGAAAAAATAGAAACCGGTATATTGACAAAGGTGGAATATAGTCAATGGGCCACACTTACGGTTTACATGAAAAAGAAATCGGGTGAGATACGAGTATGCGCTGATTTCTCGACGGGATTGAATGCAGCGATTAACGATTATCACTATCCTCTCCTTAGTCCAGAGGAAGTTTTCACAAAGTTGAACGGTGGAACATTTTTCTCAAAGATAGACTTGAGCGAAGCATACCTACAAGTACCAGTCGATGAGGAAAGCTCGAGTTTGTTGTGCATAAACACACATAAAGGGTTATATAAGTTCCAGAGATTAACATTCTGGATCAAGGTCGCGCCGGCGATATTTCAGCAAATAATGGACACTATGCTAGGCGGACTGGATTTTGATGACATCCTGATAAATCGCAAAAATATTGAACAACACTGGGAGCGCGTTCAAGAGGTTTTCAGACAGATACCAAATTACGGTTTTAAGGTAAAGGAAAATAAATGTGACTTCTTTATGAAGGCGATAAAATATCTGGGCCATATTATTGACGAAGAAGGAAGAAGACCAGACCCAGAAAAAGCCACGGAAATAATTAAAAAAATGCCGGCTCCAAAAAATTTAGCCTAGTTACAAAGGTTCTTGGGCTTAGTAAATTATTATCAAGAATTTATTCCTAACATGCACAAATTACGCGCACCCCTAAACGAACTATTGAAGAAGGAAAAAGTTTGGGAATGGTCATATGAATGTCAGAAAACTTTCGACTAAATCATTAAAACTCTAACAGTTTTATTTTTGGCGCATTATGATAAAAAATTGGAAATAATAGTCGCGTGTGACGCGAATGTATATGGTGTTGGGGCATGTATATTTCATAAAATGCCGGATGGAACACTAAAACCCATCGCGCATGCGTCAAGAATGTTACTACCAGCCGAACAAAATTACTCGCAAATCGAAAAAGAAGTGCTGGGGATTATTTTTGCAGTTACGAGATTCCACAGATATATTTACAGTAAATCTTTCACCTTACAGACGGACCACAAGCCGTTATTGACAATATTTGGATCAAAGAAAGGTCTACCTGTCTACACTGCTAATAGATTGCTAAGATGGGGGACGATTTTATTAAACTATAACTTTAAATTGGAGTATCTTCCATCAAACAAAATCGGGCATGCAGATGGTCTTTCGAGACTAATACCAAAGAGAACGGAGCCATTAGAAGATTCCGTAATTGCAGCTCTACGATATGAGGGATATATTAGAACATCATTGTGTAGTACAATTCGAGACCTCCCCGTCACATTACAGGAAATAAGAAACGAAGTAGTGAATGACGAATTTATAAAGGAAATGAAAACAAAAATTGTAGGAAAAGATAATCATATATCAGACAGTTTTTCGTTATGTGATAATGTTCTGCTATATAATGAAAGAGTAGTAACATGAGCCACCCAGGAAAGAACAGGATGAAATCCTTAATGCGAAGTTACGTGTACTGGCCAAACATGGATCAAGATATTATACATATGGTGGACAAATGCAAGGGCTGTTCCTTAGCAGCCAAGGCACCTCCGATCACTCGTAAGCCATGGCCTAAGACAGATCGACCGTGGTCGAGAATCAATGTAGATTTTGCAGTTCCATTAGATGGTTTTTACTACTTGATTGTAGTAGACAGTTACAGCAAATGGCCAGAGGTATTTCGTTGTAGAAAACTTACTTCTGAGACTACAATAAATTGCCTTCACGAGCTGTTTGCTCATTTCGGAGTGGTTGATTGTTTAGTCACCGATAATGGGACACAATTTACATCTGCGGATTTTCAAGAATTTTGTGAAACTTTTCAGGTGAAACACATCAAATCCCCGCCATATCACCCAAGATCAAACGGGCAAGCGGAGAGGTTTGTAGATACATTAAAAAGAGCACTAAGGAGAGCTTATGACGTACCAACAGAAAAAGTTTTACAACAATTCTTGCAGGTGTATAGAATTACACCGAACAGTACTACGCCATCGGCATTATTGCCGGCGGAAGTAATGTTCGTCCGAAAAATTAGATCGGTATTCGACAAATTACAGCCAAAACAGACAAAGCAATCACCAACGTCGTTTGTACCAAAAAGAAAATTTAACCCAGGGGAGAAAGTTTTTTTTTAAATGTTCAAAAACAATACATCCTATTGGGAGCCAGATACAATAGAGAAACGAATCGGGAACGTGATTTACATAATTCAGGGTCCGAAGTTCTCGCATAAAAAGGCACTTAAATCAGATCAGAAAGAGGCTATTAGAGGATTCTAACGGTCTACCTCAGGAAGAGGAGGAAGTAATACAATATTTGACACATTCAATATTCAAAGGCCTCAAGCAATTTCAGAACCGCGGAAATCAAGTAGAAAAAGAAAACTTACAGAGCCTTTGATGATTAATCCGAAGAGGAAAAAATATTAAAGACCCCTGCGAGGTAAAAGCTTTGGAGTGGGGTGTTATGGGTCCTTACCTATAACTACAGAATGAACTCTTCCTAACACTATGTATACTACGTCTCTTAAGAGAGAAGGACGAATCGAGTCGAGCCGATAGTAGTTCACTCCAAACCAGACTGACAGTCATACTAACACACCTTCCACGTCTTGAATTATTATTCCGTATAATATATCTTCGTTATTTCTACTCTTGTGCTCGTGTTGTTCTTCCTTGGTCCTAACTTGGACCATAACAATAATGATGCAGTGAGTGAAAACATTGATTGTCCTAGAACGGCTGACAAGATATATCGATAGATAAATTTCTTTGTCCTTTGTTTTCTTACTGTATTAGTGAATATGATAATGGTTAAATACATTTTGTAGATAATGATGCAGTGATTGTAAATAATGTTCATCCTCGAACGGCTCCGGAAATATTTCGCTGATATGACGTCACTCAAAAATATTTGGACATAAGTGTTTAACAGATTATGTAACCTTTTGGGAAAACAAGATATATCAAACAAAACATATTTGTATTACGCTTTTAAATTTATTATTATTTTATATAATAAATTACTTAGAATGTTGTATTTTATTCCGTGTTTTCTTATACCACATAATAATTATTTTGTCTCTTTTACTTTCTTCCAGATTCATAGCTTATGGAGTGCCGGGTATGGGCAAGTCATACGCTGGTATCTATCAAGTGATGCGTGATATCTTCAACGCGGCCCCTGAAGGAATGAGCTGTGACATATCTTTAAGGGATTTTGAGGGTCGCTATTTCCAGTTAGCCTGTAATGTCCAGTGCTTCTCGGATGGTCGCAACCCACTGCATTGTTTCCTCAAATCCATCAGTGACAAACAGCAGTATGCTCACCTTTCGAACCTGGTCGACCCGGACAACGTACCTGAAGCTAACTTTTCCGGCGTCTTTCCTGTCCAGGCCTGCTTCAACCACAGCTGTGCTAACACGGCTGAAGTCATGGATGGCGTGTGTAACGGTCGACCAGGTATTCAAGTTCGTGCCCGTATGGACGTGAAGGCCGGTAACGAAATTTTCACTTCTTATATCGACACGTCAACTTTGAGGCGAGAGAGAAGGGCGTTGCTGTTCCGGGGTTATAACTTCTGGTGCAATTGTTTGCGTTGTCAATACGAAGGAGACGGTCCCGAGATATGTGCCAACTGTGAGACGAAAGCTCCTGAAGGAAAGCAGTTCCCGGCTTGCGGCAAGTGTCGGAAAATTTGGTACTGTTCTCCTAAGTGCCAAAAGATCTCCTGGAAAGCCGGACACAAGATTATTTGCAGTATGACTCATTCAAAATTATATCTTAGCAGTTACTCATAGCACGCCTTGCATCGCAAACAGGATTTTATTTTAGTGTGTAGTTTTAAAAGAAAAAAAATGATTGTTTTGCAACTGAAATTAGTAACATTTTTTACGCTGTTGACGTTTGTTTTTATTCTTTCGTTTTTTTTTTGTGCATTTTTCTGTCGGCAAAAATTTAGCAGCAGCCGCAGCAACTGAATGAAGGAATGCCATTGCTTTTTTCGTTTTTTTTTTCTTCTTTTTACAACTTGAAATTAATTTTTCGATTCTTTTTTTTCTTTTTGGCTAAAGCAGTTTCTTTTTATTCTATGAATGAAAAAGTACGAATGCGCACTTGGGCTTTATTCAGTCATACTGCAGAATATACAAAATCGTCTGCATTATTTTTCTGTGTTTTCATTGGTCTATGTTGAATTATCTCTACTCTCATTGGTTAAATTCTCAACCAACAGGAGAACTGATTAAATATAACTTTACTCCACTATTTTCTATCAGTTTCTTTTTCTCGTAATTTGCACGATTAACAACTGTATACTCGTCTTTCCACTTGTCAGCATCTACTGAGCTCAAAACACAAACGAAGAGCATTTATTGAGGTTCAAGCTTACTGACATTCTTTTTAGAACCTTGAATCTTACAACGTTTCTTCACGATTCTTGTTTCTTTTACTATCTAATGTAATCTTATGACAAAAAATTATAAATAAATGTATATAAAAGAGCACGAAAAAAATATTTGAAAATATTCCTAAATCAGGAGAATATTTTCGTTTAAGCCTTAAACACTTTAAGAATTCCTTGTAATGTAAGATAACACATATTTAGCTTTTGAGTTGTATTCTATGTAAACAAACCTCATGACAGTTGAAATACAAGCTGGTTTGAATATATAAGGAGTTTTAAAAACCTTTCACTGAATAGTACGGAATGGTAATATGTCATATGCCATATTCCACAGATACCACTTAGTGGTCCGTCGTCTTTCATGAGGTGACTGAGTACATTGTTAGTGTGATAAATAATTTTTTTTAGTATATTCTTACAAATTTAAGAAATTACAACATGCGGTCAATGAAAGCGATAGAAAAATTCGCACGATTTTTTCTTTTTTCCAATGTCATCTAACTAAATGGATGCGCAATAAAAGCTCTAATTAGTCTTAAGTTGTTCGAATTCCTTAGATCAAGCATTGTCCTTATTAATTTTTGATCCAGTTTTTCTTTGATTTATTTTCATTACTTTTCATCGCTTCCCTCATATCGACCATAAATAAGCATCCTGGACCATAGAGATGTTTCCAATGAGATTTAAACTTGTATATTATATCTTTGGGAGCCTGTCTCAGGTGGACCATAGCTTACTGATTTGGCCATGGAGACCTATCAGAAGGGAAAATTTAAATTGAGCAATGCAGCGACATATATCCAATTTTCTGTGCACTATATTGTTTGTTTACACTTAATAGTAGTATTAGTAGAGATAATAATCTCTTTAAAAGCCCAATCGATAAGGTATAGTTCGTATCAGATAGTGTCCCAAAGGTAGTTGAAACAAAATAAAATCTTATTAGAAGCTACTTCATTGCTTTCTGGTCCAGAATGCTTAATTGATGGTTGTAGAAAAAACCTGAGCGTTGCGATAAAAGGCACCGAATTATGTTGAAAGAAAAATTAGTAAAAAAAAAACCCCAAAACAATAAAATGTCTAACTTCTTTGTGTGTACAGAAAAATGATCAAACTTGCTCACAATGTCTGCAGTGTGACATCAGTATATTGCAACTTGATCTCCATTTACGTTAAATACATCTTCCAATATTATCTGCATATTTGGGGCCAAAACAACAAAGTATTGCATATAAAAAAACAGGTTAATTACTTAAATAATGGTTTTCAAATGTAAGGGCATGAAAATCTGCGAAAAGGCATGAATAAATGCAGAGAAATCTTGCGTGCATTTCTTATAGGAGCACGTACGCACACATAATGCTCCTTATAGGACATAAAAAAAGAAAGCGAGGAGAAACTGGTGATAGAGAATTATTCCAATATTGTATGAGATCGTTTTCAGTGTGATAATAAAGTTGGCGCAGGCTAATATTAAAGATTTACTGTTTCTAATGGTGTAATGAAGTTAATATGCTATATTAAGGAAGAAAGTTTAGATAAGATGGTTTTATATAGATAGTATTTCAAAAATCTTTCTTGAATATGTCAGGTCACATTACGATGAAGTTTGTTAAAATACTTATAAGCAACATTCATAAACAACAAATCCGTGTTCTTTATGAATTCGTTTGCCCACTTAGAGAAGGCATCTCTAATAATAATAATTCAAACACTACATGTAATGGTTTCATAAACGCTACATTATCACGCTGATTCACGTGATATTTATTTGATAATATTTCGGTTGAATTGCATATGCAACACAACAAAAACCACAATAAATCCGACAAATCCTTACCAATAACACAAAAATAATATATAATGTAAACTTAGTTACTCCCCCACTAAAAAGCGGCACCTAATGTTTAAAATGCATTTTAAATAAGCTAAATATTTCGTGATGTTTTTTTTATTTTAGTTTCAATTGAAAGGTAATAGATTAAATTTAATATTCCCATTAAGCGAAAAACTTTGCTATATTTAAAACCGAATTTAAATTGATTGGAATTTTTTTTTTTTAAATCGCTAAAAATATATCAACACAGCATAGTTCTCTTTATGAAGAATCTTTCAAAAATATAATATACTTTGCTGAAACTTTACTTGGGGAAGATTAACTGAGTTAAAGTTTAATTGATCTGAATTACTTACATTCAGTTTATAATACCGCAGAAAAGTGAGGTGGGTGATTTTTATGAGGTGTTGACACATTTATTGATAACCTGAAGATCTTGTGATTTAGGTAAGGAGGAAATATTTGTATTAAATTAAATGACGAATACAACATAAATGACATAGATAATTTTTAACTGCTCAGTAATTTTTTAAAAGTTAATATTTTAAACATTCTAATATTTTATTGAATTTTAGTTACTTTGACTTACTTACGAAGACGCTTGTTGAAGAAAACTTTAAATAAATTTTAAGTTTATTATAGTTACCGTTCCTATTTTCTGACAATGTCATGTATGGACGTCAGTATTTATAAAAATCGGTACGTTTATACACACAAACAAAATTCAAAATTATTTTTAAAACAAGCTAAATTGTAATAACCTTTTCAATTTAAGATTAGTTAATATAGTTTTTACTTAATAACAATATCACAAAAACGCTAGAAATTAATACAGAATTTTAAAAGTTTATAAATTATTCTAATTAAAATTTTTTAAAAAATTAAAACAACTCTTACAAAAATTCATTATTCCTCAAATTTCTTTTCTTAAGACAATGGTGTCCATAATATATATTTATTCGTGAAAGCAATTAAAAGTATTTCTAATTAAATAGTTTTAGCTTTATTGTATTTTTTATTTTACGATTCAGAGCAAATTATCTCTATTTAATGATTTAAATTCTCAGAGAATTTGTCCTTATGATTAATAAAGGTCTGCAAAAAAGAATTTATCAAAATTTCATAAAATTAAATAAAGATGAGGTAACAGATGTAAAAAAAACTATCTTTACCAAGTTTTTCATAACATGAAACATTTCTAAAATAAATTCATTCATTTGTGAATAATTCCTCAAAGATTCATTAAAATTTGACGATTATCTGATTTTTGCAAGAATTTCCAAATCAATGTGTTTTTCACAGCAAAAAGAGGCTCAAATTCCCCATACTAGTTTATGGCCACCCTGTGACGCCAGAAAAACAAGATTTATAACCAAAATTTCGAACGTTCTAAAAAAGATTTTTAAAAATAATAATTTTTACATAAAAAAATCCTTTGGTCTTTCCTCTTAATTATAACACAAACTTTGTAATTATTAAGTTTTGGACATTTTCCATCTTGTATTCACATTTTTTAGCGAATCTTTGGCGGTACCTACATAAACTGTAAAAACGACTACAAATATTAGAAACATTAAGTACATAAAACAAATAGACAACCCATCATTAATAAAATGTTATTAAATTTAAGGAGATACATACTAAATATATTTCATTAATAAAAAAAAAAAGACAACACGAACTGTCACGTGAAAACGCAAGGAAACGATATTTGAAAATGATAAAACCGACATAGGACAAAGAATTAAAAAAAAAAAAACTTATTATTAATGGCGTATGAAAGCCAAAGTATTCAGACATTGGACAATTTAAATATGTATCGGAAACCAAGAAAATGATCCGAGATATAAAATAAGTAATATATATATATATATGAACATATATTTGCAAGTCTTCAAGATGTTAACAGAAATCAAGAGATACCGGTGCTCGAAGTTTTAATCATTGAAATGGCTATATGTAACAGCAAGTTCTATGCTACCATTTTCTTAATTCCTGTCTTTTTTTGTTGTTGTTCTCAGTCCTTAATAACATTTTTTATATTCTTTCACACTCAGTTAACCCGCTGCGTATTAGTGACGTTGTTGCATAGCTTGGGGTGAAATGATTAAAAATAAAGTGAGGAACGGTTTTGTGCAGAGCTATTCTGACCCTCTGAACTTTGAATATATTTATCCAAAATGAAGAACTTAATAGTATTTTTTCGACTTGGTTTGCACCCAGTGATGCAAACCACATCATTGGGTACAAATGATGTCGAAAAAAAAGTACTAAAACGCCGCAATAGGGATCACTCAAGCGATAAAATTGAGTCAAAGCCATCATACACACATACGCACTTACACACACACACACATACCTATATATAAATAGTTACGAGTTTCGGTGACAGCAGTTAATGTTCAAGTACATGTACAAGTAGAGGATTTAGAATGGTGGTTTTCAAGCCAAATACTGGCGCTGCATAATCATTTCCACTCAATCTTTCTGGCCTTTCTATTTTTTTGCCAAATTAATTACCTTAAGCGAATATCTATTGGAGTAATATTCCTTTTTGTCTTGTAAGAATCGAAACGTCGTATATAAATAGGAAGGAATATCAAGCGAGCCTTCTATCTAAGATATTTACTCTCGCTGATTGCAGTAATCGTTGTTTGAACAGTTCAAAATCCAGAATTTAGGGTACACGCCCATCCCACTTGAAAGATTGGCGTGTCTCTACATTTTGCCTTTACTTTTACCAGAGAAAATTAAATGTTAAGAAGGAAAGTTCTCTATCACATTTTCCTGAGCTTGAATATCCACTTTTCCCCTTTAATTTTTTGTTTTTGTTTCAGTTGATAGTTTTATTCGGCGTGAAAAAGAATTATATTATAGCGTTACTCACTTTTATGTTTTCTCTCTTTAATTATCAGATTCCCTGAAAGCTTGTGCTGTTTTTATTTTTTATTTTTTTCGTTTGCATAATCTATATTTATATCTTATTTATAAAACTAACAGAGATATTAGTTCAAACGAATTCATTATATGTATTCTTTTCGCAAAAAATAATGCTGAAGACAGTTTTTAAAAATTCATTATAGTAAAAAATATTTTAGTAGGAAAAGATTTATTAGAAAATAAATTCAGAATCCCCATAAAAACAGCACAAGCTTTGGGGAAATTTTGTTTATTCATTTATTGTCGTATGGGTGAAGATATTTTATTTATTTCTTTTTTATTTTGCCATTTTCTTTCATTTACATTTTTTATTTGTCTTTTTTCTTTTGTTCGATCTACTTCACAATTATCTTGTTATGCAGATATCAGACATAAGACACTATCAGAAGAAACAATGTGGAGAGGCCTTGTAAAGAAAAATGTGCATGAAATCCAACCTAGACTGATATACCTTCTGAGAAGGCGACTTTTTGCCTGGACGCGTTCCTCTTACCCCATCTTGTCTCCCACTTTACAAATCTTCTTAATTGTCAATATCTGTATCTTTTTCTTATCATGAAAGAAAAGACAGTAAGAGGACATTTAGAAATAAATGTTAGCCTTTTGAACAAACTCTATTTTGCTGACCGAATTTCCTAGATGAAGCATTTTTTTTTCCATTTAATGTTAGACTAATTTGACTTTCATCTTATTTTTGTTACTTTTTATTGTACGTTCAGATCGTTTTTACATTTCACGACCGTTTATTCAGCATCATGGGTCGGAAATAAAAAAGTAACTTCATGAGAAAGAAAAGTTGTAAAAAGAAATTTAATAATAATAACAAAGATTCAATCCCAAATACTGAAGAGTTTACATTATTAGGTTTTAAGTTCTTTTTTCCTGACTTGCATCTGGTCATCAATATTGCATTTCAAAGGAATTTAATGATATTGATATTTGCTTAATAGCAAAACTGAGTCCTGTACAAATTCTACGCTAATATTTACTATGTTTAATTTTGTACAAGGCCACAATAGCGGGGAACGATTTGAAGACCTACCACGTGACACTATTAAGAATCTGTCAGATTAATTTGTTAACCATTCTTTAATGGATTAGAGAGTGGATTAAATCATGTCATACAGTAACTCGACTTTTAGATTTAACAAATTTGAAAGACAGCATATCAAGTGTCCATATATATATATATATATATATATATATATATATATATATATATATATATTTAAAAAAAACTATATATATATATATTTAAAAAAACTATTTTTATAATTAAATGTGTATTACAACAGATCGAATTAGAAATTAGTTCAAGTTCTACAGTAACTCGAGTTTTAGATTTGTCAAATTTGAAACACACCATCGATTTTTGATACACACACACACACATATATATATATATATAAAACATATATCTATATATAAAAATTATTGATATAATTAAGAAGTGTATTAACAATTTAATTATAACTATTTTCTAATAGAACAGACGGACTTTATCAAGGCAAATATCATTTGCCTTGATAAAATCTGTCAGAAGACGAAACGCGTAGGCTAAGATAAGTTGTCCTTTTGTCTTTATTCATACTATTCTTTTACAGATATATTTTTTATTTATATCTGAATTTTTTACACAAATATATATATATATATATATATATATATATATATATATATATATATATATCTGTGTGTGTGTGTGTGTGTGTGTGTGTGTGTGTGTGTGTGTGTGGACACTTAAGTCAACACCGACTTGAAATTTAAAATTGAGGAGCTTCTCGAATTAAACAAGTCAATATTTTTAAAAATCCCCGGAAAATGTCTTTTTGTCTTCGGTTCTAGGGGTATGATAATCAATCTATATTTTTCTTTACAAACAAAAAGTTAACTCTTCACTTTTCTTTCTTCTGAAGGTGAAAAATTTCGTGGCGTTTTATTCGAACTGTGATCTCCATTTTGATTAATTTAACCCCATTTCGATTGGTAAATTCACCGACAACTTTATGTGAATGTAGCGTCTCTAAATGTTGTAGTGTTAATATTTTTAGCTTAAAAGTCATTGCAAATACACTGATGGAAAATGACTTTGCAACACGATGAATATGTGTTTCTTTTTAAACGTACAAGTAATATAGTTGGATTACATTAAATAATCACATAGACAAATCAATAAGTGCACAGGTTCCAAAATACAGACCCCATATTTTATTGTATATCCACCTTGTGCATTAACACATAGTTGTACTCTCATATGCACACCATTGTACAGATGGCGAATACCATTTTTAAGATAGATTATTCCACGCCTCTGACACATGCTGACTATATAGCAAGAGTTGTAGGTGGAAAAACTGAACGATCTAGGCGTCGTTTTATCATGTTCCATGCAATATTTAATGGGGTATTGATTGATTTGTTTTATTACGGTTTATCAACACTTTGTGGGTTATTTAATGCCGAAACATTTTGGATTGGCGAATGAATATCACACATCATATTTTTTTAGAATTACAATGATTCTTCCAGCAACAAACCCTACTTTTTAACCCACAGTGATGAGGGAGAAGATAGATTCATACTTTTCCCAAGGATATTTTCACGTAAGTGAATGTAACAAACCCGAATGGAATTCAAATTTGGCTCCCCGACTTTTCATTCCAAGCCGCTATTACACTACTTGAACATCCATTTAATGGGGAAAAAGTCTGGTGATTGTGCCTGTGAAGAAAATGGTCTAAAAAATCTTACAAAGCATGTTGGGTAAGAAAGAACATCATGTGGGTAGACATTATCCTGATGTAACACCACATTGCTTTGTTTTTGTAAGAATGGCACTACACTGAGTTGAACAATATTAAGACATTACTGCCTTAATAAATTACTTTCAATTTTAATTGTCGGTATTCTTTTTTAAAAAGAATTATTGAATGCACAGCTGGAAAACGGTTTTTCGCAGGAAACTTTTGCACACATATAATATATAAATTATCATCTTTGTAGTTAAAAGTAATCGTGGTCAGTATAATGAATAATAAGTTATTGCGTGATAATAGTTTGTGTGAAAAGGTTTTTATACGTTAAAGAATATTAAAACTAATTCATTGTAATGGTGTCGTGCACCTCATACGGTCTTTCAACCTATCACCAGCTGCCATCTTGGAGAATTCAAAGTGGAACGGCATACTAAGATTTTCTTGTTCGTACTTGTTGAATTGTTTGTTTGTTTTAGTATTTGTTATGATCTTTTTCTCTCCCTAAAACTTCTAGTTAGTGTTTTTTTTTATTCCTTACTTTAAAGCAGTCATGGGCAAACTACGATCCGCGGGCCACATGCGGCGTGTTTGGCCTTCTAATGGTACTCCTAATTTAATGAGGAAAATAATATTTATTAAAATTTTATGCTTTGTTTCTTTTTCAATTGTTCACTCATATTCTCTCAACGGCAAAGAGGTTGAGAGAAGCTGGGGTCGAAGGGAAATAACTATTAAATGTCAGAGTAATCTCCCTTACTGATTAATGCCTGTTGCGTTGTGGATAAACTACATAAATAACAATGAATACGATCTTTCTTAAATTTTGTAATCTTTCGTTGAAGATAACGTTCTCAGTATTTTAAGCCATTGGCAATTTTCATTAGGAAAGATCATAAGTGTAGAAATATTTTGCTTTAGAAACGAGAAACGTTCATATTCATTTTTTCTCTTTGGAGAAGAAATATGTTTTTTCTTTTAACCTTTATCACTCTGTTTGTGCTATCCTGCCACTGAAGCTAATACTGATCGCTGAACAATAGTGTGTTTGAATTCCATAGTTGTGTTGTCACATACTGCTATGGAAACAGAAAACAATTTTGGGTGAAATCAACAAAAATTATACTATTAGGTTGGTGCAAAAATAATGTCGTTTTTTGACGTTCAACTTCATGTGAGAAAACGACATTATTTTTGCACCAACCTAATACTTGAGAGTCCTTGAAAAAGAATGCAGTAGAAAGAGAAGTAATATTAATAATGTAGAGTGTTAAAGGTTAAAAAGATGTTTTTTTATATTTTCAAATGAAGAAATTAGAAACAAATCAGACGCAGCGGCATTTGTTAATCACAATGTTTATCAGTGATAATACTATAAGAAATCTTCAATTTCAAGTCTTTTCTCCAAGTAAAAATATCAATTTTTTCCTTATTTCTAAGACAAATGCTTATGCGTATTATCTTATGTAGTGAAAATGGCCACTTTATTTTCAACGAAAAATTAATTTTTTTTTTTATTATTAGTGCAGCTCGTTTTATGATGTATAAAAAATTTAACTCCCTACAAAAAATTTCAATTTTTCTCCCAAACACAAAAACTTAGTAGGGATAGAATGAAAACAGAGAACACGTGTCTCTCTTATCCCTAAAATAAGTTGAGTAGGGTTCAACCACTACGTGAAATTTTAAAGTACAAACATTTATTCAGAAAAAAAAACAACAAATACAATGTTTACATACAAGAGCTTGCACCAAAATTTCCTTTTGTGCGCCTTATACAGTTATATATAACAATTCAAATATACAACAAAAAAGGGATTTCGAAAATGAAAAAATAAACTTTGAGAAAGTAAAGTTCAGAAAAAAGCAGAAAAACAAGTTGCAGCTACCTAATAGAAAAAGGGAAAAAAATCTTCTTTCACTTATCTCACGAGTGTCTCTGGAACATTCAACGATATTTAGAAATGTCTTTCGATTTTTTTTCTGTTTGCCTCCCACGTGCTTTTAATGGGGCCTTAACGATATTTAGGAATTTCTTTGTTTTCTTTTCGTTGTTTGTTATCGGTGGTGATTTTCACTAAATTCTTTCCGTCTTATCTCGAAGCCCTTTTATAAGAAGAAAGTGGTTCCCAGAGACCCCATCCCGAGTTCTACAAGGTCATGTGACCACGTCTCCGATTGGTCAGTAAATCAGAAAAAAATATTAGTCCACAAATTCAAAATGAATCCGCAATAATTTTCACGAAATAATTTCGACATTTTTTAACCACTAAATCTAAAAGATTTACACAACTCTAACATTTCTTTTTCAAACCGTCAAAAATACGTGTAAAAAAAAACAAACAACCGAGACGATTAAAACATTTATTTATTACACTTTTAACAAAAGACTGTCTTTATTTTACAATAATAATTTTTTTTATAGATGAGTCATATCTCATGCTACCGACTGGTCTGAAAAGGTTTCCCATGTCTGCTTTAAACCCTTTTTATTTCTTAGAGCATCTATATTTCATCTCTAAAAATATTTTCAAAAAGAAAAAAGTGCTTTATTTTCCAATGGAATAATTCTCGTTCGATTACGGATGACCGAGTTTGAAAACTCGCAGTTTTAAAAAAATAATTGGAAAATTTAAAAATTTATTCTAAAACTTTTTAAAATTTCAAACTTAAAACGAATTTGGTATCAGCCGACAATGTTTTCTTTGAAATGTCCAGTATACTTATCTCGACATTTTAAAAACTACACCCTCCTTTAAGTATGAAATACATCAATTGAATTTAAAGACGTCAACATATGACTGGCCACATCAATTATTTTCGCTTGCTGTTCTTTTCAAAAGCCTAGCTTATATTTTTTCGCAGCTAACTACGATTTTTTTAATTGTTATTTTTCTAATTACAAAATGACAGGAAAATATTTGCAAAATTCACCTTTTGTTATTTGAATTGCTTTGCAAGACCTTTTTTGTTGTTGTTTGAAAAATTGCGGTTCGTTTCGAACCAATACGGCATCTGTGTACTTTCAGATGATCAGTTAGCACTAACGACTTGCTAACGGTTTTGATCATTCAAATACAGTAGTTTAAAAGATGACGTCTGTTTGTATGATAACACAACAATATACAAAAGTTTCCCGCAACTTCTGCTAATGGACGAGTCGACTTTGCAAAAAAAGGATCCGTTCAAATGAAAAAAAAAGCGTAATTTTTTTCGAAACACGTCATCATACAAACTAAGATTTCACTGTTTTACTGCCTTGTTTTGTGATGTTTTGCATTTTTATTTATTTATTTTGTTTTTGGTTTGCAGCCGCTTCTACGTCGAGTCTAAAGCGTCGATCCTCGGGTACCTGAAAGCGATTTATTATCAACCTGTTGGTATGGGCCCCACCAAAAAAAAAAAAAATGATCAGGCTGATGTTTCTTTTTAATTGGTGTTTGTAATGTAGATACAACTACCAACAGTAACGGTCAGTGTCCCTTATAACAACGACAGTGTTCCTTATGACAAAGATAAATTAGCAATTGATGAGCATCTAGAATACTTTGGTGAAAGAGTTACTTGTGAAAAAATAATGTTATTATTTCATTGGTGTTTTTATTTGTTTTTCCGTTTTTGTATTTTAAATTCCATTTTGCTCTTTTGTGAAGGCAATCATCTGTTGTTTGGAACATCTGGCAACAGAGAAAAAGTGAATTGATATTTTACACACAGAAGCTTACACATATTTTACCCCTTTTTAAATACAATATTTTAACCGTAAATTTCTGAAAAAAATATCAAAATACGTGAAACGTTTTACTTGAAGAAACAAAAAATAATTTAAATCTAAAAATAAAACTCGGAAAAATGTAGGTGATTTATTTGATTTAAAAAGAGTGTATTATACAAAGGGAAATATGGGAACAGTCTTATCAGAGTTCGTAATTCAATGTATTGTTTCTAAATGATAACAAATAAGAACTGCTCATCGAATTTCCCTGAATGAATTAGTGGAACCGGCAGATGCTGGCACTGCGAGCATGCTGAACTTCAGCGCTCTTACAAGTATAATTTTTTACAAACTGAAAAAATGAAAATATAGAATAACGAGTTCATTACAATATACAACTTAAATACAAGCTAAAAACATTCATTATTCTACCTAAAACATTTTTCTAACCTTTAGATGTGCAAATCTTTTCATGACACTTTCTACAGCTATCTTCTTTACAAGATCATTTTCTATTGACAAAATAGTCAAAGAATTTAATCTGCCCTGAGTCATGAACGACTGCAAGTATGTTTTAAGCTTTAGTTTTGGAAGACCATAAACGGTATGATGGCGCCGGGGGCGATTGCTCGAGTGGTCAGTACCTTGAGCCACTTTTATATCTTGAGAAAATATGTCGTCACTGATGGAATAAGTGCTATATATAGAATAATATAATTGCCTTACTTGCTCAAGTAGATCTGGTAGAGAAAAAATTATCGTCTCGACCGAAAAGGATGGCTTCAGATGTTTTTCTTGAAAGACTTCTTGGTCGGACAGATAACTGTTTAATACTCCCTCGTGTATATATATATATACACGCGTGTTCACACAGAAACACAGACGCGTGCATAAACAAACGCACACAAACACACACAGTATGTGTAAACAAAAATGTGTTGAAATGGGGCTACAAGGATTAACAAAATTGTACTTCGTATTACACTCTTTTCACCCACGCGTGTCAATGCTCTTCTCAATGATTTAATTCCTCCCACCCGACCCTGTTAAATTTTAGCACAATAAAAACATTCAATTGATATACGATATCTCCCAAACTCGTGCCTCAGCGCCTACTAACTGCTTTGTTGATCATTTAACATGTTCGCCTTCATCAACATTTTCTTCTCGGATGTCGCTGCACTTTTTTAAGAATTTTATTTTATTTGTCATACATTTATTTGCACTCTCTAAAGTATTCGTTTTGTTCATTAGAAATTAGTACATTTTTGTGTTTGCTGCTTGCATTTTTGTGCTTTTAATAACTACTAACCATGAAATATATTTAATAACTTAACATTTATTAACAGGTAAAAAAATGTGTCATATTTGTTGTGTATAAATATCTAATGTTTGAAATGCTTCTTTTTGCAGGTATGTATATTCTAAAATTAACAGTTAACAGTTGAAACGTAAAGACATCCCATCTGTGTGTGTGTGTGTGTGTGTGTGTGTGTGTGTGTGTGCGCGCTGAAAAATTCAGATTTATAATATTTCTGTAATAGATAATGGTCATAGATGTTTATTAATATATGTGGGTTTTATGCGTAAATGGATTATATATATATATTTATAGCGATTTCATCTTGTTTGTAGTTTGTATCTGAATACCATATTATAAATCAATGCTGTTGTTAGTTGGCACTTTTATAAGCGTTACTAATCTTCCTTAAAACGTAATTTGTTTGTCGACGATAAAATTTAGAAAACCATTATTAATTAGTTTTGTTTAATGTTGCTTAGATATTTTTAAATAAAAAAATGTTTCAGAAGGAGGTATTAATTTGATTCTATTAATTCAATAATTCGATATTGATAACAATAACATGTTTTTTATATCAATAAGGATATTTACTATTGTAGTTAAGAAGGCACAGGTTAATGTTCGAGAGGTTTTATATAGGGAGATAATAAAATTATGATCATAAAAATTTATATGGACTTCAAGGAAAGGGATATTTTTAAAATTAATGTTTAGTTAGTATGTAAAATTAAGAACTTTAAAATATATAAAGTTAAAAGTAAAAGAAATATTCAAACTGACATTCGAATATTTCTTTTAATTTTCTAGTGTCTTTTATATCTTTAGCTAAAATGAAAATATCGCTAATGTATCGGATTTATATGGTTTCGTTAGTTATTTTGTTGAATATTTGATTTTTTATATGAGCCATATAAAAATTTATGTCATATAAAAATTTATATAAGCCATATAAAAATTTGAGAAAGCAGTATTTAAAGGGCTACTCATTGCGACTTCTGTGTAATGTTGTCAAGGCAGTCATAAGATGAATCTTATGTATGCTATATTTTAATTCAAATCCAATAAATTTCTCTCTGGTTCCCACTATATTAAACTCATCAGCAACCACTATGGCAAAATTAAAAATTAAAAAAAATCTGTCTTCTGCACATGGTTCTACGCAGCACTTCCGTTTCACAAAACAAAAAATACTTTTAAAATATAAATTAATCATCCCATCACTGACATAGCCGCCTAAATCAAAATGCAAAAATCAGAATACTGAGTTGAACCCCAGCCGCCAAATTTTCAGCAAGAGGCAGTCGTTCACATTCTTACTCTGAGTTCACCATGGCACTATTCTCTTTTCTCCCAATACTATACTGGGCGCAGACATCAAAGGACTTAAACTGAGACCACGAACGTCAATCAGGCCTCCTTGCCATATACACCTTTCAACAAAGAAAGATTAACCTTTATAAGACATTTAACTTTTATTCTTCCTGTTTGCAGTTTCGGCCATATTATTAATTTTATTTTAAATTTCTTCTTATTTCTCTTCTTAAAAACAAGGCCTTCGTTTCTTGTTACTATACGCGTGCCTGTTTCCTACTATCATCACGATCCGCCCACTTCCGTCTGACAGCAACGGCCACTCAACGAAGCCCATTATAATCTACAGTTCAACCAACCAATCTAATAGGACCCTCAGTATAACATTGTTAGCAGATCCAGCGTAATAGATCCCTAAACATTTTGATTGCAACATTTACTGACATGTTATAACATGTACTACATGCTAACAACAGTTTTTTTCTCATATAGACGGTGTGCATTTCTGAGATGTGTGCAAGAAGAAATGGTTTTAAGTATTATTTATAATGATGTCTATTGTGTCGTTAATATTTGTAAGTAGGTTTACTATATCTAGTGAGGCTAATATTTTGTTATTGGGTTTGTTGTATTGTAATGTTTGTAGGAATTCTTTTGTAGGATTCAAACTGTATTTACAAGGCAAATATGAAGAAATTAGGGATTTTGAAAGTTGATATACAGAAGTGAGGACCTGTAAGATTATTTGGTGTGTGTGATGAACATTATAGATAACCAATTAATAACCAATTAATAATTTTTTTGAGAATCTGAATGAATCAATTTCTGCGATATTTATATATTAATTCTTAATGGGCGTCAGTGTTTTGAATTTTTTCAATTTTGTGTGGTCACCGAGAATAGATTGATTTTAGGAGCAGTGGTTTACATATTTAACATAACGAAAATGTTAGTTTTGTCAGTTCTTTTTTAAAAAAACGATATCGTTACTGTTAGGAGGTTATCTGACGTAATTTTGTAATTTAGAAGTGTCTCAGGATGATTACATTATTACAACTATCTGTTTTTAGTAGATTTTGTTTTTAACTAGGAGTGTGCTTTTTAGTTGTTTATAATTTTGTATTTTTAAAGTATTTTTTATATATTTCAATATCTATCTTTTCGTCGTTTGTATTTGTATTGCAAATGACAGTTGAACCCGAGATTCAGAAAATTGACACACACACGCACAAATATATATATATATATATATATATGGATAGATGGATGTGTCTCTGTGTAATAGCCTTAACATATTCATAAGCTATACAAGCATAAACAACTCATATATATCATATATTTAGATGGACCATATTCTTTGTTCAAACCCGGAGCTAGAACATATCGTAAAACGAAATCAGATGACCAGCATTTAATTAAAGGAACATCACTTGCATAAACAAAACTTAGTTATTTCCCTTGCATTTGTAAAGTTTACACACTTGCTAATTCTGTGTTTAAGTTAAAGCATGCCACGTTTTTCAGTAAATTGATTTTGTTTTATTTTTTCCCTCGTTTTTTGTGTGGTAGTCTTTTTTTTTTTTTCAGTCGTAACCTCCCCCACCTTTGATCACTAGAACATTGTATCTTTCATTTGATCCTTTCTTTGTACTTTCATTGATTCATATCATCTGACAAGCTCTCTTCTCATTACAGCAAAATTCGATATCGGCATCCAATCAAGGCCTACCGTGTGATGTTGGCTGTATCGATTGTGATCTTTCCCAGATTTTTCTGAAATTCCCTTCTTCGAACCTTCCGGTCAAAAAGTACTCCATTCTTTTTCCTTTTCTTTCTTTTCTCTTTCTATCTCTTTCGCTCGCTCTCTCTCTCTCTCTCTCTCTCTCTCTTTCTCTTTCTCATTTTCCCTGCTTCTAAGTTACAATTGCTTACTCTGCACATTGCAATGGAAATGGAGTTTGACAACTAGGCGGGGGGGGGGGTAAAAGCTCCTGTTTAAGTCGTATTTTGATAATTGAAAGTCGATCATTTTTAATAGCTTTGATAGACTGAACTTCGAATAAAATAAGAAAGGCTATGAACATATATATAAAGCAAATGCCTCTACAATTTTTTTTCTTATGAATGGGAAAAAGCTTAAATAATTATTTCTATGGTGAAAGAAAGTGAATATAACATTAAATTAAGAAATTCAAATCCGAAATTGATTAAATTTGTCTCGGTTCATTTATGTTAAAAGTCCGCCTCTTACATTATTTTTTATCAGTTTATTTTATTATTTCAAATATTCGATGACAAATAAACCACGTATATATTTTTCCATATTTTTATATATAAACACATATCTATATATAAGTAAAATTGTTATAGAATATTTTATCTGTCCGCATGTAGAGAATGGAAAGATTTTTATTTTATTTTCTGATTTTAGATGATATTTTGTCTCTGAAATATGTAAATTATAAATTAAAAGGATTCAAAAGTCAAATCCAGGTTTGGTGCAAGGGTCTCATTGGCCCCACCACCAAATCTATGATACGAAGAATTTATGATACGCCTCCCACTTTAGTACATCTCAATTTTCATAAAGTAGTATACGTATAATAATACAAATTTTATTGTAACCTAATTATGTACAATAATGGATCACATACAATATACGTAAACAATTCAGCTAGAAAAATTGAAAATAAAAACAATGCATCTTTAAATACAAATTAGAGGCCTGTCAATAGATCATTCCATCTTATATAAATCAGCAATGTTTTACGGCAATTTTTAACATCAACTTCAGATTTTTCTTGTGAATTTTAACACATCCAACATTACGGATAAAAATAGTGAATTTTATATAGTGTTTTTTCGAGACTTAGCATAAGCCAAACAAATTAATGGATTTGGACAGAAAAAGGACCCCAGACTGACATCAGAATCCGCAATTTTTTTCATCATTTAATAGTCAGTTGTGCTTAGTTTAACTTTAAAAAAGTAAATGTTGATAAGATAGCGAGGATCATAAAGCACTTCCGGTAGAGGGTTTCGGAAGTAGTACTGGTCAGATAGACAATTTTGGGTGGTGGACGTTAGGGCCCAGCAAATTGCATGTTCCTTTCTTATAATTTCTGTATATGATTCCATTTCCATCATAACTTTCGATTGCACACGCACAAACAAAAGATATACTCACATGTATACAAATACGTAAATTTGCTCACTTCCTTACCCATCCCTTCTTTTCCTTTTTATTTATTTATTTCTGCATAATTCCCTTCACTTCACCTGTGTCATCTGATCCATTTTCACTACCTTGACACTCACCGACTCCGAATCGCTTCCCTGTGCACACCCTGGACTCTTCACTTCACTGCATGAAAAACAATGTGACACTCGCACACGAAGATGTTTTCACGCACGCAGAATTGAAAAACAAGATTCAAGGATTCCATACTGGATGGGGTAAGGAACAACACCGGAAAAAATGTTTTAAGAAAATCAAAGGAAATTCGTGAACACTCAAAAAGTAAAAAAAAAATAATTTGTATTTTTTTCTTTGCATAGAAAGAAATTAAATGAATTTTAATTTATAAAAAAATGAAACAAAAACTGACGAAAAGATTTGATCGGCGTTTGTGTCTGATGACTTTTGACCAAATATGGTATAACTGTGTTTAGTGTGCTATTATTATTATTATTATTATTATTATTATTATTTTAGCGTTTCCGGTTTCAGAATTGATTTCCTTTAAATTTGTCATGCTTTGTTTTATCAACAGCGGACTCACAGTAATAACTGTCAATATATATTATTTGTGTAGTATAAACGTACTGTTGATTGCAAAACGAAATTTCATATCTCCAATTCCGTAAAATTTATAATTCAAGTGTGAAAATATTTTTTAAATATACAGTTTTTTTCTCTTTCCTCTTTTTTCACTCTCTGTCTCTCTCTGTCTCTGTCTCTCTCACTCTTTCTCTGTAAAGAAAAAGTATTAAGTTGTACTTTGATGTTTTTCAGCACTCCCTAAAAATATAAATAAATAAATAACATAGAAATCTTGTAAGAACAAAAAAAACGAGGAATATATGACTAGTATATTATATACAAGGTGTTAAATTGTGTACAAAATTATCTACAAGTTATTTATTTAAAACTAAGAAAGTAATTGGGTAATTATTTTGAATTACTATTGATTTGAATACTATTGGTAAATATTTTGGAATAAAATGCAGCAGTATTGTATGTATATAAATATATATGTATATAAGTCCTTTATACACACCTGTTGGGTATGGGGTCACAGCCCCATCACACTAGGCATTGCTGCTGTGATTTCTGTTGCATGTCGTTTTATACGAGGTGGATTTACTTACTATATCCATGTTCAGTAGGTTTTGAATTCAGAGACTGGTCGCCAACCAAAGCTAGAAACCCCTTAACTCTAAGCTAGGGTGATGGGGGGAAAAGATGGATTTATACCTTTCCAAGGGTATTTGTGCGAACGCAACGGCCTCGACTGGAATTTGAACTCGGCACGCCAGTCCCATTGGTTGCGCTGATAACCATCCTTCACTAGTGTTGCAGCTAACCTGAAGTATTTTCAATAAAATTATGCATGTACATCTTGAATACATTTTTCTACAATTACATTTCCTTACAAGTTACTGGTGACCAATTCATAGCAGAATTTAAAACAATGAAAGCTTTTAAATGTTCTTTTTAATGGAGATTTTTTGTATATATTTTTTGTTTTATTTTTTCTAAAGCTATTTTTTTAAAATAAATTCTTACGTCATTGGACAGCACTCAACAAAATAAATAGAGAATGAATGTGGATTCGAGTTTCGCAGGAGACTAATGCTTTATCCAATTCCCGCTGCTTTCCGGTGACCAGAAAATGAGAAACTCTTATAGAAAGCAGTTGAAATTAAGGCACCAATATTCAGGGATCTTAAAACGATTACTTGGTTACTTATTTTAGCGCATCGTCTTACTTACCATTATTGCCACATGGCGCAAACAATAGCTAGTGCATTATTTAAACAAATTTGCCGTAAATAATCACCACTACCGTTTTACAGCCATCTGTCGCTTATATTATTGCTAAGACTGTTTTTTTTTCATTTGCGTAAGTAGTGAAGTAATCATTCTAAGTAAGGCAGTTAATCTAAATAAGTGCTGTGTAATTTGTTGCCCCCCCCCAAAGTCAAAGAATTAATATCTTCCAGCAGTCAGTTTAGCATCTTTTCTGAAACTAATGAGAATATTTTCAACAACTTTACTATTTATTTAGTTCCAAGAAAAAATATCTCAAATTCAAAGAAAATTACAAATGAACTAAGATAAAATATTGAATTTCATAAATTTTAACGTATAAAAATAAGTACCTACAAATATAAAGAATAATAAGATACAAATCACTTTTTTTATTATCAAATATAACATTATTAAATTTCCCAGCATGAAGTTGCTGCTTCTTAAAATAAACCTTAAAAATTACCTTGCATTCTTTGTGTCTGAAGATTTGTACTGCTTCTAATCTAATCACAGAACAAGTACTCTGAATGCTACCCTACCAGGTAACGGTTAATGGAACTAATCTAGCAGGCCATTACTAACCTATACTGAGTGCAATTCTCAAGTACTGAACTCTTATGACCTCATGCTAAACTTAGTAATTACCCACAGGAAACTGCTTTTATCTATTTATTTTTCTTTACCTGGACAAATCAGGTGTTTTTGTAAGTCCCCGATGCTGAGAAACGCAAATTTAATAGTTGTTTGTTATTAAGAATAATGCTAAATGACTTATTTTGATCAGCAATAAATCTTAAAGCTATCATTATATTTTCAGACACCGCCTTATAATCGCCCTGTCTCAGTGTATTACTCTATGCGGTTATCAATGTTGCTCTATGAAAAGGATGTCGTACACAGCCTTGCCCCCCACCAAAAAAAAAACGTACTTCAAATTTTCAAAGATACTTCAGTATTAACTGCAAACAGTAGGCAATTTCTTTTCTACTTTTTAAATAGATTAGGATGTGTAGTGTGAGGTACTTATCAGCAATACTAAGGTTAATTATGGTATTTCATTTGATGGTAAAATTATAAGTCCCCGCTTTCTGTTAACCAAACGAAAATTATTTGAAAATTGATTTTGTTTATATATGATAAAGTTATCGCTTTTGCTGCTTAGTAAAAAAATTAGATTTATATAGTAACTAGCTTAAAAGCCGCCCTATCGGGCAGCATTTAAGCTAGCTCCGGTGGAGGGCTCTTGACTAAGCCTTCATCACAATAGGTAAGGGAGGAGTAGATACGATAGGCAACAATAAACTGCAGAAGAACTCAAAATTGATCGCTACATTTAAGTATTGCATTAATATTTAAGTTTACCTTTTAAAAATTCAACGATAATTCATCTACCGCCACTTAATTTAAAGACAATTTGATGTACGTAGGTTCTTACTTTCCATGCAATTATTTTTATTTCATGGGTGAGTTTCGCTAGATTTCGCAATTAATTTCGATTATTTCCAAATTTATTTCCAAGTTATAAAAATTGTTATTATGCAAAAAACTCGTCATAAAAAAGCACGTAAAAATAGCTGAAAACAGTCACAGTAATGAAAACTTGGGAATCCAAAATTTCAGGATTACGGGTCCGGATCCAGCCCAGAAAGTTTTCAATTTGCTCACAGAGTCGGTCTGATTTCCAAGTGGTTTGCCTACGGCCTCTAGTAAAGTGGAAAGAAGGTTATGAGCTACTGAGAGTTGCATCCCTTTAATTGAAAAAGTGTGACACACTGTCATTGGCTTATTTATACTTTTCGTGTAATTTTTTTAAGTGAAATTTTCTAGATGAACTCATCACTTAAATTATTAATATTTGACATTTTATGCTTAAAGAATTATTGGCTCTTCACAAACATGAGACAATGTTGATTAGTGGACAAAGTAGTCATCAACATAAATCCTTGCTGTTTTCTTGCTTAACAGAAGACTAACTAATTTTCATAGGGGAAGAAGATCATATCGTCAAATTTAAGAAGGTTCGTTTTTTATAACAGTTTGTTTTTTTGGTTCTTGCTTGTTGCAACATCTCTCTCTCTCTCTCCCCTCTCTCTCTCTATTCCTTTTTCTATTTTTCTTTTCTCTGTTTTTGTTAGACTCGTCCCCTCTCAGTTTCACCATCTACTCTATTGTACTTTTGTATCGCTTGCTGTTGCTAACTGTTCTTGTTCTTCAATTTTTCATTCATGTAATTTCTCTTTTCAACGTAATACGTGTCCTCTTCGAACTCCTTTCCTAACGCAGGCACTAAAACATCATTCATCTGGTAAAGACGTCGATTACTTTACAAACCTTGTTGATATAAAGAATTAACAAGATATACTCACATCATTGTGTATATACTGTTACCACAGCGGAATCTGTTGACATATTACAGTATAAAAGCGGATTCAAGTAATCGTCATTTTTATTAAACATTTATTTAATTAACAACGTGAGAAGTGATTCATCTCGGACATCAGTAAATAATATCCATTTTGAAAGGGAGAGTGGGGAATGAGAATGGAGAAGCTGCTTTCATTTTTATATAAAATCAAGATGTTAAGAATGAACAAGGGAGTTTTTTTTTAATTTTTACGGGAAAAATAAAACAACTTTAAAATACGTTTTCGCTTATTGATTCTTAACGTCTGAAGCGTTACCAATAAATCATTTTTACTCTAAAAATCATTTGATGATTATTACTACTACTACTACAGACTTGAAAAATTCTTTCTTAATAATTTACACTGTCCATACGTATTACTCGCAAAGCATTCAAAATAATCTCATGTAAAATAATGTTCCTGGGAGTTTCGAAAATATTTTTGAGTTCCACCAAGTGTTTATTTAATTTTATTTTTTTTTTATATTTTTTGTTTGTTTTTCCAGTGCTCGATAAAATATTAAACCATTTGATTCATGTTTTGTTATTTTATGATATAGATAAGAAATTATATCATTGATTTATTGTTCTTATTGATGGAAAAAAAAGTGAGTTTAACTCTAACATTACTGACAAAAATGGCTACATGACTTATGAACTTTTCGAACCTGGACTTGAGCATTTGACAAGGAAATTTGAGAAAGCTATTGCCATCTCGCCTATCGAGTCCGTTCACAGACACACATTTTGTGTTGCTGTTTACGTTACAGTTAATGCGCTTTTTACAGCTGGTTATATGCGGGTAGTGTGACGCGGAAAGAGAAACCGGGGAGCCGAGTTCAAACTCCGAGTTAGCCTGTTGCATTCACTTTCACACTGATACCCTTAGGAAGTGCATAAATCATTTTCTTTTTCGTCTTTTCTTTCTCCTACACCCACCAGCTGTAGCTTATAGCAGAACATATATTATATTTCCTAGCTTCGGGCAGCAAATACTGAATTTCAAACAATGGAGAAGACAACGGGAAACCACTCCACTATATTTCCCCGAAGGGCGTGGCAATTCACGGATAATAAAGAAAAAGGAATCTGAAGAGAAATATGATTGTCTACGTTCTGAAGGTACATTACATTAGAAAATAAATCAACATGACTAAGGGGTTTTTTTTTCAACCGAGAAAATAAGGGGGAATAAATTGTAGACACATGATTTAAGGCTTTTGTTCATCACAACCCTTGAAAACAGCCGAGTGAACTGTATTCCTACTACTACTACTAGGAAACTATGAAACAATTCTAGTTTCTTGAGTAAACAGTTATCACAACACATCATTTTGGGTATACCAGGTACATGTACCACAGCCAAATTCACGCTATATGGCAACAGGCTTTGATAAACACAGCTCATAACCGTATAGGTGAGGCCCAGTTAGAAATACCTTCAGGTCCAATAACCTAGTCTGCTCAGAGGGTCACCGATTGAGGGTGTTCCCAAGTATCTAGTTCTGACTACAAAGTCATCTTGGCAGCTTCATATTTCAAACTTTAAAAAAGAGAGAGAAAAAACTCCTCCTCGAGAAACCTGATCCTAATGCTCCCTCAGTACTCTCGCTCATGAACAGAAATTTCATATCTCCAATTCCGTAAAATTTATAATTCAAGTGTGAAAATATTTTTTAAATATACTGTCTCTCTCTCTCTCTATATATATATATCTATATATATATATATATATATATATATATATGTGTGTGTGTGTGTGTGTGTGTGCGAACCTGCATCCACATTTGTAGAAGAAACCATCGTCCGATCGGCTGTTCGGCCACAAAGAGTACTGGGGAGTACATTTTCTTTATTAAGTCTCTCAAATGATCTGGGCGGTTGACGTAATTTACACTGTTTAAAAAACTGTCAGATTGAAAATAAAATCCATTAATTACTTAGAATTATATATATATATTTAGTTCCAAAAATTAGCTTAAATATTGGTATACATGGTAAAAAATGCCCTACACTTAATAAAAACAATGTTTTATCCTCAAAATCATTATGTTATTAAGAGATCAAAGGATTCTTTATGTAATGTTTTTTATTCCTTTTAGAACCCTTGAAATTTTCGTTAAAAATCCTCTTTCTCCAGTGTCAACGTTTTACTGTAAATTAGTACGGGAAATTTTAGCGTCTTTTTGTAGAGCAAAACACGTTCATTTGGAAATTTGCAAAAATCAAATAATTGTCAGATTTTAATTAAACATTCATGACATATTCACAAATGAATTAAATTATTTTTTTAAATATTTGTTCTTTAGAAAATCTTTGCAAAGTATTTATTTTTATATCTGTTATCCCCAACTTATTTAATTTTATGAAATTTCGAGATATTAAATTTTGTCCTGCTTAATGTTGTTATTAGTTATAAGGATATGTCCTCGGGGAATTTAAATCATGTTTTTTTTTTGGGGGGGGGGTCAAACAGAACCCCCAGTTACCAAAAATCTGCTCTGAATCTTAAATAAAAAAATATTATTTCGAAAAGCTTTTATGCATAAAATACATTATTGTCTTAAGAAACATTTTTTCGATAAATAATGAATTTTTACAACAATTGTTTTCATTTTTTAAAAATTCAACTAAAATAATACATAAACTTTTAAATATTTTAAAATTCTATATTAATCTGTAGCGATCAAGTGATATTACTATTAAATTAAAACTATAATCATAAATGGAAAAGCTCACTACAATTCAACGACCCCCAATTTTCAAAAGAATTTTGAATTTATTTTATGTGTCCATAAACGTGTCGAATTTTATAAATATGGGTGTCCAAACACATCAGAAGATAAAAGCGTTGAAATTTATTGATAATTTCCTCAGCAAGCGTATTTGTAAGTTAGACTATAAAGTCAAAGTACGTAAAAAAATTCAATAAAATATTAGATTGTTTAGAATATTTTCTTAAATTTTTAAGATTACTGTGTACTTAATATATATATATATATATATATATATATATATATATATATATATATATATATATATATAAGTGCGTTGTAAGTAATTGTTACAGTTATGTATAATTCCCAAACATAAGTTTCTCAAGAGTGTTGTCAACACCTCATAAACATGCACAGCTCTGGGTTAAAAAAAATGATTTTCTGCGATGTTTTAAACTAAAAGTAAGTAATATTTGTTTAAAATAAGATTAATTAAAATTTAAATGAGCTAATCATCTTCGAATAAAGTTTCAGAAAAATATATTTTATTTTTGAAAGATTTTTTAATAAAGAGAATTACATTGTGTTGACAGATTTGTCAATATGGATGATTTTAGAATTTTTACTGGTAATAAAAAAATAATTCCAATTAATTTAAATTCAGTTTGAATACAGCAAAGTATTTTGCTTATTGGAAATATTAAATTTAAGCTTGAAATTGAAACTAAAATAAAAGCTTCAAGAAAGATTTTTCATTTTTAAAAATGCTTTTCTTTGGAATAAAGAACAACTCTTAAAGTTTCGTCGACGAAGCTTTAATAAAAGTGAAACATGTTTTGTTAATTGATAAACCTTTTCTATTTTAACTTTTTGCCAATATTAGCATGTAAAATAAAGAATTTATTAATGACAATTATCAATTTAAAAACGTATAAACAACAAAAATAATTTAATAAAACAGCGTTTTTAAATCTTAGCAGAATTTACAAATTTTAGTACTGATATAACGCGTAAGGGTTAATCAGAGGTTAACTTCAGTTTTTTTAATTGTAGGCTGTTGTGTAGCCTTCCACAAAACGTAAACTAAAAAGAGGATAATAATGAATGAGCTTCTTGTATAAATGATTATATATGCTGCTGTAGTAAGAGGAATGATGGTAAAGATAATTGTTATTTACGTAGATTAGTTTTGATAAGGCTACAGGTATAGAGCACCCAGTGAGAAGTGAACTCATTACTCATCGACTGCTACTCAATTTCGCTAACCATTATCCCACGAGAGAGACGATATACACATCTTACTTAATGTTAGACACCGAGAAACCCAGTCAAAATAAGGCCGATTTCGATGTCTATCGGTAATTTCCGTTTCCGTTTATTTTTATTTTTTTGCAGGCTTCCTGTCAGGTCCAGGGATATTAGTTTTTAATTAATTGTTTAGGAGATGTTAATTTTAAATTTGTCACCGTAAAGTGTTAACGATTTAAAAATAAAATTTAAAGTTATATTTAAATAAAGTTAAAAAGTCTTTAAAAAGTAAACAGTCTGCTGACTTGGTGTATCAAAGACCCTGTGACGAAATCAGCTCTGTAAACAAAAACATAAACCGTTCGAAAAATCGAATAAAAATTATAAATAAGGTCAAACCAATGTATATTTAATACATTCTTATGCTTGTATAGTTTTACAAGCTAAATGTTAGCTTATTTGGCTTTACTTGTGGATTGCCAGGACTGGTTATTATTCGTGACATCGAATTACTGACCGGATACGAACAAAGCGAATCGTTGTCTCACGAGACTTCATTTCAATTATGCTTCGTTTTCAATTTTATAGCCCACGAAAGAATGCGTAGAGAAAGAAATAGAGAGAGGAATATGGGATTTTTCGGTGCAACCGAATGTGAAGGACAATGTCTAGGTTTAAAAGTGTTTTTTTGTTTTTTTTTACCGGCAATACTGTGGAAAAATTGCTGAAGCCCCATTGGCATCTGCCCTTTTTGGGGACGCCTCAAGCGCCGGTCAGTGACCCCAGCCCCTTCCCGAAGGAGCGGTACTACCTGAGAGATGCCTCCCTGGACTTGAGCTAATATTAATTTCAAAGTACCCCAGCCGAAACAGAGAGAGAGAGTGAGAGAGAGGGAGAGAGAGAGAGAGAGAGAAATATGAACAAAAAATTGAGAAGTTTATATTTGAAAACATAGAGAGAATAAAGAACGTTTACACATTTTTCTTAAAAATCCAACACGTCCGCCCCAACCATTCCAAATGAAACCAATAAATAAATAAAATCGGAATGAATTACAAATTTTTTAATGTCATTTTGATTATTTTTGTTGGTGTTAATGTTCATGTCTTTATTCCATAAAATTGTTGATATATTCTGCTTTTTATATAAATACTTTTTTCAGTTTGAGAAGAAAATTATTTATGGCTTTTTCATGAGTCCCAACCAAAGCTAAAGTATATAATTATAAAGCACAAAAGCATAAAATGAAAAAAAAAAAAGAAAAAAAAGTTACATTTTCTTTTTTTCTCGACGACTAGAAACCAGTTTGTGCTACAAGCTTGGAATCAAATGTTTACAGCTTTTGAAGAATCAAAACATTTCAACCTTTTTTTTCCAAACGATCAGTCATGTATAATATTTAATTTATTTGGGTTTCACATACGTCAAATATTGCCAGATTTTCTGCCTGAACAGATTAATGATATCAAAATGTTTCAAATAAGAAAAAAAAAAACAGTAAGGGATAATATTTGGTGATTTTATTTGTTAATCCCCACTAAATCAATCAGTGAAAATTGATGCATTAAGTTTATTTAATTAGTCCCTCCTCTTCCAGCAACTGGGTGGATGTTCTGTTTGTAGTCAAGTTAGTAATTTGTCATAATCACAAATAATATAGTAAATAAACTTCCAATAATTTTAGTAAAATTAAAGCAGCAATTTATTTAAACTTCTACCGAAAATTGTATGTAAACGTGTAAGCTAGGGTAAATCTTTTTTTATAGTAAGTAAACAATCTTGAAATGTTCGTTGAAATGGTCATGTGCCTGGGAGAGAAAAAGTTCCTACATTTTAGTAAATGTCATTACTCAAATTTTACAGGAGAAGAGGAAGTAGCAGCGTAATGGCTTACTCATGTTGGTATGTCGTTTAATAATTATTTGAAGAACGTTGAAGGAATAAACAATTATTTATCTATAATTGGGATAAATATATTTAAATAACCATTATCAATTATTTTGCATTTTTGTAGATATTTGACTAAATCTGCCATAATTTTAACTTTAAGTGAAAAGAGAATAGGTGGGATGTGTGGTGAATTCAAAATAAAAAATAACTCTCTTTCCTCCACTGTTTTCAAATTCACGAGCCTATGCGAAAATTTATTTTGACCAATGGAAAAGGGAGAGGCTTACAAACTGAGAAAAAAGTAACGAGCCGATGTGAATTCGCTTTTTGATATAAATAGGCAAAGAAAGAAAGAAAGAAGCAGGAGGCAGAAAAAGTCCAGCCTTCCATGCGTCTGAATAAAGCCGGTGTCAAATTACACGTTGATACATTATTAATTAGAGCTCTAATTAGAGCAAGGCAATTTCAAAGAACTGTATTCAACTCCAAAGCTAAGTACCTTAAACTATATATTTTTATTCATGTTGAATACGACCGTATAACTTTTATGTGAAAAACGAACTCTCAATTTGTTTTAAACATTTTGGAATATTACTTTGTGTCCGATGACAATTCATCGAAACTACGAACTCTAAATATTTGATTCTTTTTCCTAAAACAAGCTATTGACAACTTCAAATGTGTAAATTTGTAAATAAATTCCTTATCTTGTTTCATTAAATTTAACACGTGTTTCCTCGTCATTATCTCTCAATAGTTCAGATGTATATATATATATATATATATATATATATATATATATATAATTAATATTATATATTAATGTCAAATACAGTTCTGCTTATATTAAGCCTAACAAAATTCAGAATTTGATGTATAAGAAATATGAATTTATAAAACTTTTTTTTAAATATTTAATATTCTGAAAAAATAGAAGTTAAAACTAATTATTCAACTTGTTTTATGCATACAGGATACACCTTGATTTTGATTTTGTAAGGTAAAGAAAGAAGTAATTGGTAGTGCATGTCACCACTGCTGCAAATTAGGGGGAATTACTACTGTTATAAGTGTGTGTGCGGGGGGGGGGGGTAGTAGTAAAAGGTAAAGCGTAACAAGTTACTGTAACTTTAACTATCTAACTCCAAACTGTATTCAGAAGAATCTTCCGGGTTTATGCTAAAAATGAATTGTGAGGAAAAACATGTAACAGAAAATACAACAGGATACTGAGTTGAGACGTTATTCTTTTTATATAATTATATGTTGGCAATAAATTTTCAGACGTGTTTTGTTTGGTGGGTCTTAAATTATGATATATGGCACAGTATACTGTATTTTAGTATGGGTATTCTGTATACCATATTTTGTTTAGCTTACTTGAATGTATCAGTCTCGAATTCTTTTGAGGATTAAACTGAGCAACCAGTAATGAGATTCAGTCAGTGGTTTTATTGGCGATCCCGACATTTAAATTTATTGGTAACCCGATGTTTTTAAAATTGTTGGTACTCCTACCAAGTTTATTGGCTTGTTTCATCGGCACTTGAATTTACAGCCTATCTCGTCGACTTCAGGAACACATTTCCTCTGTCAAATTTGGATCTTTACGATATACTCAATTACTTCAAAACATTTTAGAATCTTGCGTGTGAATCTCTTGCCATTACAGTCTCATTTGCCAAAATTTTTTCGATAATTCCAGTTATCTTCACTGGACATACATTTTTGGCGCGCAATTCTCTCTGTCCCACGTGTGTTTAATATAAAACAATATGGCGGAAACAAATGACAAAACTGAATCTTCACTCAAGCTAACCTTGCCTGACTTCAGTGCGAATGTTCAAACATGGTTTCAACAGGTCAACCCTATTTTACGGCACTGCTTTAGTATTGTAGTGGACCGGGGTGTGAGTGAGGATGATGTCTCTGGGTTAAGATTTCCTGCTGGCCGGTCCAGCTACATAAGAATGTTGGACTATAATGGAGTCCAAAGAAGATAAAGAAACAAACAAGACTGATATACATGTATGCAAACAAATATATATTAATAACAAATTACAATGACATGAAGGGTTACAGAGTGTTGTATAGAGAAGTTATGGTGAGTGTGTTGAGTGTCCGTACGAACGCGTATATTGTTTTTAGAATATGGGAAACGCTGTTTGTGTGAGAGGTCACATATTGGAATAAGTTAAAAAAAAGAAAGTTTTTTTTTACCTCGCCTCACGCGCGAGGTTGCGGCCCGAGGCCTGAGTCGAGACAGCTGGCCGCACGTGTGCGTAAGCCGTAAAAAGAGGAAGAGGCAAAAGGTCAGCCAGTATATATACTCGTGGGAGAGAGAGACCCCTGTTGAAGGATTAAGGAAATGAGGAGGAGCTAACTGCTTTAGTATTATCTGGACAAATGGTCAATAACCAGAATCCACAATCTACACCGACGACACAATTTGTTCCTGATTTGCAGAACAGGATGTCTAATCTTACGTATTCTCCAACACGTGCTTAAAAAAACTGCCTTTATTCCGAAAGATTTGAAGAACTCCGATTATATTTTTGTTCGTCGGGACTCTGTTAAAAAAAAAACCTCTAACGCCACCGTATGCTGGTCTTTACAGGGTTATTTCCCATGCACCCAAATATTTCACTCTAAAAATTAATGAGAAGACTGTAACTGTCAGCATTGACAGACTCAAACCAGCATTTTTGGATTCAAGTCCTTGTAATGATAATAGTACTGACACAACTTCTTTAACCCGGACCAAACCGGATACTAGTGAAAAATGCACTACCACGTCAGGTAGACGCGTGCATTGGCCTACTAGGTTTGCAACATACTACACATATTAGTATATATTGTAAGTGTAGCCACTTCCAATCTGGTGCAGGGTGGGGGGTATTTTAGTAACTCTCATTTCAATTTTCAAACATATTCTTGAAGTTCATTGGTTGTTAAATAAAAATAAGCTTCGAGAAATTTCCATAACAAAACAGTCAAAATTTGTGGTCAACTGACATAAAAAAAAATCTTTCTCAAATCCATCCCTAATTTAAATGTTTCAAGAAATCCTGTTGGTTAAAAAATAAAAAATACAACATTCGCCCATGAATTTCTCAGAAAAATTCGCAACAAGCTACCAAGCCGCTGGAGCCGAATTTGTTGTTAAAAAAAAAACTATAACTAGAAACAGAAAACAAATTTCCGTCGCATTTTGAGACTCACACACGCAAAGATACACACGAGAATTATGTATCAAAATTGCCGCCAAAGAAACAAATTTTCTTTATGAGAGATTAGAAAAATTCATACAACAAACTTTTTCACTTAATATCTTTCATAGAAAAATCTTTTGTTCAACCTTTCAATCAAAGGCAGACAACTTTTTAGACATTGAACATTTCCGAAACAGCAAAGAACCTTTTCTCTATACTTTTGCATACATCATTACAAACAAAGAAATTGTAAATTGTGTATATAAAATTTAATCTTATTTCAAACGTGTATTTTTTGTCGTGATTGAATATCGTTACCATTTGGCCATTTCTTATAATTTATGTTTGTGGATATTGCATATTTTATTTGGAGCACAATCTTAAATATTCACGCATCCTTCTTAGATCCTCTACAGTTTCTATTGGTTTTGTAATCGTTAAATTTTCACGTCTTTTCTAGAAAGGGTAATTTCTATTGTTAGCTGTGATGAAATATCATCACTTAGAGACCGTTACAGAAGTCCACCCTAAGCGCCGAGTGTATTTATTATAAGCATAATCGTTATTGTCCTACCTGAAGATGATTTTACAACTCTGTTGGGAGAAGCTTCAATGTGTCGTTTTGGTATTTATTTCTTCAGGCAAAAAGTTATGTATTTTATTTTTATCTAACAAATCTTTTCTTGGTTTGTCTAATTTTTGCCTATGTACGGTTTTAATCTGTCCACCGAAAATTGAATATGAACATCATTATTAGTTTGTATTAGAAAATATTTGAGTGTTCTTTAAATAGGTTGCTTCGAACACGTTCTATTCTAATACATATTTTATCACAAGTCTGAAGCTTGTCTGGGACATAGATTTATTGGATCTTTTAGAGAAATCTTTAAGATCAAATTGTGTAATTGATTTATATAATTCCATTGTAAAATGCTGAGTTACAGTTTCATTATTTGTGGTAACTATGAGTAACTGTGGTAGTAAAATTTGGGTACCTATAACTTAAAAGGGAGAAAAGTCTGAGCTGTTAGGCATGCTATGAATTCCCAGAAGAACTATTTGTAGGGCTGAAAGCCAAGATTCCTTTCGCGCTATGATAGCAGTTTTAATGGTCGTGTGAGTTCTCTCAACCAACCCATTACATTGAGGGTTATAGGCTGTTGCGCGTAACCTGCATAAACCAATTAATCCTGATAATTCCGTAACAATTCGCTTTCGAAATGCGAATCTCTGTCTGTTTTAACATGCAAGGGAACACCAAAACGGTTAATCAATGCGCTGATTTTAAAGGCCTCAACTACGCTGTGTGCATTAACATCAGATATGGGTTGCGCTTCTATTTAACGAGTGTTACTATCATGAGAATATATTGATATGAGCTGATGTAAGGGTTTTTGGGGATTTTTGTTGGTGGAAGTTGTCCTGCTATATCTGTATGTACTGTGTAAAATATTGCGAATGGTATTTGTAATGTTTGTATTGGTGATTTTGTGTGCTAGTATATGTTTGCTTGTTGAAAAGATTCGCATGATGCACAAAATCTCTTAATAGATTTATCTATGTCTGGCCAGTATTATCTAGCCATAATCATTTTAATGGATGATTCATTTCAGGATGTGATATTGAATGAATGCTTTAAAAATAGATCTACGCAATTTACACGAAAAAAAAAGGTGTAGGGTAAAATGTAGATATATCACACATTACAAACTGGTTATCTCCAGATAAATGAAATGTTTTAAAATCTGGAAAAGGTTGTATTTCAGGGTCAGATGCTTGTGCTTCAACAGGTTTTGATAAGTCGCAATCATCTATTTGTACAGCAAGAGCTGGGCGGGACAAGCAATCAACAACTATATTCTGACTACTCTTTACATGTGCTATATTTGAAATTCTGTTGTCTATCTGATTTAGCAGGATTTAAATGATGAAATGTACTACATAATGGCTTATGGTCAGTCATAATCAATACTTGGTGTCCTTCTACAAGGTGGCGAGAATTTAGCACTAACAAATATTCCGCTCAAAGCTCACGATCAAAAGTGGAATAGAAGGAAGTTACTACTATTACGAATGTGGGGTTTTGGTAGTAAACGAAAAATTGGCGTAACAAGTTACTGTAACTTTGAATTTAGTGTTATAAGACACATTAACTTTTTTTGAATATTCAATATTCTGAAAAAGGAGACAGAAGTAAAAACTAATTATTCAACTTGTTGTATGCATATTGGATATCCGTTTTTGATTTTGTAAGGAAAAGAAAAAAGCAAATGGTAGTGTATGTCACCACTACCGCAAATTAGGGGGACTTACTACTATTATGAGTGTGGGGTTTTGGTTGTAGTAGTAAAAGATAAAGTGTAACAAGTTACTGTAATTTTAACTATCTAACTCCAAATTGTATTCAGAGGAATCTTCCGGGTTTATGCTGAAAATGAATTGTGAGGAAAAAAACATGTATCAGAAAATAAAGACTGAGACTCGGAAGATAAGTTAATCCAAGCTTTATTCGGCAAAATACAAGCAGGGTTCACGTCACGTGCTCCTGGTATTCTCGAATATGGCTGATTGTCGTAATCCGGAGAAAGGGCCGTAAACGAATACGGTGTCGTAAAGGAGTGTCACAGTCCATCTCTTATTTACGACAACCCTCCCCACTAGAGGGGAGTACTTATTTTAGTTCCAGCCATACCTTTTTGGGGTCACCGACACACGACCTGACCTCCGTAGTGTTTGCACAATCTCTCTGCATGACGAATCGTGGTCTTCTGTATCGGCATCCCTTCCTGGGCTCATTAAAGGCTCATTTTGTATGGTTGCTGGTTTGGAAGGGATCTCCTCGGAGGACTGCTGAAACATCTGCTGGGGTGAAAATGTCTCGGAGCCTCAGGATCTGGGGCCAAGTTTTGAACCGACACAGTTGATTCTCTCCCGTCTGGATATCTGACGCATGCAAATGATTGATTATTATCGATCAGGTTAACTCGATCCACTAAGGCGTCATTCTTGGTAGTACAAATGAAACGTCGCAACAACACCGGCCCCGGATTCATCAACCAAGATGGCAGTGTTTCCATGGGTTGTGCGTCTCTGAAATTTAAAAAAAACGTTCATGTAGTGTACAATTTGTTGTAGTACATAACAGGGACAGTATAGAATGAAGAACTTGTGGTAGAACCTGCTCCCAGTGTTAGCTTGAGTGACTTAAGTGCCAATTGGATTGTTTTTCAGACAACCCCTATATACCGTTCGGCTTGACCATTACCCCTTGGGTGATAGGGCGTCGAGTTACTGGTAGCAACCCCTTTACCAAGTAAATATTCCTTTAGCTCCTGGGATATAAAAGAACGGCCTCTATCTGAATGTATGTAGTCTGGCATTCCAGTCATACTAAAAAGGAGTTCCAGGCACTTTATGACTGTGGAAGTTTGCATGTCTGGACAGGAATATAAGAATGGAAATCGTGAATATTCATCAACGATGACTAACAAATATGGATTGCGAGAAGTCGTTGGGAGGGGCCACTTAAAGTCAATACTGATCCTTTGCATCGGACTAGTGGCTTTTATCAATGTACCTTCAGTTGGTCGATAGAACCGGGGTTTGAGTTCTGCACAAATCCTGCAGGATGCGCAGGTTTTCTTGACATCTTCAGTTGAAAAGGGGAGATTTCTTGACCGCACAAAATGTAATAGTCTTGAGACACCTGGATGGCATAGTTTTTCATGTAATTTCACCAGAAACGAGATTTGGCAACTTAATAATGCACAATAAGTGCGACTGAAAGTGTCCGCAGCTACATTGTTTCTTCCCGGTCGATATTCAATGTCGAAGGATAATTCGCCGAGTTCCATTCTCCATTCATTGATTAAGCATTCTTTACTTTAGTGCATTTCCTGTTATCATACATGAATGCTACAGACCTTGCATCTGTGTATAGTTTGAAGTGATGTGGGGACAGGAGATGCTTCCATTTTCGTACGGCCTCTATTATGGCTAGAGCTTCCTTCTCAACGATGAGCATATGAGCAGTTGGCCATTTGCTTCAAAAGCAGTATATTTCCTGTCAGATTGTTTGAGCTTGATTTGAGGGTACGCACTTTTTAGATCGAAAGTTGAAAATTATTTATACCTGGCAAGATTTGCAACCAGATCAGAAATTCTTGGTAATGGAAAAGCGTCTAATTCTGTGTAGATATTTATGGTTTGGAAATAGTCCACACATAATCGTTTTTTTTGTGTATTTTAGCTTCCTCTTTAACCACTACTAATTGTGCACGCCACGGTGAAATACTGGGTTCAATAATCCCATCTTTCAGAAGTTTGCTAATTTCCACAGCAATAAAATCAGAGTCCTCTTTACTAAAGCGTCTTGATTTAGTAGCAATCGGTTTGCATTTAGCAGAAATCCCTGGGAACAAAGTTGGTTCAGCTATATCAGCAGCTTCCAGGGCAAGACAGGCACCCGTGCCTTTCACAACGAGTTCCGCCATATTCAAACGTGACCTTAAAATGTCGGGATTGAAATTCCCATCTAAGAACAACATCACAACAGAGGTCCTTCATGATAGTCAAAAGAACGGATGTATATAATTTATTGTTAAGACCCAGTTTAAAATCGACTACTACAAATCCATTAGACCGACTATTAATACTTTTCTGGGTCATACTTACTTTTTTTGACAAGGGAAAAATCCTCAGAGACAATAAATCCACCACTTTTTTGCTGATAAAATTTTCAGAAGCACAAGAATCTATTAGAGTATTGAAAGTTCTATTTTTAACCACGACAAAAGTATCAGCATGGGGAAAGTCCCACTGGTACGTTAGTAGTGTTTACAGAAATACAAGAAGCTGAATGAATCATAGCATTTGTTGTCACATTTGATGACCTACGCATTTTTTTGGTAATGTCCCTGCTTATCACAGCGATGGCAAATTACGTCACGTTCCGGACAAATGGATCGTTTATGGCAAGGTATAATACCACAGAAAAAAAAACAAGCTTTCTTACCGGTGTTATTATTCGAAGCTGTAGTGGTAGTCTTCTTACAAGAATTGTTATATCTTTGGTTGAATGTGGCAGCGACAGTGGTTTGATTTTTTTTTTTTTCACTACTACTGCCTGTCGAGTCGCCACGTGGTCTCCTGTTGTTAATGACAGCAATGGCTGAATTGGAGGGAGAAACGCAAGCCGCATTATTTTTATGGATTAAATCCAGTGTTAGTGCCTGTTCGTGAGCTGTCTGCAGATCCAAGTTTTTATTTTCCAGTAATCTCTGTCGGATTGCTGGTGATATTATCCTACAAATGAAAGCATCTCTCACAGCTTCATCGCCGACTTGCTTAGCCGTTCTGTCCTTGAAGTTGCAGTCTCACCTTAAACTTTGGAAAATATCATCAATCGATTCATCTTGTCTTTGCTTCCGTATGGCCAGTAGATGGCGGGCAAAGACTTCAGTCGGTGTTTTAATGTATATTAAGTTCAGCCGATTTAGTGCCGATTCGATATCTTCGTAGGATTCAATGAATTCGAAAGCTGTAGGACAGCTTATCAATGCCCGTAGTTTGTTGGGGATTCTGTCTTTGTAGTCGTCTAAATAGTTGGTGAATATAGTACCGCCATTCTCTGGCGGCGTGTGTTGAATTCGGGTCGATATCCAATACTCTTGGTTTATAGTCAAAACTTGATACAGACTCCGACATGGCAGTTATAAGATATTTTTGCCGAATATATTGTAAAGAATGAAAACTGAGACTCGGAAGATAAGTTAATCCAAGCCTTATTCGGCAAAATACAAGCAGGGTTCACATCACGTGCTCTTGGTATTCTCGAATATGGCTGATTGTCGTAATCCGGAGAATGGGCCGTAAACGAATATGGTGTGGTAAAGGAGTGTCACAGTCCATCTCTTATTTACGACAATGGTCATGCGCGCATTAAAACCTGAAAAGACTGTTCCTTTACAAACATTTCAGAATACAGGCATAATGAAAAAAATTACGGTAATTGATTTTGTTAAAAATTAGCAGACATAATGTCTGTAATTTGTTCAATCAGACATGCTTAAAAGATAAATTGCTACCTATATATATATATATATATATATATATATATATATATATATATATATATATATATATATATATATAATAATAATAATAATAATAATAATAATAACAATAATAATTTCACTCCAAGCAAGGCAATAAAGTCATTAAGACGCTAGGGGTTACTGAGTGTTATATAAATGAGAAGAAAAAAAAACAATTAAGGTGAGAGAACAATAAAAGAACGATAATTAGGAAGACAAAAGAGAAAAATTGACATTGCATTTAAATTTGACTTTTAAGTTAACTAGGAAGCGAGGGGTGCGATAGAAGAAACTGTTAACATAGAACTTACGATTACATCTAGCCATTTCAACTGTAAAATGATAACTTAACGCCAATCTAGTACTGCGCTTAAATTCATAAAGTGTAGGTACCATAGAGGAAAGCTCATCATAATAATTACTATGAAAATATTTATAGAAAAGGCACAGGGAAGCTACATTAAGGCGGTGGGAAAGTGATTGGGTTGATATGCTAGCTTAAGAACAATAACATTGCTGATTCTTCTTTGGACATTATCAAGAACTTCTAAATATATAGCAGGAGCACCAGACCAGATGGGATAGCAGTATTCAAAAGCAAGGACAAATAGTAGACTTATAAATATGTAAGATAGATTCTGGAGAGAAAAAATTGTCTAGCACGACATAATGAACCAAATTTCCTAGCAGCAAACCTAGCAATTGATTCTATATACTCTGTCCCCTTCATGTCAGCGGAAAATGTTAGCCCGGGAAGGCGCAACGAGTCACTCTTTTAGAGGTTAGCCTCAGCCAAGCTGATGGAAGGCAGAAAGAGGTCTCTCAAATTGTTGAACGGGGTCTCTCAAATATGAGTAGTTTCGTTTTGGTGGCGTTAAAATTAACCAGCGATCCTTGCCCCAGTTAACAGCAGATTGTAGGTCAATTTGTACATCAGCTGCCAATTTGACCTTATCTATGTAATCAGACTTACTATCAAGACAGGAGTAAATGGTTGTATCATCAGCATGTACAGAGTTGAAAACTGATGCCATCAAAGGTCATTCATGAAAATGAGGAACAACGTAGATCCAACGATAGCGCCCGGGGGAACGCCTGCTTTAATTTAAAATGATCTAGAAGAGTGGCCATTCAAGATAACGTTCATTTCGTGATTTGATCAGAGAGACTTAATCAGTTCAAAAATTCGTCCAGAAATACCATAATTTTTCAACTTGTGAAGAAGACCGGTAGGATAAACCCTGTCAAATTCTTTCGAGATCTCCAAAGCAACAACCCGAGCTTCACCATTCTTATCTAAAGCTTGATAGACTCTTTCGGCAATAATTGTTAATACACCAGCAGTTGACCTAGAGCAGCGAAAGCAATATTGCTTATCTGAAAGAAAACTCTGCGATGTGAGATGCTTGAAAAATTCAGAGTTGATTAGGGTCTCTAGTACTTTGCCAAAAAAGTGTAAAGGGAAAATGGACCAATATGTTAGAAGGATTAGACAGTTCACCTGATTTCTTAAAGTCTGGAACTACAGAAGAGGATTTCCAACAAGCTGGAAACAAGCCGGCATTTATTGTAAAATTTGGGGAGAACAGGAACCAGTTCAGGAGCATATGTCTTAAGGACTATTGCAGAGTTGCTATCAGGTCCGCATGCTCTGTGGAGTTCCAGTGTAGAGATGATAGCAGAAACTACGAAGGCAGTTATCTGCATATCACTC